>CM046448.1:6707906-7307906 GCA_025506515.1 Flaveria trinervia
TGGTAGTTGTACATGTTTAAGAACAACTTTTACAATCGATTTTTATTTTTCAAATTTAGAACAACTCCTGTTGATATAGTCCACATCGGAAAAAAGAAAAAAAAGTAGCTAATTGTCCACATCGTAGAAAAGAAAAAAAGTAGCTAATTGAACTTAACCTATTCAAGAAACAACAAAAAGAGTTATTACTTTTTTGGTAACTAAAACGTGAAAACGATTATCATATAACTAACGAGCTTAACTTATAATTGAACTTAACCTATTAAAAACACAACAAAAAACAAAACATCTAAGCCAAAATATGATAATGATCGAGCTATTTTATAAATTTATTTAGTCTAATTCAATAATTATTTTCGTGAATACTTTCATTTCTATTTTCACTCCACATTGAACGTTACAGGTCGTTGGGTTCTCCGGTTCTTCGATAAGATGTATATTGTAAAGTTCGGTTTGTTGATTTTCTAAGTTGATGCAAGGGTTTAAGAGTGTTTTTGACTTTCAATTAAGAAGTTATGGAGTGTGATCTTCAAATAAAGATTTGATTACGATCAAAATACTAAGTTCTAACTGTTAATTTTTATGATTCGCATTATTGTCTCACTCATCAATTGCTAAACAAAGTATAAAATCCTATGGAATTTGAGTATCCGCTTAAATTTCTGATTATATAGTTGACTGTAATACTTTTAGATTTTAATCAGAAAAACACAAAAGGTTGTAAAAATCAATTTGGTTGTTTCACTTGCATAATAGTTTGATACTAATGTAAGTTGTTTGGCACGGGTTTGTACTAACCGATAATCATCACAAGATGCTCAACTGATAAGACGTTTGAAATGTTTTTTAAAAAACATGGGATCAAACATTCCTGATAAATATTTTGAATGGTCACCGCCATTAATTAAATTATTAATAACTTGTTTACATAGTTTATGAAGTGACTCTATACTTGATATAAGCATACAAGTCTGTTTTCAAACATGTTTTACCTAGTAGTAAAACTTCCGTATTCCGCGATAAAACCATGAGAAAAACTAACATCGAAACTTTGTCGAGCACTGCGCTCTTGAGTGGACGTATAGCAACGAGAAAAATTGAAATTGACACGATGCCTCAAACCTACTTGTTGTAGGGGGTGCCGATAACTAACTTTATATAAAAAAAACATACCTTTGATGTTGTCGATAACATTCGAAATTTTATATAAAAACAAAACATAAGCAAACCTAGGATTATGGCGGGATCATTGATAGTATTCAAAACATTATATAAAAATGAAACTGTTAAAAAAAACTACCGTCCAAACGTTGATACATAAACATGTTGGAACGACAAAAAACTAAAGCGTTGGTAATATTATAAAAAGCACGTTGCCACGACAATTTTGAATTCTATAAACATTGTATCTTAAAGTTTCGTAGGAGGAAACAAAAGATACCACGAAACCTTTAATCAATTTTGATGATTTGTATGTTTTTTTGATGACTTATACATTATAACGTAAAACTCTGTTTTGAATGAAATTTACACTAAAATAGAGATAAAATGTTGTATCTATATGTTCAAAATTTTATAAAACATTTAATATTAAAAGTTATCATAAAAAAACAAAAAACAAATCATAAGTGGTTCATAAAAACAACTAGATAACTATAAGATACAAAGTGTGAATATAGTTAAACTAAAGATGGGCAAATGGAACTTTTGAGAAACTAAAACGTAACTTGAATCTGAAGAAACGATGATATTGATGTGTGTGGTTACAAAAATAAAAGTGATAACATGTTCAAAAAATATGTGAAAGCGTGTTATACATCAATTGTATAAGATTAATGTTTAATCACCTACAAATGTGACTAGTTAAACGAGATAAATAAAACGTGTTTGTATTTATAATATACTTTTAATAGTATATTTTAGTTAAAAGTAATAAATAACACAACATTTTTACTAATACATACAAAATTCAAACAAGTAATAAACTAATAAGGTACGAAATATAAATGTTTCGAAAAAGATAATGATATAAAGCAATTTTATAATAAATTCGTTTTTTTAGGATATCTCTGCGAAAGTAGTTAATGTAGAAAATAACAAAAGAAAAGTAAGCAAAACATTTTTAGTATTGATTGAAGAATAAACAAACTAGTTAGGGTTGTTTAGCAACTTCTGAATGATTAAGTACTAAACCAATAAAATGTCTGAATCAATAAATGCTGAATCATTAAGAGGTCTGAACCATTAAGAGCTAGTATATAATTTAACTATTCAAAGACAAATGTCTGACCAATTTAGATAATATGTCTTAACCATTCAGTAATAGACCTCTTAACCATTCAGCATCAGTATGATGCTTAACCATTCAAAGGTAAATCTTTTAACCATTCAGACATGTGCTCGCGAAACAAACAGTCTGAATCATTAAGTGCTAAACCATTCAGACATCTGAACTATTAAGAGGCTGATTAAGAGGCTGCCAAACATCCCCTTACTAAAGTTAATAAAAAATTCAGGATTAAAAATTATGATGTGAAATCTGTATATTATATGATAACAATGTTTGTTTACAATAGTATTAGACTTACGTTTTACATCGATGTTAAACATGTAAATTAGTATGAAAATAGGTGGGGAATTTGTCATTCTTTGGTCACTAGAAGACTAGTTGAGACTCTAAGTAAGGTAACCGGCAACCATCACATTTTTTACGTGTAACACATCAATGACATATCAGTTTTTCATATTTTCCTAGTTTTCTCCCATTTACATGGTGTCATTTTAGTTTTTCCCGTTCCCCTGTTTTTTCAATATTGGTTGGGTTGTGTACCGGTAAATCCTAGTGCAAATTTATCGGGTAGTAGTTCCACGGAACCGAGGGAGCGATGTTCCCATCGGCCTTGATTCTCCCAGGCATCCCTGAGTATTTTCTTGGCTCCACTCCGTTAGACCAAAGTGTTGAATAAGTAAGTGTTGTGGAATAAGTGATGTTTGATTGAATTTGTCCCAAGCCAAACCGTACCTATTTTACTTCTTTTGTTATTACTGTTTTTTATTTTACGTGTGTATGAACAATAACCGTCTCCCATCCTCTCGATTAAGAACCTTAACGGTAACCATCAACTGCTACCTAGCTCCCACCCATTTAGAGTGTGAATCATCATCACCATACATCCAACCGTGGGAACCATCCCAACTTCGGTCTCCGCCTTTGGCCATACCCTTCGATGTTTTTTTATTTTAATTTACGGTATTTTCGGGTTTAATTGTTTAAGCTGTGAGAAGGTTGTTGTTTTGCGACATTAAGATCATGAGTTCAAGCCATCAAAAACAACCTTCTGCACAAAATATAGGGTAAGGTTTATGGTCTTTGTACATCGTTTTTATGATATAGTTTTTATCAAATATAATATTGTATATAAAAGTTATGATCGTTTAAAAAAGTAAAGAAATCTAGAAAAAATCAACAAAAGTTGCTATGCTTAAAATACCCCTCTAACAAACTCGTTCATTACAATATGATTTTAACTATTGATTACGCAAGTTAATAGTTAAGACTACTTCCTTATGTTTTATAGTTTAAAAATAATTTTTATTTGAATATTTTCCTTTAAGTTATATGCGGCCTTTAGTTATGCATTAACAGTCAAAGATTTCATCTTTTAATAAAGTAAAACCCAATATAATTTGTTGGCTGGAGATATTTATATTAGAAAAAAATGTATATAGAATATAAATAAAGGTTTTTTATTAGAGCATATGTGTTTGTATTTTTTTCTAAGATATCTGCAAAGATGAGTTATTGCTATTGGAGACAAACCATTAGAAAAAATTGCAGAAGAGGTCCGTGTGGTTAGACCATATTACAAATTAGCATTCGGATTTAAAAAGTTACAAACCTAATCCAAAAGTTTATGAGATGGTTGCAACTTTAGTTCCCACCATTAATGGTTGTTAGTTTTTAACATAAGTAGGGATTAAAATTGTTAAGATTAAATCAAAGGGACTATATATGTATTTTTTTCTAAAATCTCTATACTAATAAAAAAAAATCCACTTGTCAACTTTCAATATCATTTAATAATTGTTTTTCCACTTCTCTCCTCTTAATTATAAATACTATAATAGTTATTTATTAATTAATAACTATCCATAATTAAACTTTCAAATATGTTAACTTTAACTTTTCAAATGTGTAACACATGGGTTTATTCAATCCGTATAATACACAATATTTAAGACATAATTTTTTATATTCTAAATCATGTAACAATAAATTTATTTAGCCTGTGTATTACACGGGATTGTAACCTAGTTAAAAAAATATTAAATAATAACAAGTTCATCCGTTGGATTCATGAAACAATTTGTGAGCAATCATCAATGTAGTCTCACGAGACTAAATCTGTTCAATAAGTTCTTCTTTGTCGAGTTGTAATTCGTTAGTATCAAAACAGTTTCCTTACCGGAGTATTTCTGGTGGGATTTAACAGTCTCCCAAAGCTTCAACGGTTGGAATTGTCAAGCGACAACCTCACTGATTTCTCCTGGAGTATTACTTTGTTCAATAAGTAAGTTCTTTGTCAAGTTTTCAGACCCTCCACTTCAATATCGACTTCACTTTGTTTCATCGATTCTTCTTGAATCAACTTCAATACACACTTCTGTCTGGTTGGGGGCGAGTAGGTATTTGTTATGGTTACATACAAATGATTTTATTAGCTTTATGGTGGGGTGAAGTTATATGGTGATATTGTATAATTACTATATAACTAATTAAGGTCACCGTTACAACCACCTTCTTCTCCATAAACAACCTCAAAAACAATCATTGTACTTAAGTTTCAAATGCTGATGAACACCCATGGAAGAATGCATACTGTTTTGATGATCCCATGGTTAGGCCATGTTCACATTTCTCCTTTTCAAGAACTAGCAAGACAACTAACCAACAAAAAGCATTTCAACATCTACTTTATTCGAGCTCGCCTAACCTCGATTCAGGCAAGAAAAGATTGGTAAACGACCGATGTTTATTGTGACATCCGTCGCCTTAAGGTCCGTCGAACGACATAAATAAGCATAGAAATATTTTAATTATTCTTCCTTTTCTTCATGAACTCCTGCTTTAAGGAATCATGTCTGCCTATTTTCTCCTGTGCCTGTACTTTCTCCGAGAACGTGTGCTAAGCATAAACCTTTTGTAAATTTCATCACCATTACCACCAAATATATCATTTTTAATTTTGACCATTGTCATTAATAAAACCATTTTAGATTATCAAATGCCATTAAACACGCTTTTAACCTTAATATAACGAACATTTTAAGATCGTAATCAACCGAAACAAATTTTGGGAAACTCGAGGGTTAAGTGCAGGGACTAAACTTGTAATTTTGCAAACTTGGGCTGGGTATATAAACCCCATTCCCAGCCATTCCTCACTCACTTCATCTTCTTCACCTCTTCACTCCCTACACACACATTTTCTTCATTCTAGCACCAAAATCTACCGTGTGGTCTCGTTTTCGTCGTCTAGTCTTCATCTACAGCCTCATCTACTCATTTCTAGCAGGTAGACGACTTTGGTTGTCTCTTTTCTTGTCTTTTTACTGCTGTGTTTTCTAGGGTTTTGGGTGCTCGGGTTCATCCGAGCACATGAGGTCGTGTGGGTGCGTGTGAGGTCTTTCTGCTTGTGTTTCATGTTTGTGTATGTTGTTGAGTGTTTTTGGAAGTCCTCGTGGTATAAAACTCGCGTTAGAGCAGCTCGGGGGCTGCTCAGCCCGACCACAGTCGCGACTCTGCAGTTCAGGCGACTGGGTCTGTCATGCGATTGAGTCGTGCGACTGAGTGAGTCGTGCGACTGAATCATGCGTCTAAGTCAATCGTGCGACTGAGTTGTGCGACTAGGCATGTCGTGCGACTGAGTCACGCGATGTCACACCCCAACCTTGACGGCGGAAACGTCGAGGAGTGAGAGTTAAGATCGTTCATAGCCACATAACGTGTCACACCCTCAAAATCCACTTGCGGAGTTTTACCGCGAGGCGTGTGAACAAACCAGGATCACAGTCAATAGTTACTCAGAACGACTCTAAATGCCATAATTTAACAAAATCAACCAAAACACAAACTTTAAACAATGCGGAAGCGTTTTGAAAACAAACCAAGTCAATAAAGTATAGCCATGGCAAAACAAGTGCCAAACCAAAGAGTAAACTATAATTATTAAAATGTCAAGTTGTCTTGAAGCACAGTGTCTTAACATGCAATGAACCGTGCAGTGCTCCTATGGCAAGCAAGCTAAGGACCTGAGAAAAGCATACTAAAATATCAACACATAGGTTGGTGAGTTCAAGAGTTTGAGTTCAATAAACATATAAACAGTTGCGATAAATATAAGCAGTGTATGGTAATAGATAGCTAGTCTATTATCAGTAAATATTAATACATAGTGATTTTGCAATTGAAGCTGACTGTGATAGTTGTTGCCTCCTGTCACGACTTACCATGTCGTGACAATGATCAATAGGACAAATTGCACCCGGTTGACCTCGAGTCACACAGGTGGGGCTCGTCAGACCCAGTAGTACTACCCAAGTTTCCCCGCTATTAAATATTAACAATTCAAAAGTGTGAGGACTTTTCCCATGGTAAACAGCACTATATTAATATTATACACAACTTAAATCATAAAAGCGTTTGTATAAATACCAGTATGCTATCTCCCCCAAAAGAGATAAAGTAAAGAGTGGGGCATGAACTCACCTGATGTATGCAAAGGTACTTAGGGTTTATTTTGAGAAACGAGAGGATAGCCAACCTTCACAGGTTACCTAGATCATGTGAGTACATAAGTACGTGTAAATAAAAGACATGTGAAACCCTAATCATACCAAAATCAAAGACTCAAGCTTCCAGACAAATAGACACGTTTGACCTAGTTGACCCGTTTGACCCGTTGGTGACATTATGAGTTATAATTCAAATAAAGCCAATGAGCACATACAACATACATGATAAGCATTCAAACAGTATCATACATATGCTATATCAACCAGGTGTATCACATAGATCATCATACAATCAAGTACTATACAAGTCATGCGAATCTAGCACATTAACATAACCATTAGCTACAATACAACTAACATGTCATACAAGGTTCAACCATTCATCACATGCCATGTGAAGCCACTCACGACTTCACATCCTAAACCCTGCCAATCCCACTAAGTAGGGGCCTCAGATCCGCACGCGTGTATAATGATCACAACCAAATTCTTTAAGCAAGTACATTGCATTCACAACATCACAACAATCAATTACCAGACCCAAGCATGATGTCCTACTACTACACAACATCCAAACCATACATGATCACCAAAGTCCAAATATCACCCATGATTATCCAAGCATGCCATACAACTAATTTAACACGTTCTATCACACTAGAATTTATCCTTGAACATACTAGCAAGTTCCTATCATCCCAAACATGATCATAACATCATACTTCAACATTTACACAAATAAAGTTTCCCTTTTGGGAAAGAACATCCCAAAATCTATCAAACATCCAAAGCATACATGAATTCATCATTAATATACCAATTCAAGCTCATACTAACATCTAAGCATAATCAACCACATCCAAACATCATAATTCACCAAATCATATCCAAAAGTTACTATCTTTAGTAATGTATGAACTATAACATGTGTTTTTGAATTCCCAATGATCACAACGTCAATCTAACATCTAATTATCATCATGAACACATCCATAACATCAATTCATCAATAATTCAACATTTCATGCAAATAAAGTTACTATTATTAGTAACCTATGAACATCAACACCAAATCATCAATTTCTTGCAAGATCCATGATTCCTAACATTCATACAACTTATTAATCATCATACATTCATCAAACAATGATCAATCATACAAAATTATACTAGAATTCGAATTAGGGTTTGACTAGGATTAAAGTCTATGAACAATGCATCAAAATCCAATCCTTCTTCCATAATCGACGTTAACTAACATGCATACAACCTAACTAAAATATTAACATCATCAATTTACCAAAATTCAGCACCCATATCATCAAAATCGAACTACAAGTCTCGGCCAAGACAAATCACTTGAACCAAACCCAAACTAACCTTTAATTCGCGTGTATACTTGTGAATGGAGATCCAATTGTTTTCTAGCACTTGAAATCGATTAATTAAATGATGTTTTGCTAAATTTTGAGGCTGATTTCGAATGGGGAGGGGCTGGAATGGAGGTTCACGGCTGATGGGGTTTGGGGAAGGGATTAGGGTTTGTTTTGTTATAATTAATTTACAAAAGTTACCCTTTAACCCTTGTATTTTGTATTTTACAAAAAGACTCTCTTTTAAACACTTTTTAAATGTTTTTTTAACCACTTAATAAATATATAAACTAATAATAACAATTATATATTTTATCTTATAAGAACACACAACATACGAATTAACACACGCGTTTACACGTTACGCGATAAAATTCACCGTTAACATTTAAATCGCGTAAACACATAAGCATAACACAATAATCATCAAATCAATTAGATTCACATTTAATTAACATTATCCATTATTATTAGGTCACCAACGTTAAACGACAACTAGTGTGTGCTCACGACACGTGTATACAAGACTTAACGGAACTAACGGAGTTTGATAACGGAAATTTACCGGATGTCACATAACGCTATTAATAATCCAAATGTATTTTACACATAAATTTCATTTGTCACATTACAAATATAAGTCTCAAAGGATATAAAAACATAACATAAAATGTAACAACTCATCCTATTTTATTTATTAATCTAGGTCCATTCCTAGATGTGCAAGCTTCAATGAGTAGATAATCAAACTTGGGCATTTCCTGAAACATGTTAAAAATAAAGGGGTCAACAATAATGTTGGTGAGCATTCCATAGTTTTAAATACATAGCATATATAAAGGATGGCAATTCAAGTCATAAGTTAGTGAATAAAGTGATTAGGGATGTTATGAATAATGCAACAATCAAACCTTGACAAAATTTTACAAGTCTCAAACGTTTAAAAGTATATACGATCAGCTAAGTGTACTTGGATCAACCAAAGCAGGCTTGTCTTGCCCATAGATCTATGACTTCACTAGGCTAGCAATAGTTAATGATTGTACATATAGCGCCATAACATGGTAATCACAAAAAGTCCAACTAACCACAACTTACATGAGGAATTGCCATAACGTTTACAAGTCTCAAAAATATGTACAAGTGTAATGATAATAGGATAATATGTTCCACCCCAAAGTGTGAAAATAAACAAAAAATGGTATGGAAGTACTCACATGATCAAATAATATATATTTGATGATTAATATGAATAATAACAAGCAACGTTCAACGTAGACCTTCACAACGCACCTAAAACAAGTATATATTTACAAGGTTACAATTTAATATAATTAATGGTAAACGAGACTAGGGTTTCAAATTGGTATTTTGAGAGTTTTAAATGACATTTGTTAGAGAGATCATATATATGCTTAGACCAAGAGAAAAATGTCATGTCTCAATTTTTAAGGAATTTAAACAATTTGTGAAGGTTAATTATAAAATATATAAATTCTATAATTTTCATATTTAATCCATAATTGTACAGTATTTAAATAAAAATTACATGATTTGACAATATTATATAAAGTCTATTTTTATAAAAATAAACTTTGTTAAAAAAAATTATTAAGGTGTTTAAAGTGATAAATTTGTAGAAAATAATAGGATGGCTTTTAAAAATAACCAAAGTTTACAAAACTCTTTTTATAATTTTTAGAAAATTTTATATATTTTTTTAAAGGCTGAAAAGCCAAAAACAATTGAATTGGAGGTCGCCGGGTTCGAACCCGGGACCTCTAATTCGGAATGTGAGTGGGGAACCAGTGAACCAAGGCCTCAGCCGCGGTTTTACTTGGTTCTCAAATCTTAAAAACACTCGTTTCAGAATAGCCCCAATTTCATAAGAACCCTAGATTGATCAAACCCAAAATCGAAGATCAAAACGATACTGTTTTCGTGAATGAACATGGGGCTTTGATTCCCCATGTGATTTCGAGTCTACGGACACAATTAATTACCCGATTCGATGTTTATGTAGATAAGAACACTTGCAGACGAGTTGCGACCGAGGCTTGAATTCGTTCAAGGTGCAATTGCTGATGTTAACCAAATTAAACTTGTGTGAATCTTCGAGTGATGCTCACGGTTCTAAGCCCTCAACTAATTAGAAGATATAACGTTCGAAGACTGGAGTTCAGTCAGACTCAGTTTCGCGATGGAATAGGTTTCTATGTGCGATGATTTCAGGTGTTTAGACTGAAATTGTACATAGGAATCGAGTAGAAACGGTAAATGATTGTGTGGGTTCAATTAATTTGATTATTATTGATCTTTAATGCACAAACGGTCCGATGATTGAAAGCAAGTTTAATAGAATGTTTCAAGCCTGAAACCGAAGCTTTAACTCGATTAAACTCGATTATTACACACCTCTAGTGTCGAATCATGCCAATGAATCGATTGGAAACGGTTTTAGGTTCGTAAATTGACATTTTAAAGGGTTTTAGGGCTGCCGGAGTTCACGGGGGAAATAGCCGGAATTTGCAGCCGGAAAAACGGGAAAAAGAGGGTGATGGTGTTGAAGTTTCAATTAAATACACAAATGGTCCCTCAAGTTATACATGTTTATTATTTTATGCAAAAACTCCCATATTAAGTTTCTAAAATGACAAAACACCCCCCAACTTTATTACTTTAAGTTTTAACATTTTTTTAAGTTTAATAATTCTTTATAAATTATTATCGTTATAATTATCATTTATTGTTATTATTATTAATATTTTATTATTAACATTGTTATTATTTTCTTTCTTTTTTTATTATTATTATAAGATATTACTTACCATATTATTTATTTTTATGCTCAATTTAATAGATAAACTATAATCTTTTACATTAAAAGGTTAAGACTAACTAATAGATAAACACAATCACCCACAAGTTTCATGAAAAAGCATAAATAGTCCTTACAAGAATAAACGAGATTAACTATTAGTTAACCAAAATACAAGATGTTACATGCGACTGGGTGTTGTATGCGATTGAGTCATGCGTGCGAATGAGTGTATACGATTGAGTCATGCATATGAATGATTGTGTGCGATTGAGTCAGGTGACCGACTGAGTGTATGCGATTGTGCGTGTTTCGCACGACTGGAGTCCAATCGCACGAATGAAGGTTCAATCACACGAAAGTAGCTAATTCGCACGATTGAGGGTTGATTCGTGCGCATGGAGGTTGGGTCGTGCGAATGTGTGTGTTGTGTGGTGCGACTGAGTCCAATCGCACGAATGAAGGTTCAATCGCACGAAAGTAGCTAATTCGCACGATTGAAGGTTGATTCGTACGAATGGAACGTGGGTCGAGCGTCTGGTCTTGTTGTGTGTCTGATGATGAGTGTGAATTTCCCTTGAACGTCTGATGATGATAAGGCAACATCAGTAAAAGTGTCATTGCTTGACCACAAAGATTAAAGTCAACGCTATCAACATGCACATACTATTTCAATTGAAATAAACCTAACATTTTACAATTATCGACAACCCATTTGAAACTACAAATACTTAATAAGTGTCATCTTTCATAACAATGAGATCTTTACAAGGATGTCATAAGCAATGACGACTACTCGTAGTACTTGGGATCTACATAAGATCTGATACGTGTGTCCGCTTGTGTGTGTGCCACCCACGACCGAACCGATACAACCCGAACCGACCAAACATTACTATACGCTTTATACATGTCATTAATGCTTGACAATAACTGTCAATAGGTGTTTGACTGATCATTGCATTTCACTGTTGGAAATCTCGATCTTTCATACTTACCACCTAACATGTGAGTTTCGTGGCCCCTTTTTATGCTTATACTATTTTACAAACATTTACAAACATGGGGGAAAAGTATGCTCGCCCGTTTTCTATGCTGTACAACATACATACAATTTTCATACAAGGAATCAACGTGATACTGTGTTGCAAGTACTTATCTGATACATGCTTGGGTCTGCTGTGTGGTTCTATCTTTGCAACTATTTAATTTCAGTGTGGGAACCGACGGTTAGGTATTGGTAGTACTACTGGGTTGACACCCCCACCCTCGTGTTGGTATACTAGTTAGTACCAACAATAGCCAGGTACGGGCCTTGGGTGAATATATGCCGACAATTTCTTTGTGTACGTCGTTAGGTTTGGTTGCAAAGCTCATGTCATGTGATTTTACTTGTGTGTATAACTGTATTCACGGTATTCCATATCATTTACTTTATACAGCATCACTTACACTTTTATTACTTAAACCTGCGAGCTCACCAACAATTTTGTTGACCATTTTGAGCATATCTTTTCAGGTGAACATGCTAGCTGAGGTTCTAGGTGTGCTGCCTTAGTGGAGACCCTAGGATGCATTTTCGGGCTAAACTTGTCTTTTTGAAAACAATTGATGTATCTATTTCAAACAACATTATACTTTGTAACTTGTTCCCAGGTTGTGGGAATTGCATACAATGTTATTATCTATGTTTATCTTATATCATGTTTATGCTTATGGCTATGTTGTCGTGAATACTGACTAAACACGACACAAGTCCCCTTGTTGTCGGGTGTCGTCATGACACGCATGTCATCATCATTATTATTGCATCTCTATCGCTTACCATTGTTATGACGATTCCCGTCTCGTCGTAACCCCGTGTTTCCGCTCTTAGTGGGGGTGTGACATTTATCCTCATTATTATTGTTATCACAATTCTTAAAACATTGCACAGATAGTACCTTAGGTTTAATCATAGCAAGTTTAGTCCTTACATTCGTTAAAAACTAACGAACATTAATGATGGGGACTAAAGTTGCAACCATCTTATACATGTTTGGACTAAATTTGAAATTTATAAAATATGAGGACTAAATTTACAATATGATCTAGCCACAGAGACCACTTCTGCAATATTCTCCAAATAGTTATATAAAATAAACATGGTAATTGTTGGTGGAGCTTGGCTATCAAATGGTTTCCAATTTTGGCAAAGAAAACATATATTGACTTTTTCCAAATATGGACTTGGTCCATGATCATGATCAGCCACACACTTAAACTCCTAGACATAATCATGGAGGACCAATGCTTTTGATAATATGCAAATTAAATGGAACCATTTGCTTTAAATTTTAGGGTTAAGCTTAATTTATTTTTTTCAAGATTTGGTTGTCTCCAATGAGAGTATTTCAACAATAATTAACTATACACAAAGTACAAAAGTATTTAAAAATGTTTTATAGAAGTATTTTTATAAATTTATGTATATTTTCGGTAATGTTTTATACACGCCAATAATACAATACATCTTTTATTCTTTTAAAAATACACGTAGATTTTTTTATAAAATATTTTATAAATTAAACGTCTGTCTTGTTTTCTATACTTGCCATGATGTCATATTATATACAATCACCATATAGACTTTCATGCATTCATGCTAACAAATATAGACCGGTGCAACATACATATATTCTTAACATACACAATATCTTGTAGGGACTAATAAAAATAGTTGAACATGTCTGTTGTAGCATGACGTATTATTCGTTAATCACAAAAGATTTTATTTTACCTACACTAACCACATGCAAGATTGTGACCGAGTCTAGCTTAGAAAAGTTAGCATCTTAGCATATTTTAAATCATTTGATTTTGGCATGCACGATACTTGATGCTTATTACCTTATATCTTTAAATCAAAGATGATATGTTATTATATTATGTCTTAATTATCTTTTGTCTTTTCACTTCTTTTACCTCGATATTTATTGACAAAAGGTGTAAGCTTAGTAGAATAGAATGTATTTGTACCTTAAGCACATAAAATATGCTAATGTTGGTGAAGGAGATGGCCTACAAAACCTATGTTTGCAAAAGTTAAATGGTAAAGAAGGGGTTTTATAGACAAAAAGGAATAAATGATACCCACATGTTATCTTCGATGTTTTTTAAATGATTAAGTTCAAATGGAGATTCCTAGTTGCAATTGTTTGTCTTTTGTTACTTTTCAAGCTAAAAAATGTTTTATTTATTGATAAAAGATGAACAATTATGTATGTATAGTAGTGATGATTTTTTGAATAGTGTAAACACTTTTTAAATCATACACACACTTTCAGGTTAAAGTATTTCAACATGTCTCTCGAAATCACAATTAAACGATTCGAAATATCAAGTATATATGAGTATGTATTTTCTTTTGTGAAAAATAATACCCAAAATAGACCAAAGATATGTATATAGGTAGAGAGACATCAAAACACTTTGTTGAACAATATTAAATGCTAGCAATTAATGATTACAATATGATTCTATTAGTAGCAAGTTACTTACTATGATTATTGGCTTGATTGATAATAACTTTCTTACTGCTAATGACTCTCTTCTATCCGTGTTAACTTAATTACCACTGATAATTGGCCGTTGATAGATCATATGGATGTTGTTAATCACATGAGTTCTCGTCGATGAATCTATTCCCACCAATGAATTTCTTCACATTGATAAATCATTTTTTACTTAACATGTTGTCAATTAGCCATACATGAAGTAACTAATTAACTTTAATAGTCCTATATTTATCCATAAGATATGAAAACGTAATCTGATACTACAAGATTTGATATATGGCTTATTAATGTACCAATCATCATACACGTGCATTTAACTTTTTAACCTAAAAAATTCACTAACACATGATAAGGCCCTTAAGATGGATGTTGTATACACGTTTGATTATTCTTGATAGCATATATAGTTTCTGAAGAATAATTTAAAGTTCTCAAGCTTCTATCATTTTCAACTCTCTCTCAACTAAGGCATTGCCCTTGGTTATATCGTTGAAACTAACATGAAACTATTAAACGATTAAGTTAAATTGTATTAAACGTCTTTGATACATCCAAACTCGTTTAATGATGTTGTTTCAAATAAGGTATTAAACATATTTAAACCCTTAGTCAAATAAAATTTTGCTCCAAGTCGACTAACTAGTAGCTAGGAAAAGGTTTTTAAGTCATAACCGAGCTGTGGAATCAATCATCCTCTGATGGATACATCACAGACGAGGGACTTATCATCCTCTGATTAGCATCGCAACAAAGGAAGTGAGACTCTGATCAAAGGATAGATCCTCTTATGACAACAACCTTTGTTTCCCTCGCACCAGAGGAACTCAACTCTTCATCCTCTTATCAGTTGAGAGGATCCTTTAATTTGCCTACCAAAAATACTAATGCAGCTCATGGCGATGCAAGTGTGAGTTACAGTGAGAATTTTCTAGGGTTTCCATGTTTGTCTCCTACTAAAATAAATGATGATTAATGTGTGATTTTCCTTATATATCACTTTAAGTTTTGTCCATGCAATAAGATTCTATCCATTTCCCTTCTATTTTCAAAGTTTATTAAGTTTAAACATGCACTTTTAGCTTCAATATCTTATTTATTATAGCTACATATTGAACATAGTTTTTGTTGGATGCAATATTAATAAAAGTGTCAGGCTAAGATTCTAAGATTCGTTATGATGCTCTCACAAAATAGAACACAAAGCCATTTACTGTAAGAAACATTAATCGCAATTACATATTATTATCCACGGTCAAAATTAGCGAAAATACACATTTTCACTATTTTCCCAATAGTTGTAACACTCTCTACTAGTATTATAGTATCACTTTTGAGCTAAGAACAAAACGTGACATTACATGATTCAAAACGAGATTGACTAGACCAAAATAACAGAAGAAACAATCTTCTAAACGGGGTCTTGACTCTTGAGTCTCTTAGTAATCGAATACGATTTAGAAGAATGAGTGTATGCATCGAAGTTATTCGTATCACTTCACCAAGCCATAGCTAGCATGATCCAGGAGGCTTTCCATGGCCCGCACCTGGGCTTGGTCCCGGACATGTTGGCCTAAAAGCTCGTGTCTCGTACTTCTTGTAACGATTGAATGTCAGCCCAGGAGGCTTAGGCGCCGGTGGGGTCTGGGTTAGCATGGGACGAGGAAGGATCTTTCGCCCTTTTGACGCTTCTATTGTATGTATATCGTATGGTACAAGTAAAATAATCATGCAAAGAGTTAGCATGCTCATGGTAGATGAAAGTACAACACCTCTAAGATTAGTAGGGTTTTTGCCAAAGCTATTAAACGAAGAATACAACGTGAAGTTTGATATGAAAATGATAAATGCTATGAATCATATGGGGCGTTATTTATATGCAAGGTAAAGTGTCCCACATCTAGGTATTGTTTATATAAAGTTCATTGGTATAATTTTTCTAATCATGGTTTTGAATTTGAATTTTCTTGATCATAAAGAAACATAGTGATGTGAAACCAATGACAAACTAAGAATATTTTTTACTATGTTTTAGTTCGATTTACACATTTAAGTCGAGTCGAGTTACTAAATATATCTGGTTAATAAATAATTTATTTAAATATGTTTCAAAACTTAATGATTCAGACTGTTTGTTTCGCGAATAAAGATTTGAATGGTTCAACATTTAATCATTAAAAATTGCCAAACAACCTTTAAGTCCAACCTGAGAGTCTTCATTTAAAAAACATTTCTCAACAAATGTTGTTTTAAGAGATTGCATCATTAATTGATATACCATTGAACATGAAAGAGGTACCTTATTATCACTAGCTATCAATCTTTTTTAAACCATTCAAGTTAAAAAAATTCATAACAAAATTTAATAAGCGCAAAATCCAAACATAGAATATCACGCGCAAATGTTACATAAATATAAAAGTTTACATGAGACCGATCATCAAAAGATGATCCACCCATGAATAATATCTATATACTAATTATCATATAGATTATGGAAAAACATAATATTATATAAACTTACAATTTTTTAACTACCACGTGAAAGTTTCAGTCAATAAAGCCCAATATCAACTAGCTAGTGACTATTATTTTAGTTTAGAATCCAATTTTTAAATTTATTTGCAATATAAATAGTATAATTCAGGTGATATATAAATTAATTAAAAATTATCAAAAAAAACAAAAGCAACATTATCATGGACAAAATACAGAAAGCATTTATGAATCGTAGGGAACATTTCTATATTTACAAAAGACTTCATTTCTTGACTCACTCCAGATCAATGAGGCCTCTACTCACACTTAAATTCGAAGATACCATTAAGAGAAAAGAAAAGTAGGTTTTGATTAGACATCCATGGAATGTTTGTTTCTTTTGTTAATTATATACAAATCCAGCACCACATAATTAATTTAACTTATTTTTATAGTTTTTATTTTTTTAAATATTCATATTTCTTACTTTTTCACCAGCATCTACTTTCTATACATTTGTCTATCATAAATAAAGTTACAAAGTAATTTTTGTATTAAGTGCAAGTGTTATTATTAAGCAAAAGTATCTGCAGTGGTGGATCTAAATTTTTTTTTATGGGGAGCGAAAATTTTAAGGGTTATTTGATTACTACAATATAATATATATTTTACAGGCCGGTTTAGATGGGTCGGGTCTGTTCATTGACGTAAAAAATCGTTAAAATGGTTCCCAAACTCATGAATTTGCGTATATGTATAATATAACAAAAAATATATTGAGGCAAATATACTCGTTAAAGTGGTGATATATGATATTTGAAACAATTATACTCATAAAATTGATGATATGTTCAACATTTGAGATATATTATTATCAAATATATTTATCTTGATATAATTTTTTCTTGCTACTTATTACATGATTATTTACGAGTGAAATTTCAAAAATCCATTCAATTACAACCCGTTAGTAAGAAAATATTATTCGCCGATCTATTGGAAGATCATCGGTCCGTTTAGTAAGAAAATATTGTAGTTTCGTTTCAAACAATGTATTTGAGATAATTTTGCTCTTTCTTTAGTTTCAAGAATTTTAAAAAAGGCAATGACAAAATTTTATGATGTGGGGTTCAAAAATTCTTTTAGGTCCGCCATTACTTGCATGAAACTATCACACAAAGATTAATTAAATTATTAAAAAAGAATACCCCCTTGTGTAAATTTACTAGTTATAGTTTACATAAAACCAAGTTAGCACGGTTGAATAACGAGAGTTAAGAGTGTTTTTATATTTTTTTAATTACCGACAAATCTATCATACTTTTAAATTAATACTAATTACACAATGACTGAGTTTGAACCCAAAAGGGTTAGCCCCATATTCACAAGAGTTTCGTTATATATTTTGGAAAATATCATCTCTAAGATTTCCCGCCCATGCATCCAAGATGAGACCAAAGAAACAAAATTTACATCGATCCCTTATATAAAATGGTAGAGTTATAATAGAAAAGGTAATTAGTTTATAAAAATCTAAGAATGATTATTCGCTTAATACGTGTCATTTTATCGTTTTAGAGTGGATGACATTTTGGTCATTATGTCAAATACGTCAGTTTATTGTGTCTGATACATTCATCGTATTAAATACTAGTTCATTGTGTCATATTTTGTGTTATTTTGTAGTTGTTTTTGTAGATTATATAAACATGTTATGTATCAATATGTTATACAATTAACAGTACACAATGATGTTATTTATCGATTTATTTTTCAAACTCATAGTGTTCAGTCTAACCTGATGTGTTATTTTTGTCATTACTTTTTTATAGATGATATAAACTTAGTGTGAATCATCCACCAAAGGAGAAACTGTTTTTTGGGGGGATTTGTTCTTCAATGATTCAAATATGATTTTTATTGTAATTTGTTTATCACAATCAATGAAATCATATTACTATAATCATCTATCGATCTTCTTCTTGAATTCACACTCATACCCATCTCAATACTCATTGTTTGATCTTGAAGATTATTAATCCTAAGATCCAAGCTCACAAATCTAAAATATTAATTTAGCATTATATAAACTCATACATAAGACATACATTAAGCATATACATATACACATACACCTGAACGTACAATACACATAAACACAACTTATACATATAGACATAAATGTACTGATTCAGGACTCTTCCCAGGTGTAAAGACTCGATAAATATTAGTTACATAATCAGTCTTACTTACCTTTATTGTTGAATGGTAAGTAAAATTGTTTCCATGGGGAAATGGTGGAAAATGCTTAAAATATATTGAAATGAAATTACATTTGAAAGACTTCAAAAACAAAAACAAAAACAAAAACAAAAAACAAAAACAAAACAAAAACAAAACAAAAACAAAACAAAAACAAAACAAAAACAAAACAAAAACAAAACAAAAACAAAACAAAAACAAAACAAAAACAAAAACAAAACAAAAACAAAAACAAAAACAAAAACAAAACAAAAACTTTGAGCGATTCTAAGAAACACGATTGCAAAAGTAACAATGTTTATAATGATTCTAACTATTTAACTAAGACGTGAACTCTTATGGGCTTGAAGTTCTTAAAGGTCAACGATCACTATCCTTAACCCGGGGTTTGAATCACATAACATGACTTGTGATTTTATATTTGACAAAAGTGATAACAAAAGAACAATCTATTAAGACCATTTGTTCTTAAGGTTACCAATTAACCTATATCAACGAGCTAATGATGTAATGAAATAAAAAACTAATGATAAAGCAAGTACATTTTTTATAAATGATATGTTTAAATTAACCAATACATTCACTTTAACTAGATACATAATATTCCATTCAAAACCTAGGCTAAACACAACTAATCATGTCACTTTACAAGAATTATCAACCCAAAAGCAATCACAAAAAGGATTAACCATGTATGGACGTCATTGAATCGTCTATCTTCTTTGGTTCATGATTCTTCCTGAATTAAGATGGACTGTAGAGCCTTCGAACAACAAAAATCAGCTTCTATTCGTCCAAACGGTGGTGGAAAACTTCTCCTTAGAAAACCCTAGTTTTCCCCTTTAATATGGTTAAATTCATAAAAGTTTTGATTAGATCGACAATGACATAACGTAAGCAATTGCAATCTTGTTTACGCTAGTTGCTTCTATGTTATGCCATCATTACATCGTTTGTCACGTCATGTGAGTATGATACGCCACTAATTGAGTATCATATGCCAATTTGTATAAATTTATGATATCTTCTATTTTGGTCCCTCAACTTCTTTCATTTCATCATTCTTCACATATAACCTATAGTAATCAAACACACATCTAAGTAATGGATAATGTTATAAAACAATAAAAATACCTCTAGATATCACATCCTTACATTCATCATTTGCTCACCCTCAAGCAAACTGTTTTGAAACACTACAAATAGAATTGAGCAAATATATAAACCTTTTAATTGAATGTGAGTTAAGACTCAAGGTTATACCTAATTCACAAGATTTACTATTAATAGATTTACATCCCAACAAATAAAATGATATGTTGTCAAAACCATGTTAATGCCTAACTTAGTTTAACGCGCTTCTGGTTATAGTATACATGCAATCAACCTCTCTCAATCAATCACTCAACTCGGTTTGTACCTAGACTAGTAAAAGGTACACTATTATTTTTCTACAACACTCAAACTAGTTATGTACTAAATTATCATCACCTATATATATTTAAACAAAGATCAAGAGGACTTTATCAGGTTGTATTGTTAGACTTAGATTAAAGGCACAAAAAAGTATATTTAAAATGGCTAAAGTGTTAAACATCCAATCTAAATACACAAAAGCAAACTCCAGATCCTATAATTCAAAAGGGGACATGGAGCTCCTTTTTAAATTTAACATAACTGCTTCTAAATAGGGCTTTGAAGGGAAATTATTAAGGTAGGGTCAACAAATAAAAAGGCTACACAAAAAGGGTTATCATAATGCCTCAATCATATTTATTGAAGTAAGCAGTTATGGTCTTAACAAGTTATGCAAGTTCTAAAATTAAAGTAACATAAGGCCACACTCAACAAATATGTACCTAGGAGCATTTTCTGAAAATTCCAACTTTTTCATTTATTTTCATAAACTCCTTCATCCCCGCACTTAAGATAGCTATTGCATCAGTGTCTAACAATCATGTGGTTATACAATTATGGGAATGAAACATCAAAATAAATATTATCATCAGATCACTACCATAACATATCTCTACCTAATGCGTGCCCTTGTATTATACCCAACTAGCAAAAACATACACAAGAACAAAAAAAGTACAACTAGACTGAGCTCATGAAACATAAAGATTAGAGTAAGATTCACCTGCATTTTGGACCACATGACATCGTCTGCGACATAACCAAAAACTTCTCCAAGGTCGAAAACAATTTCTTGAAAGATCTATATATTTATGTAGAAGCAAGCCTCTAGTAACGTGTTAAGCCAAACACATTACAAAGAAACAGTTATCTTCTTCGACAACATCTATTTTGTGGGGTTTGGTCATTCATAAGCTTCCAACCTTTGATTTCAACTTCACATGAAGCAAATATATCAAATTTACTTTACCAATATATATGTTTTTCTGTACAATTTGATATTATCTTTGAATCACATGTATGATTGTGATTGATGAATTTTCAGTTACATATATAGACACAAAGATGTTTCTACAAGTAGTACAAGTGCAAGTCCCTTGTCACAGAAAGTACAGGTGTTTAGTTTTACAAAATTTACATATAAATTTTGATATAAAAACTTTATTTAAAACTTTATTGATTAGTGCCTGTCACAAAAACTTTATTTACGTTTTAATATAAATTTATTTAAAGTCAATTATCACATGCTTTAAAATTTTAGATAGTTACTTGATTTTTTTTAGTAACATTTGATATATGATATTTTATAAAGTGTTAAATACAAAGTTGTGAGACGTTTTATTATCTGTGTTTTTATATAAGTCTTATTTAATACTAAGTCGTGTCAACACTCACCATGTACGACACATACACGTTCAACGCCTGCTTATACTTTCTAACAAATAGATAATACTTTTCAGTGACACATTTGTCCTTGTTGGGTTTTAAGATTTAACGAGTTTTTAAATCCGTGCGATGCGGTGGACTTTTATTCCCAAACTTAAATTTAAAACGAAACATAGCCGGTGTGTAATGGTGTGATTGCACGCAACAACAGGTTTTGTGAACTACATAACACGTGTTGCCAGGTGTATTAGGCATTGGCGCTTCAAACATAAATAGAAATAATATTGTATCTTGTACGTTACAGCGTAATAACTTTTAAAAAAGTTTGAATGTAAAAAGTGTAAGAAAAGAAAGACACACGTAGCCCGCGTGATTCGGCGTGACCACACGTACCGGTGTGGTTGCCAACCACGTTACGTGTGTTGCACGTTGACATTAACGTACTGGAGATCGAAACGCAGATAGTCTAGAGGTTCGAACTCAAGGTATCAAACTCAATCCACATGACTTAAAACATTACTAATTATGTATTGAAAAAGACAAAAAAATACTAAATTTACTAAATGAGTACTTATAATTTTTCTTGATATGCGCGTTGCAACGGAAACATCCACCCGTGAACAAATTTAACATCTAAACATTGATGCAATCCCACACAGTGAACTAAATGTAAAACATATTTGTTTTGCGTTACCAAACCATTATAAAGTTAAACGTTATATTTTCTTATAGAATAGTATTACAAACCCGCAAATTACGACGTCTTAAATTGCCGAAAAAAATCAATATTTTAAACTTTACTTAAACTCACGTATCTTACAAATACGTGACATCAACGAAAAATGTCAAAACGTTGACCTATAGTTTTTTAATCAATGAAGTTATGCCGTCATTGTTTTAGAGTCTAAAACATAAACACAAACCAAGATTATGTCTAGCCGGTGACGATCTAATAATTAAAAAAAAGATAATTTAAATTGAAAAAAAGTATAAGAAAAATGTAAAAAAAAAAAGACAAAAAACCCAAAAATCTACTAAATGAAGACGGCAGGAATCGAACCTGCAACTTACATCTTAAAAGCCTAACGCTTTAACAAATCGAGCAAACAGCAACTTTGTGTATAAATAAATTATATTTATATTTCAATAAAGTCGTTGGCAAAAGCATACAATAGTTTGCTCTTTTAAACTTTTCATCATTTTTCATATTGATTTTGGAAGGGAGAAGATTTTAATCGTAATTTGAGTCTATTGAAGAGGATGACCGATGATCTAGCTGGATTAAAATTTGAAGGTGCACTAATTCTATTTGGAAAAGGTTCTTGATCTTTGCATTAGTGATCTTAACAGAATGTTAAAAACAACAAGATTTACTGGTGTTATATAAAAAAAGTACATGTCTATAGTCGACATCACACTTTTAAAGATGCTTGGAAATGAATAACCGAAAGATACAGAAAACACATAGGAAGTTCCGGATATATTTTCAATCATATCATGGAGCTATGATCCGAAAACCAGAACCAATACAATAGCTAGGGTTGTTGGTTCTTGATCTTCGCATTTGGGAAAGCTACATAAAAAGTTAATTTTCCAAGAGGATCTTTGGAGGTATTAAATACATTTTTGTTTTTATTATTTCATTGTCATTATTATATTTGTAGGAGTTGTTAACATTTATTAATCAAGATTTAGTATTTGTTAACCGATATCACTTATACAATTTTGTTCCTGATTATAATAAGGTCCAACAATTCTCTCCGTATGAAGACCCCATGAAGAAGAACAATCTCTTGCAACCGAAGTTCAAATATATTCAAAATAACATAATTTTATAAATAGTGATCGTTGTAATGTTGATTATATTTTATGATAGTCGTAACAATCTCTTGCAACCCCTATGATTTTTAATTAAATATAAATATTGTTGTAAACAACATATTGTCATTTTATACACATAAAATGATCGTCGTGACGTTGATTATATTTTATGATGCGTTCCCGTTTTTACTAAACGAAAAAGAAGAAATAAAAGGAAAGTTAGAAGAAAAAATAAATAAATGAAAATAATAATAATTACTTTTATGCTACCTTTCAGAATTCAAAGGAAACAAATATGTTCTTGAGTTAATATAAACTAGTTGTAGCCCGTACGCGTTCCGCGGAGGGTGTAAAACAATATCGATGCCACACAATGAATATAGTCTCCGATTATAGCTAAAAATGATGCATATTTTGGGCTACAAAAGGCCAGTATGTCACGCTAAAACGACTAACATGACATGTTTCTGTATCGTCATCACCCATAAAGCGTCAATGCTCATCGCCACTTCTTATGGTCCTTTAATTTGTGGTGAGTATTACAAGTAGCGATATCAAATTATACATTCTAGAAAGGTAACGTAAGAACATAAATCTCAAATAGAAGGCTCTAAAATAGTGGTTCTTATGGTTGCAAACAATCATTTGTCATGTAATACATTTGTTTTCTTATCGTTATTTCCTATTAATGACGGAGGTTGAAGTTGATTTTAAAATGAATCCGCCTATCAATGTTTGCCCACATGAATTTACAGAATACAATCCTGAAGATGAGAAGAAAAAACATCATGTATATATATTGCAATTCGAAAAACGAGAAAATATAACATCACTGTATGAAAAGTAGTGTGGCTGAAATAAGAAACCAAAGAAATACACTATTCCTTTCCTTTGCTAAATTAATATATAGGTTAATAAGTTATAATTTTACTATTAAAACACTTAAATTTTGTAATTTAACTAAGTTAAAAAGGTAAAATAAAAAATGAAACATTATACTACTCTATACTTTAAAAATCAAACATAACACATACGATGCATAATGTACAACTTCATGTTGCATGCATTAATATTTAAATTTTAGTTTGTTTATAAAACTTCTAATATAACTGACATACTTATTTTTAGTTATGTTTCGGTGTAAGTTTAACTTAAAAAAAAATTGTACCTCATAATATAAAAGTTATTGATGCATAAACATACAACCATTAAAAGTAATTCTAGACTTTTCGGTTTTTATGATTTGTTTATTCTTCAACTTTTAAAAACTTATTCTAGTATTCTACTATACATTAAAAAGGTAAACATGAACTTTTTAATGCACAAAATACAACTATATAATAAATAGGCTTTTAAATTTATATTTATGCCCCTACAAAGTTATATTTTGTTCACTGACTATATTTATACTTTATATCATTTATTATAAATGTTTGTTTTTTTGACGCACTCGTATTTTTTTATTCATTTTTGTTTTTCTCTTAGAAATTTTAAAATTTCATGTTTTATAATATTTCGAATATACCATTGAAGCGTGCTTATTTTTAACTACGTCTCGGTGTAATTTTATTTAAAGCGAAATTATTTGCCATAATGTTCAAGTCATATATGCATAAATGTACAGACGTGTAAGATATTCAAGGTTTTAATTTTTTTTATAATTTCTTTTACCTTTTATCCTCCAACTGTTAAAGAATGGTTTTTATAAAATTCAAATATACGCGTGCATTTTTTATCAACGTTAATATTTTAAGCATTTGGTTTTTTCCGTCACGACTTGCCTATTTTATCAATGTTATAACGTTAAATTTCTTAACAACATATAAACTTCCAAATATTGCTAATGGTCTAGTCGCAACATACGAGTTTTTGATAAGATATTATTTTATATAAAGTTTCGAGTGTTTTCAAATACGTACAAATTTTAATCTTTTTTACACTCAACACACGTTTTAGTAACAATGTTTAACATTTTTACGGTTTACGTCTGCATCACAACACTACTAGTTATAAATAAAATTCAATTCCTTTTTTTCACTTAACTTACGAATAAATATAATAGAAAGTTCCAAAACCCAAATATTTTCACTTTCTCTTATTTACTTCTTAAAGTTAAAAGTTAAAACTCCGAAACATAACGATAAAGTTTACTTTTCTTTTATAAATTACTTTTACAATAGAACCCTAATTTTAAATTGGGTGATGAAATTATGATACCGCGAGTAGTTGAATCTTGTTACAATTTGTCATCGGTTGTTCATTTGACTTCTTGAATCACAAATTCGAACGCAGATCTGAAGAAAAATTGCAGATTTATCACCTGAGTAAATGACTACTCTTTATCTTCTACTGATTTCATTCTTGTTCATCGTATCACGATCATCTGGATCCTCAATCGTTAATCCATCTAAAGTCAAACAAATTTCATGGAAACCCAGGTGAATTCAGCTATCTTTATGCAATTTAATCACCGATTTAAGCTATTTTGTTAACATTTTGTTTCATTGGTTGATTCTTGCAGGGCGTTCGTGTATGAGGGGTTTCTTACGGAAGAAGAATGCGATCATTTGATATCCCTTGTGAGTGATTCTTGATTCGTTTGATCATCATTGTAGTTTGTAATTTGTGTTTAAACTAATGAAATTAGAGATAAAGAATAACAATTTGGTTAGGAGTTAGTGGTTTCTTGCAATTGATATCTCGTAAGTAAAGATTATTGATTTTTAGAAGAACATATGAGGGAGTGATTGAATTGAATTGGGATTTTTGGGGATGTTATGAACAGGCGAAATCGGAGCTGAAAAGATCTGCAGTTGCAGATAATGTGTCTGGTAAGAGTAAGCTTAGCGAGGTGCGAACCAGTTCTGGGATGTTTATCGCGAAAAATAAGGTAATTCAATTGTTGTTTTATACGTCTTATTTGGTTGTTTCATACTTTTTTTCCTGTGATAACTTTAGTATATGTAATCTTATAAAGATCAAAATACTCACCATTGAAGAATTACTAATGACTTGGCACTAGTACTATGTCTTTTGTTCTTAACGTTCACTCACTAAATAGAAAGCTATCAAGTAAGCTAATGACATAGTATATCCTTGTATTTGGGAGTGAATGATGACTTGAGAATCTTACAATGGCATCAAGAAATTTGTAATTTGTTAGAAGACAAATTATATGTACTTAGCTTATATTTAGGGTTGAGTGTCATGTTGCAATATTGTTTAAAATATACAGTTTATGTGCAGCATAGTCAAAGTGTCCATATGTCAGATTATGTTCAAGATTCTTAACTGCACTGTTTCCGTAGGCTAGTTATTTCAAAACGCTGCTGATTTCTTGAAAGAAAACCAGGACTTGGTAATAGCTTTCTTGGAAGAAATAATATTGTCTTTTGAGGAGCTGGATGAAGTATGAAGGCAATTATATGTTTTGGGACCTAAAAATTATATTTTCCACCTTTCTGTTTTTGACAACGTTACTCAGATCATTTGTCTTAAATTTCCCACTTCGGTCCTTGGTTTTCTTTATGCTACCGCCCTTGGTATGTTTCAAAGATGACGGTTTGTGCTATCAGCAAATCACTTGATGCTATTTGAATTTTCTTTTCACTTGATGCTGTTTGAATTTTCTTTTCACTTGATGCTGTTTGAATTTTCTTTCTTTTTTTCCCTCTTTTTTCATATCATAGCATGCCCATTTATATCCATATACACTTGCCATAGGATCCGATTGTTGCTGGCATAGAAGATAAAATTGCAACGTGGACCTTCCTTCCAAAAGGTATCCTTCATTAATCATTATGGACTACGCTTTTAAGGCAAATGTAATTGAGTAATTTTTATTATAACACGTGAGCCAACTTGATGAAACCTTACTTTTCTAAAAGCAGTTATGGTCTAAATTTTGTTCATTTGGTTAAATTAATATATTTCTAAAATAATCTGTTCTATTTTTTTCTTTTACATTTTTTTCAGAAAATGGAGAGGACATGCAAGTACTGAGATACGAGCATGGCCAAAAATACGACCCACACTTTGATTACTTCAGTGATCCTGTTAATATTGCACGTGGTGGGCACCGTATAGCAACAGTTTTGATGTATCTCAGTGATGTTGAAAAAGGTGGCGAGACAGTTTTCCCATCCGCAGAGGTTAGTTGAAAATTTGAAATTACACTTCTCACAGTGGAAAACTTTATTAACTTTTATCTGATGAAATAAAATGTTGATAGGAGCCTTCCCGCCATAAAACATCAGCACCGCTTGATCTTTCTGAATGTGCACAAAAAGGAATTGCAGGTGAGTCAATGATTCAAAACATATAATTGCTTACTTAATCTCGTCCGTTGAATTAGTGACAGTTCATAATAACATGTCCACCTAATGACTAAATAGTGTGTAAAATATGATTAAGAGAACTAATTAGCGTGTAAATTATGATTAAAAGAACTATATTATCTACGTAATAGTAAGAGGGGTGTACCTAATGGTTGACTTAACTCATGCTTACTAAGTGATAGTATAACACTAATAATAACATGATATAGGAGATTGTACTTGTATGCATTGAAAGTACACTTTAGTCGACTTTTGACCTGTGTAACCAAATTCTTATAGCTAACCTTTTGATGTAACAAGCCCCCGTTAAAGATCAAACAAAGCCCAAATCTACTCATTCATAAGTAAACTGGTCGAAATTACCACCTCAATGACTAACAAACACTCTTGTGCTAACCAAAAACAGTAAAACCAAAAAAAGGAGACGCGCTTTTGTTCTTCAGCCTGTACCCGAACGCCAACCCGGATGTAATGAGCCTCCATGGCGGGTGCCCTGTACTCCATGGGGAGAAATGGTCAGCGACCAAGTGGATCCACGTTGACTCGTTTGACAAGATTATTGACCAAGGTGGAAACTGCAAAGACATGAATGAAAACTGTGAGCGATGGGCGGCATTGGGTGAATGCACCAAGAACAAAGAGTATATGGTCGGAACCCCTGAACTTCCTGGTTATTGTCGCAGGAGCTGCAAGCTGTGTTAATTTTCTTTCTTTTACCGCTATATGTAATTTTATAATCTGTTTTTTGCTTTGGTTTCTAATATATACATATATTTTTATGTTTTGAATGATTTAACAAGGTTCTTTATCATGATTTTATGACTATAAATGAATACAATGATATTTACAAATGGTATCATCCAGTACTGGCGGTACAGAGTATTGACGATGCATTAGGTGCTTGATGATTGTTGGAAAATCAAATGAATTAATATTTAGAAGAAGTTGACATGTAATAAGTCAATTAGAAAAGTCAAACAGATGTAATTAGCGGGAACTTTAACGATTTGTCGGTTAGTTTGTAACCGCCAATGTAAGGGTATTTATACCCAATAGGCTGTCGTTTCTACATGTGGAATTTCAGTGTTTAGTGTTTGTTGAATTGTGTCTCGGTTTGTCCCTGTATTCCACTGGGTTTCTTGCACATTTTTGCAGAACCCAAACATCTTCATCAACAATCATGCTCCTATGACATGTTTGATCCTGGGCAACAATAATAATTTAGGGACGTTAAACGGATCGCCTTGACGGGTTGAATCTGATACAAACCTTAAATTTTTACATGAACTCAAAGACCTGGTCAGACATAAACATGAACAAGTAATGTGTATTTGTGGGTTGACTTGAACGCCACCCTTTCAACACACATTTTTTCACATTTTAATACGTTAGGATTAGAAATTTACAAACAAATATACAAATGTGTTTAAAAAATTACGTGTAAGCTATAAAATTATATTATGGCATAAAACTTTCCAAAAAAAAAAGAATTTAAAAGAACGAACGGGTCAACTCTTGAACCCATCAAGTTGGCGCCAAACCAACGCACTTAGCTAAATGCGAGTCTTGACCCAAAACTGGCTCGAACATAGGACTGTTTAAATAGCTCGTGGTTCAAGCCTCGCTCGACTTGGCTTGGTTTATGGATCAGTTTATATATGTAGCAAAGCCTGGGCTAGCTTTGTTAAATCAAACTTAACTTGTGACATTTTAATACTTTTAGCTAAAGTAAAATAAATTTGATCTTATTAATCTAACAATCTATTATTATTATTCAGTCCAATCACATAAATACATTTTTGTTTTTTAAGTTCTAACAATCTAACTAAATCATATCGAGTCGGGTTAATTACTTTAAAACCAAACCAAACCAAACCAAACAAACCCGAGTTCCACTCAATATCAAAGTTGTTGGAACCCAACCCACCATTTTCTCTTCACCACACACTCCTCATGCTTCAATTTCTATAACCATAAACTTATGGTTCCATCATTCATACTTATATGTGCACACCTATTTTTCTTTGGCCTCCATACCCATCTCCTTGAAGCTGATGGGTACGGATGTGCTGCACCGCAGGCTTTCGCCGGAGAAGATGGGCTCGGCGTCCAGAAGAGACCTGAATTCGACGATGGGCTGTGAACACGAAGATGATTCGTATGCGGGATCAGGCTTCTTTCATTCTCCGTCGCCCAAGTCTCTACCTTTCCCCTCATTCTTCAACAAGAAACAAGACTCCATGGCTATGGTGGCCAATCATGAAGCCACCATGCATCTCTGCCGCCTACTCCGACTCCGGTGAAGGCGGATGATGGGCGGCAGAGTTTTGCCATGGATTGGTGAAGGTGGTGTGTATGTATATATGTATACGTAGATGTATATGTATATGTAAGCGTATACCAATACGTATATTTATGTATATATGTATACGTAGATGTATATGTATACGTAAGCATATACGTATACATATATGTATAGGTATGCATAATGAGATAACGGGGATGAATAGTATTAAGGAAGGGTTAGATTACATGAATGTTGGATGATCAATATGATGTTTTTTGCTCTCTATGTTTGTCCCAAAAAGAATACATAAGATAGTTTGTATTTTCTTATTTCTTTTGATTATATGTTTTGTGAATTCTTTTAGTTAAATATTCGTAGATATTACTAGATACGTTTGTTTTTTAATTATCTGTACGTGAAAGTACGTCGTACATATATTTTCACAACCTCTAGCAACTATGAATTTGTTCATAACATGAAACAATAACAATAGATGATAATTGACAACCAACTAATTTCAAGGCACAACTACATCTTTAACTCTTTTCAGGCATTCTGTAATCAGTTTGGACCGAATATCACACGTTAGATGATTTATGTATATGTGCATACATCACATTTACATATTAATCTAATGATATTTTGTTTAAGTTTCTTTGTTCGTCTCACTTGGTCACGAGGACCGTCCTCCTTGAGTTTCACTAGATCGGCCTTAACAATGTGGTGGTCGGATGTGCCTTTCGAGGATACTACCGAGTAGGATCCAGGCACGAACTGATATGCCAACCCATTTGAAGACAAAATATAATCCACTCGCGTGCCATACTTGCACGTTCCTTGTACACCTGGTCATACGCGAACCATAAAACAATAAATCTAGTGTAACAGAAACTTAACGCGATATAATTAAAGCGTGCAATTCGTACTTTGGCCTTTGCTGATGATCACTGCAGGCTCGCAGTCTCCTGCAAAATGTTTGGCATCAATGTACTTGTTTTCGTGTAGAAATCTCGTCACGTCTGTTCTTGGTGTCGGTTTTCCTAACTCTTCGTAATACTGTAAAAGCATTGAAATATCATGTTGACAAAGTTTAAATACGTTTAGAATTAGTGCATAAAAGTTTCTCAAATCAAGTTAAGAGAAAATGGTACTTGGTTAATTTCATTTTACATCAATGGTTTCTTACTCGAGTAGTATCTGCTGTTTATCCCTAATAAAATAGTATTAGTTTGAGTCTGACAAATGAACAATATATGATTTTTTTTGTTGTAAATTTTACAAGGTGTTATTTAAAAAGAAAATTTTGTTTCACAATTTGATATTAAGTTTCGTGTATTTGCGGCTTATTCGCTTGTAAATGAATAAAATGAACACAATTAGGAGCTTGTTCATGTTTATTATTTAACTTTAGTCAAACACTCAAACAAACGAATGAATACATACACTTAAATAATATATTTAATTTTGTATTACATATTTATTTATGAGGTTGTACAAAAAAGTTCACATGCATGGATGTTTCTTCTAAAGCTAGAACAAACTAATGAACAAATACGCGATAAACGGATTTCCTTTTGTATTTCACATTTATGAGGTTGTTAAAAAATTTCACATGCATGGATTTTTCTTAAAAAAGCTATTGTACTTTTTAAAAGTGACGAAGATATTATTTTTAATAGTGTTATCTCTTGTGGCAGCTCATCCAATTTGAAATGTATCAATTTTTTTTCATTTTTTCAATTTTATCTACCTTACTGATAAAATTATCACACATACATTCTACAGAATTTGACATATTTAACATATTTATACATATTAATAGAAATTTTATTAAAAAATAAACCTTATTCAACTTATTTTATAATTCTAGTTTTATTTTTTTCGATACCATGTTACCTTGACAATGTTAGTCCATCTCTCAAATGAGTAGTCCGATCCGCTAAGCGAATTGATCCCACCAGCCAAAACATGAGGCTGATCACTTGATTTAATGATCGCGTTTATCTGTTTCATCCTCCAATCCTCATCCAAATGATCAAGCTGTGTGCAGTAAAAGTTGAGCTCGCCTGTCCGTGGGACATCGATCGTAGCCTTAAGCACGTTCCTATATAGACCCGTTAACCATAGCACTTTACCAACATATAGTCATATTCAATACACAAACTTATACTTCATAAAACAAAATTAAATTTAACACTTGCCTAAAATCTTGATCATCATATATCTTTTGGACCTTGGACCTCTTAATGGGCCACTTTGACAAAATGGCATTCCCATACTCCGGAGCCCAACTTTCAGCAAACACATAATTCATCCCAAGCCCATTAGCTAAATCCGATAAGGGCCTCATTCCTTTTTCTTCTTCAGCCTTCACATCTTGCAAAGCCAACACATCAGCATCAACTTCTTTAAGCACATCAAGAATGCTTCTACTCCCATACTCCGTTGACCCGAGAAGCCCGAAGCATATCGGGCTTCTCAGGACGCGGTTTTGGGCCATGGAAATCTCGTTTTCCGGCAAATTTATCGACACTTTCTTCATAAGATTTTCATTAACCATTGTGCTAGCATGCAAAGGAGAATGTTTGAGTATGCTCTTTAGCCCACCTTCTTCATTGTCGCGAACCCCATCGACCCAAGTCCCGTTCGATGCAGCAACCGCGGGGGCGAGAGAAAACATAGCAACGTTAAACGAGGCGACCCGGATATGGGCCGGAGAGGTTTGACCGATCCGTTGACCACGGGCCGTGACTGAGTTTTGCTTTTTGAATCTTTTGATCATGACTTTGCGTGCCCGGACTCTCCATGCGAGCACGCGGAGCCTTAACGTTGACCAAACCCGACGCACTTTTCTTCCGAGTGTTCGTAACATCTCGGTGGCTCGTTGGTACAACGTTGTGCGAGTCTTAACGGGTTGAAAATATAGGGAAGTAGTAAGGGAGTGGTTGATATAGGTAGGAAAAAAGATGATATCCCAACTGCTCCATGAAATTGGAATGTGTTATTTGACAAATTGACACAAAATGTTGAAATTGGCTTATGATGACAAAAGAAAACAACAACTTTCACCCATTAATTTTGACTCTTTAACAAGTCAAACTTTATTTTTGCACTAGAGTACATAAAATGACATCAATCAAAGGTGCATTATGTACGTTAACGACTGGCCCAGTGTCACTTGGTGGATGTGGAATTGCTTAGAGAGGCAACAATAACAATACAACACACAGAATGTACTCCTTGTTACAAAAATAACTTTAGTTATTTACAAATTACTCTAGAAATACCTTAACACTCTCTAGTACAGGCGCTAAATGGTTCGTGTTCGCGGGTTGTTGGATCTATCTTGATAAACCGAAAATTTTGACATGAACCTGAACTAGATAAATTGTGTCAGACATATGAATCTAAACACGACACAAATTTTTAGAGGTTGTGATGAAAACGACTTGTTTTATGTACATGAACTTTTCTTCGCAGTTTTGTCTAAATTACACATTTACAACCAAATATACAAACACGTATAAAAATTTTTTTATATATACACTACAAAGTTAATAGTTATTTATTTGTTATTCTTAAAGTTTTAGCATAAAAATACCCAACTAGTTTAAGTAATTATGAAAAAAATACTTTAAGGGGACGTTTGGTTGGAATGAATGGAATGAAATGGAATGGAATGAAATTGAATTGAGAATCTAGTATAATTTTCAAGTAAATTATGTTTGAGTGGTAATTAAATGTAAAACACAAGGGAATGTTTCACTTCAATTTCTCTTAGTAGTGAGATTTCAAAATAACCAAAAAAATTTAAAGTGAAACATTCCCTTGAGTTTTATATTTCATTACTTACTCAAACATAATTTACTTAAAAATTATACTAGTTTCTTAATTTCATTCCATTCCTTCCAACCAAATGTCTCATAAGGTTGCGTTTGGTTGGAAGGAATGAAATGGATTTGAGAAACTAGTATAATTTTTAAGTAAAATTATGTTTGAGTGTAATGAAATGTAAAACCAAGGGAATGTTTCACCTAGAAATTATGGATTTGATACATTCCATTGAGTTTTACATTTTATTACCCACTCAAATATAATTTTACATGAAAATTATACTAGTTTCTCAATTTCATTTTATTCATTCCAACCAAACGCAACCTAAAAAACAAGTATATAATTAAACGGTCAACCTGTGAAGCCTTCCAAGTTGATCCAAACTTGACCTCTTTAACTAAACGAGTTGACAGGCTCCAGATCTATTTAGAGTAAATCGAACCCCAACAATTTCATGTTAGTTTTTATCGTGATTTTGTGACATGTTAAATATTCTCATTTGTTTTAAGAATTATCGTTGTTGGAATTTTCTAAAAGAATTTTATAAGAATGCAAGTTTTTTTCATTAATATCGTCGCTTTAGGGCTGGTCGCCGTATGCCCTTAATTCTTGTAGCGATTCTTGATTAACCACTTATTGGAAACTTGGTTCTAAAGTTTTTGGTGAAATAGCAGGGTAAGAAACCTTATCTAAAGAATTAATTCAAGTTTAAGCATTAAAATGAATATATCAAATCACTAATAGTGTATTAAAATGACTTATTTTGTTTGTATGAATCTAAGTCGTTAAAAGTAATATTTTTAATGTTTAATGCATCAGCTGTGCATAAAAGTAATAAATGAAAAATGAAGGCCCTACCAAATAATAATTGACAACACTAAAAACTCACAGGATTACAATAAGCTCCATGACTGTGATAGAGCTATAGTATAGATTAATTATTAATAGCTAAAGATCAAGGGAACATTGTTATTGTTTTTTTATCATTTTCTGCAATATGAATATATATTAGATTCTTTTTTTCTATCTCTAAAATTTAATTTTAATATATTTTCATTCTAAATTTTGCGAGCAAATGACACTAAAACAAAAATTATATGATTGAATAAAATTACAACTAGTAGATGAGATATAAGAGAATTTTAAAGATGAGTAAAATTCAAAAATAAAGATGAATTTTCTTAAATCACAGAGATGGAGATAAATTAGAGAGATAAAGTCGAATGAAATAATTAAAAGATAAGATAAAAAATATGAAACACAAAAACTTAACTCACTATCAAGTAGTGTCGATATATCTAGTGATGTAACATAATACTTACTTATAAGTACGTGTAGAAATTTAATATACTTTTTATGTAGATCGTAGTCAACAATTCTTAGATAGAATATTTAGTTAAAGTTTGAGTCAACATCATCACTTTTCAACTAGTGCAATTTACATATAATTTTACTTGAATTTTCATTCAAACATATTTAATGATGATTATCATCATTTTTCTAAGTTGCTTTCAATCCCATATATAGCTAAAATTATGATGGGTTTTTAAAATATACTTCAGAGAACACATAGTATATTTGTATAATATTTCTACGTGATACATAGTTGCAACATCTTAAACTTTATAACGAATGTTTTTAAGGATTATATTTTATTATTATGGTTGAGAATATATTTTCTACATAACTTTTTATATTATGCAATGATCAAAAGTCAATAAACTCCGACTGTGGGGTAAAAATGAGTAAACCCATGTGTGGTAGTCAAGAATTTGGGGACCTATAGTGAAACAAAAACAAAGTTGTAGGGCTATAGCTTTTAGTGTGTTGACTTAGTCAACATCTTCTCCTATTTGAAACTTCTAGCTAGCATTTCTAGTGATTAAAGTATTAAACATCCTTGTTATACCAAATTGTAGTATCTAGTGAATAGAAGTAACTGTTTGAGACTTAAAAAATGTTGAGTTTTTACCTAAGAGGTTTATATATGAAAACTGATGTTTTAAACACTGAGTATACAAATGATAATACAATAACCTAATCTAATGTAACACGTGTTAAGCTTCAAACTTAGTATAATGTTGAGTCCGAACCAGTATCATGTGGTTTGGTTTGGTTTTCAATACACGGATACAAACTTGTCGTATGTTTCAATAACTATGCCGTTGAGTTTTCATTAGTCTATTCTCAAACTTGGGTACCGCTACGCTTTAGTTTTATGTCATTGCTACGGTTATTCAGTCACCAATGTTTGACAAAGTTTGCAACTTAAAAGTTGTGGAACTTGATGCATTGCCGTTTGTTTGAAAAGTAGATTATTGTGTACCAAACAAAAATATAATCGGTTATTTTGTTCAAACATCGTTCACTTTCACCATTACAATAAGGAGAAAACAATTATCATATGTAAATATACATGGCAGAAAACGTAAAGTGCATAAGCCATCCTCCTTTCAAAGCTTAAACAATGACTTGTGCAGCGGCCAACCTTGCGATAGGAACCCTGCAACAACAATTGAGGCAAAAAGCCGAAATGTTAAGCAAGCAAACCAACAAAACCGTAAGGAGTCTCAAACTCGTTGTCCCTCATTTATGTGACACGGGTGGTCATAAACTCACACTCAGACTATTTTGCTACACCTGCAACTATAACATGTATATGTACATACTAGAAAGGTGCCCGCGTAATACGGCGTGGCTACATTTTACATCCAACATTTCTTATTTTTGTTATTCTTATAGTAATTTTACAAAAGTCTATTATATTTTTTCTAATCTAAATTTTAAAACACTAAATTGTATGACGACTTGTACATTTACGCATTAACTTATTGTACCTCACAAAATACTGATCGGTTATGCAAAAAATTTACACCAAAACGTTTAAAAATACACATGTTACAATTGTAGTTTTAAAAAGTTTTTAAACATGATAGATTAAAAGATATAACTGAAAACTTAAACAAATAAAGTTTTTTTGGTTTATAGATAGATAATGTAAAATTTTATGTAAGTTAAAGTAAATTTAAAGTTATTATGTAACTCATTGCAAGAGGTACTCTGTATAAATATACGTACCTAAATGGAGAGCACGACACATAATCTAGTCCAACTCCATCAAAAAATGCAACAGAAGAAGGCTCCCCACCATGCTCCCCACATATCCCAACCTGCATATACATTGTTTAGTACTTGATCCAAAAGAAGATAACTTTCAATCATGATTCAAAGTGACAATTTTGATTCATTTACAAATAAACCGTCAACCAATGTCATACTTCGGCCCTTGATGAGTTAAATGATTAAAATGAAAAAAAGTTAGATAAAAGAAAATGAAAAGGGTCGGATAAAAAGTCACTTAGAATGTATTAAAAATACATAACACCTCCTAAATCATATTTTGAACTTTCATTACGTACAAAACTCAAGAAATCAACGTCTTTTTAACTCTAAATCATCCAAATATATATTTCAACTTATTATCCATCTTGTCAATACCATCACCTTACCACACAAACTCAACAACATATGCTAAACATCGATTACCTTTAAGCTAGGATTTGCTGCACGACCTTTCTCCGTAGCCATCTTGATCAACTGACCCACCCCTTTCTGGTCAATAACCTATAAACCATCATATCGGATTTGTATCAATATCATTAACCAGGAACACAAGAAAACACACCACTAAAACATTACTCACACATTATATCATACCGCCGTATGATTCTTATACGGGTCATATAGGTTTATCAAGTATAATCTGTCTATTACTTTACGGCGTATGAATTGTTAACGTATGATATGTGAGATGGTGTAATACATTATAGATTAGACCTCTGTATACTGAAATTTATGTTACCGACCTCAAATGGATCATGCTGCAGAATGCCTTGAGCAAGATAAATCTGCAAAAACTTGCCAACATCATCTCTGCTGTACCCAAATGTCATCTGGGTCAGATCATTGGTTCCAAACGAAAGAAATCAGCTTCTTTTCCAATCTGCAATTTCAAGATTTTAGATTCTGCAACAACTACATCCATCATTGGTCGATACATTTGAAGATCATATATTCATACCTCTTCAGCTATTAAAGCAGCTCGAGGAATCTCAATCATCGTTCCCACTTTATATTCCAATGTCACCCCCATTTCAGCAAACACATTTGCAGCTACTCCACGAATTACACTGATTTGATGACGTAATTCCTGCAATTTGAAACCCTAGCTTTAGATCATATTGATCAATTTGAAACCCTAGTTTCAGAGAGTGAAGTTTATGAAAAGTGTAATGCCTGAGGTGTCCCCACTAACGGAACCATGATCTCTGGTATTACAGTCACCCCCTGATTGGTCATAGACACTGCAGCTTGAAAGATCGCACGAACTTGCATTTCTGTTAGCTCGGGGTATGAAATCCCTAATCTGTGATCATATGATCGAAATTGAATCATGAAGAACATGCAAACACGTTTTACGATTAGGGTTTCGATGGAATGATGTATTGGAATATGTTATTAGTATTGGAGTTATTAGTACGAGTCTACGCGGTTTTTATATTATGCAATACAAACGAACAAATTGGCACGTATCATTATATGTTATAACCTAACTATTCAATAATATTAGTTCAGTTTATCATACCTGCAACCACGGAAACCAAGCATAGGGTTCACTTCGGATAGATTTTCGATTTTTGAATAGATTTCATCTGCACTCATGCCTGTGTCGACTGCAAGTTCGTTCACTATGTGTTCTAGATCACCTTCGGGTAAAAACTCATGAAGTGGAGGGTCTAGAAGGCGGATAGTTACAGGAAGTCCTGAAAGATTTATTGAAGTTAATGTATGTATATGGAAATTGTGAAATGATTGACAAATTGGTGTTGAGGATGATGATAAACTACCATCCATTGCTCGGAAAATGCCCTCAAAATCGGATCTTTGGTATGGGAGTAAGAGATCTAGAGCCACTTTTCTTTGTTCTGGAGTGACCGCCATGATCATCTTTCTTACAGCTTTGATCCTCTCATCAGAAGCGAAAAACTGATGATATTGAAACGATGTGAATTTAGTATGTGTTTGTGATCAATGTTGATGTGATAATGTTGTATCAAAAACATGAACATGGTTAAGAACTTAAGATTACCATATGTTCAGTTCTACAGAGCCCGATCCCTTGTGCACCATTGTTTCTGGCTGTTAATGCATCATTAGGTGTGTCTGCATTTGCCATAACCTGATAAAAAACCACCAAGATGGATACTTGTTGTTTAAAAGACTCTATAGTTTGGTAAACGCGTGTGATCTTGAATTGTTTCGGTCATGGTCTGTACCTTGAGACGCCTTGCTTGATCAGCCCATGACATGAATATTTCTAAGTCATTGCTCATTGCAGGTGGAGCCAGTAGCTGTTTACCCAATATGACTTCGCCAGTTGTACCATTAAGAGAAAGCCAGTCGCCTTCTTTAATCACACGGTCGCCAATCGTAAAAATCTGCATAAAAAGGTATAATTTATAAGTTTATAATGTTGGTTACTTGATTAAGAGTTATCTGATTATAAACTTGTAAGTTGTAATGTAGATATGTTTCATATAAGTTGACCTTCATATCATCGTTCACACGAATATCAGCACAACCGGAAACACAACATTTGCCCCATCCGCGAGCCACCACCGCTGCATGTGATGTCATGCCTCCTCTAGCGGTTAAGATTCCAGCTGCTGCATGCATACCACCAACATCTTCTGGGCTTGTTTCGGTCCTTACCTTCACATTGCACCAACATATTTAATTTTTCTAGAGAAAAGTAATAGCATACATGACTAACATATGATGCATACCAAGATAGCACTCTTTCCTTGTGCATGCCATGTTTCTGCATCCTCTGCACTAAAACAAACCTGTCCCACAGCTGCCCCGGGGGATGCTGGCAAACCGGTTGCTACCACATGGCTTTTGTAAGCAGACGGATCCTCAAACTGGACCACAGATACATAATCAGTGACATCAAATTTCCAGTAGCTATAAGAATTAAGAAACAGTATGAAATAAGATAGAGAAAAGATCGTTTGTAGGTCAACCCAACTGGTTTCAACTCATAGTAAACAGTGACCCGTTTCAACCCGAGCCTACCTGTGGATGAAGAAGCTGATCTAGATGTTGAGTCTCAACCCTCTTAATTGCTGTTCTAGTATCAATAAGCCCTTCGTTCACCATATCTACTGCAATTCTCACTGCACCTTTACCAGTACGTTTCCCTGTTCGGCATTGCAACATCCAAAGCCTGTTTTCTTGAACTGTGAATTCAATATCCTGTGTTCATAGCACAAAAGATATTGTTTCATTTTTCAATCTTTAAGCATATTCTTTTTTTCAGAAATAAGTGAAGAGTCTTTTTGCATGATTACCATCATATCTTTGTAGTGTCTCTCTAAGATCTCGCAGTTCTCCACAAGCTCTTTGTATGCTTCAGGCATGCAAGTCTCCATGGTCCCCAAATCTTCTGGTGTTCTGATCCCAGCAACAACATCCTCTCCCTGTTTCAAAAAGTAGATTATTATCGTAGTAACATTTAACGCCTTAACTATTTAAAAAAGTTCAAAAAGTGTTGGCCCGACCCCAACCTGTACTATAAACCTGACCTGCACTTAAAACCCATTTTGACCCGTTAACTAACACGACCATCGTTCCACTATAATCCATAATTCTATACAAACATCTAAATGAGGAAAACCGAATTTTACCTGAGCATTGATTAAAAACTCCCCATATAGCTTCTTCTCACCGGTGCTTGGGTTCCTAGTGAAAAGAACACCAGTTCCTGAAGTGTTTCCCATGTTGCCAAACACCATGCTTTGAATGTTAACTGCAGTCCCCTTTAATCCAGTTATCTGGTTAATACTTCTGTACTTATTGGCCCTTGGACTGTCCCAAGAATCAAAAACAGCATTCACTGCTAACTCTAGCTGTTTCTTTGGATCTGCACAGTAGATACCAAATGCGTTTGAAGTTAGAAGAAATCAAAGAGAAAGCAGATACCCGAGCATTAAGGATTTCATAACCAGAGGTGGCAAATAGGGGTCTGTAATGGGTCAAAAGAGTTGGGTTTCATCTGCTCTCTTGTTTGATTATGTTTTTATCTGAGCCGTTAGGGATGAATATTCATAAACTATCACCCAAATCAACCTAGTCATACGTAAATGGGTTGAAATATCCACTTCTATTCATACCTGTGGGAAACTTTTCGCCCTTTGCTTCCACATACACGTTCTTGTATTTCTCAACAAGATCTTTAAGATCAGCAGCAGTGAGATCGGTGTCGAGATGAATCCCTTTTTCAGCTTTCATCTGCTCTAACTTTTCGTCAAATAATGAATGTGGGATACCCATTACCTTGATAAATCATGTAGACAAAGTTAATGTAAGAGGGATAACATGATAAACATTCAAGTACATTATATATCAAGAAATGAAAGAAGTACTTACAACGTTGCCAAACATATCGAGAAACCTTCTATACGAGTCATAGGCAAACCGTGCTCCACTTTTGCCAGCTAGACCAGCTACGACCTCATCATTAAGCCCGAGATTTAATACAGTGTCCATCATACCAGGCATAGATATCTGAATAAAATCAACAAGATATAACTTTCTAAATTATGATATTACTCACTTGGGACGATTAACAAATTGAACTCAAGGTGGCAAGGTGTATGAAAAGTTAAGACTTTTGTGACTTTAAAGCCATTCGATTATTTAACCCGTTCTCTTTTTAGCTAATATTTGTTTATCTATATACATTAGAGGTTGCAGAATACTTACGGCAGCACCCGAACGGACGGAAAGGAGGAGAGGTTTAGACGGGTCACCGAGAGATGCAGACATCTCTTTCTGGACATAATCTAAGCCTTCTGAAATCTCATCCCACAAACCTGGAGGTAGGCTCTTTCCATTTTGTTGATATTCCTCACATGCTTCAGTTGAAATAGTGAGCCCAGGAGGAACTGATAGACCAATGCTTGACATCTCAGCAAGATTTGCTCCTTTTCCTCCCAACTGTAATCAATCCAAATGTAAGATCAATGATAACACAATGACATGATCTATCATGTTACCTTGTTTATTCATGTTCGACTAATTCATTTAATTAATAGTCAATCCATTTAGAAGTTAATAAAACTACAAGTATTATTTAGAAATTAATAAGAATGTTGATTGAAAAATAATACTATATAAAATTGATAGATCTTGCGCTTTGTTATATTAGCATTAGATTATGTTTTGTTACATTAGATTACTGTTTCTATTAGTTTGATATTATTTGTTACTTTAGCTTGTTATTTAATATTTTGTTTATTGATAAATTACAAGCAGATTGGAATTTCTAACAAAATATTTATTAACTTTTAAACTAAAATATTAGTAATGGTATAGATATTTAATTATATAATAAACTATTAATCATAAAAAAATATTATTTTAATTTATTTATTCTTATTTTTACTATAGTATTTTATCATTGATATTTAATTCATCAAACCAGCTAGAATTACTATTATGATTAAAACAAATATTAATGCTAGTATATCATCTTACATGTTCGATCAAATTCATTAAAAATAATATACTTACTCTCAACTTTTATCTTCTTCGTCTTACACATCACTTGTCATATTTTTTTACATTACTATGTTGTTATGTAAACAATATATTTATAAATTATTTTTTCACAATTATAACAACTATATTATTATAATCATACTAATTAACATCACTTAACTATTTTATACTAAAAGGAAAAAAGAAAATAATTATTTCCTTACCAAGGATTTCATGTCCCTGTTGCCTTCACTTCTTCCTTTACCAAAAGTGAAAACCCTCTGCATAATCAATCAAACACAAAGTCAAAATCAAATGTTTTTTATTCAATAGTAAATTTATCTTTTCTTACCCAACTCTTGTTAAATAATCCAAGTGTCAGATCTCAAATGAAATTTTAATTTTAGATATTATCACTATCATGCTAATTAAGCACCTCACAACTAATTATTTCAAAGTTTTTTAAATAAAAAAAAAGGAATAGAGAAGGGGCACCTTTGCCATCGTGTCACTTGGAATGAACAAAATTTGTGTTAGGCTTAGACACTATTCGGTCATCGTTCCTATTTATAGAGTATGTAGTCATTTACATCAATGGTCCTTCAACTATTTATCGACTTACGCTTTAAGGTAGTTAGTATTTTTTTTAAATGACAAGATGGTCTAGCGGTAAAACATCTGAAAAATCACTTAATATACCGGGTTCATAACTTCCTTATATATACATATCGAATGATTATATACGTTAAAAAGAAATATTTTTTCTCTTACATTCTTATATGGGATAATGTGTACAAGCATTTTTTACTGTTTAACTATAGCAATCAAGGAATTAACAATATTTAACATTTTGTGATAATGTTTAAAGTCAAAAAGTTTAACGAGGATGATTACTCTAGATCTTTAGTATATTGTACACAAGTTTTTCTCATTATACATATACATGAAAGAGTTTTACATATCTATTTTATTTATATGCATCATTAGATTTTTTGCACAAGTATAATATGTGACTTGTTTGCATTTATTTATTTTTATGTAGTCCACATTTCTCTGTATCTTTCACTAAAACAATTGATTCATATTTTCTCTACTTAATCATACTCTTAAATTCACATATTTTGTCTATTATCGAACTTAAACGCTTATTCCCTGGAGTAGAACACATTTCAAGTTTCAACTTATAAGTGAGTAAGTTTGTGAGTTTCAATTCAAGATATTTATAACAATACTCAATTTAAAGTAGGCACACAAAATAATTGCAAAGTTTGTTAGAACCATAGAGGCATAAACTGTCTGAAAATAATCATTTAATAACTATTTGTGATTTTTTTAGAATATAATGGATCATTAATTATAGAAGAAAATAAATATTCTATCTTTAAAATAGACATTTATAGTAAATGTGTCCTTTCTCATTATGTTAAAAGTTGTAATCTTTCTAGTATTTTTACTCTAATAAAATGTTTAACTAAAGGCGACACATGTCACAATCACATTCGGTGTTATTAAATTTTCCCGCTTCTTTATCTCATATTAATTACTACACTGATTACTAATAATTTTATTTAGTTCTTTTTTATATTATTTATTACTTATAGTGTTTACTCATATGTAATTTTAATTGTATTTTATCTTAAAATATTATTTTACAATTAATAAAATTTAACTTTATTTAATATTTTATTTATTTAATCTGTGTTTTACACGAATTTAGTAAAGTTAATGAAGAATAGGGGTGTGAGTTATCCTCTTAAAAAAATAATTAATGATGTTTGTTTTGAGATAATGTCTATTTACTAACACATGCATGACTTACGTGTCAAGTTGTATATATTTTAGTAAGATCGTTACACATCAGTCTACGTGGCAACAAAGTGCGACACGTAAGCATCTTGGAAAGCTGAAAACCGCATTCCCTTTTGTCTGTATTTGATCCGTGAGGCGTGCAGAATGGTTAAAGTTTGAGGCTTGTCTTGGAGTGCTAAATTTGTGATTTATTGGCGATGCATCATACATTTTCATTTATGGATTAATACTTCAGATTTTGTGTTAACTTATTACGTTATGTAAATTTATATGTTCAAAAATTTATACTTTGTTAATGACATAGTGATAATCCTTGATCCACCATTTAGTTTAGGGAAAAAATTATGGTATTCTTACCATTTAAAAAGGTGTGATTATCCATCAATTTGGTTTATAATATTCTAAGTTTTAATTAGTTTTATTCTAATCACTGCGCACATTATTATATTTTTTAGAACTTTACGTTTGTTTGTTGTAAATAGTCCTTTATTTGTTATCACGTCTAAACTATTAATAGTAGAGAAAATAATGACGGTTTAGTTTTAAGGTTTCAAGCAAGATCAATTGTAAGTCTATGATCTTACGCTGATGATCCGGATCATATGATAGTACTACAGTAGTTCAAATCATACGTATTTATATTTTAATGCATAATCTCTTCACTTAAAATTAAAGTGATTTATATGGTTTTATGTTATTTACCTTATTTTCTTCATAGGTTCAAGTTAGATGATAACTAGTATTAAGCTTCCGTAGCAGCGGGGGCGTATAACCATGTCAAATAACACCAATGAAACACTACCGTTAGTGACTACCAATACCGAAAAAAGCTCGTACCGAAAAATAAATAAAAGTTGAAAAAATAAACGGAATGAAAAGTAGACGTAAAAACGTTGAACCACGTAGACGAAACATAAAACATGCAAAACAATAAGTAAATCGACCTAGGACCAACATGTTGTGACGGGGCCGTTAAACGGAGAAAAAATAAGCGTACAAATGTCGAAGCACACACATACGCTACGGCGTGTAAACTCGCAACATTTAGACCGAAACGTAAAAACAAATTTTGTAAATATAAAAAGTATAGGCGACCAAATTAGAAAATAAAAATTGTTGGTGTTAAATTGTCCAAAATGTAAAAATATAAGATTAAAAAGGAAAAGTTAAAGATTAAATAAAAAATAAACAAATGGGTATAACACACTCAAACTTATACCACCCATAATACAAAAAAAAAATTTATATAATATATATAATAAGAATATATATATATATTCTTATTATATATATATATATGAAGAACCGAAGATGCTCATCAAGTGTACTTGGGGGTGACTAAAAACATAAGGAACAGAGCAGGATCGAAAAGATTTGACCGCTTGTCTGTTTGTCTTGATGTCATCATCTCTTTATTTATGGATTAAAATTCCAGATCGAAAAGGTGTCGTTTAACCAGCTTAGTTAGTCTAATAAAAAAAAGATAGGATTGTTAATTCAATGTGAATGGTTTTATAGCATTCATATCCTACCAATTATTTATAGCCTAATAAAAAAAAGTATCTCACATATTTAAGATGTCCCTGACTCCCTGTTATAATTTGACTTATGTTTAAAAAAATTAGTGTAATTTTAAAGATAGGATTGTTAATTTAATGTGAATGGTTTTATAGCATTCATATCCTACCATTTATTATGTACATGTGAGTGTGTTCTTTATATTATAAAAAACACTTGTGAATGGTTGGCTGGTTGTAAATAAAAAATAGAGAATGTGTATTGTTTATAGTAAATTTCGTTTTTGGTCACTGAGGTTAGATTTATTTAACCCTTTCAATCCAAAAATGAATCTTTGGACATATCAGGCCTGACGTTTGCATTTTGTAACGATTTTGGTCCTTGAAGCTAACTCGGTTAATTTTTTTATGTTAAGTGTAATGATATTTTGATCATTTTACACATAAAGGACTGTTTATATAAAATTGGAACCACCCTTACAGGCCCCACCACCATTGTTTACCACCATCATCCAACCCCTTTCCTATTGCTTGCGCCCCCGCCACCCCCGCCTCTTGCGCCACTGTTGTAGGCACCGGAGCATGATCGGTAGACGATTTCGTCTAACGAGTAGGATTTGGTGCAGGTGGGGTCGGCGTTGAAGGGGACGTATTTGGTGGAGAAGTGATGGTGGCGGTCGGTGGCGCGGCAATGGGCTTCTAGGCAGATGTTTTCGGCGACGGGGTGGCGATGTTTGATGGGGACTGTTTCGAGGGGTTTGTCGAAAGAAATTATGGCTTTGATTGTGGAGAATTGGTGGTGGTAGGTCTAGGGTTTGGGGGTTGTGAGGTTAGGGAGAAGAATGAAAATCGGATGAGAGAGGAGGTCTATCATTCTATGTCGGTTACCTTCATGGGGGTAAGGGGACTTAGTTTAATGGTCTAGCGGTGGTGTTGCAGTGGAGGTGGTGTTGGCGATGGTGGAGGTGGCGTAGGCGTGGCTCAGACGCAGGCGGTGGTGAAGGTGCATGCGGTGGCGGTGGTGCAGGCAATGGCGGGGCGAGGTGCAGGCGGTGGTAAAGGTGCAGGCGATGGCGGCGATGCGACGGTGGAGGTGGCAAAGGCAGTGAAGGTGGCGCAGGAGGTGGTGGTGGGTTAGATTGTATTCAAGGTTTCTTTTTTTATTTTTTTGTTGTTTTAAAAATTTACAACAATTATCTTAATCTAATATAATTTACATAACTAGTCCCTAAATTTAAAATGACCTGAATACTCTTATTAACTGTAAAAACTAACAAAGTTAGTGCCAAGGACGAAAACCATTACAAAAATAAAACCACAAGACATGATATGATCAAATAGTCTTTTTTGAACTTAAATTGTTAATATAATTAAACCTCAGAGACTAAAACCGAAATTTACTCTACTGTTTATCTGTATATTTGGTAAAACACTATTCTTCTCTATTAAATTTTTAATATTTTTTGAAAATAATTGTAAGGAGAAAAAAAATTGATGATACAAGTCTAAAAAGGTATAATATAATTGAAAATAAAAAGAAAAAATAAAAACTTTTAGTTTAATTATAAATATATAGATGAAGAATAATACGTGAATGCTTTTAGTCCATAATAAGCTAGTTTTTTCCCTAAATATATAAATAAATATGCCTATGAGATAAAATTGTAAATAATATTACAGCAACTTTAAACGAGTTTCGATCTCTTAGGTAATGAAGTGCGAATTATAAAAAAACATTTATTTTACCTAGTAATTAATTTAGAGTTATTTGTAACTTATCTACTTAAACTTATTTACATAAGAATTACCGGGTGGGAGCGGATGATTAAAACACAAGGATCAAGTGTTCACGTAGAAGTGACTCCCCGAACCTTATCGTCGGTGTCTAACTATCAATATAATTGATTATAAAAATTAATTACCTATTCTAGTTCTAGTAAATATTTGCAAATACGCATAATACATAGGTTAAAAGTTCTCTAGATGTTGAATTGATACCAATGTTAAAATTAACTCAAACAACTGACGGACATCCACTCCAATGATTAAGCATGTTACTTTTGAGTAATCAATGGGAACAAAATCTGTAATTTCTCGTATTTATGGATTAAATTTGTAAAATTTTATCATGATGTAAGTAATTTGATAAGTGGTTAATGTATTTTAGCCTAAAAAATTGTTTGACGTATAAATAGTTTTAGATTAGTATTTTAATTATAAAAATTGTCTAAAAAAAATTTCGAATAGTGGAAATCACTATCCAAATCTGTATCCGAAATTTTGGATATCTGAAATTTCGGATGAGGATCCGGATAGTGATTCGGATATCCGCATTTTTTATTTTTTTGTTTGTTACAATAATTAAACATATATTATTATAAAAATAACATAAAAACCAACTCATATCATAACAGGCACGATATACATTAAAAATATCTCAACCTAAGTAAAAATATATCTAAAATTCAAAAAAATAAAATAATATATTTTTTAGTTTTCGGATAATCGGATATCCGAATATCCGAAACTTTTGAAATCCATTATCAGAATCCACATCAAGATACGGATATTTTTGAACACTTCTATTAAAATCAATAGGATGAACACATACATACGCTTAGATTCAAAGACACTCTCCACAACCCACATCAAGATCTCATACGATAATGTGGTCATATGTGAAACACCACACACCTCTAATGTGGCACGCTCTAGTGACGCCCAGGCGTCGTTATAGCCGCCTAAACTTTCTCTTTATCTCTTTCTCTCCCTCACTCACTCTTATATATATGTAAATAATATAAAAACTAATAAAGTAAAGAATTGTAAGAGAGAAACAGTTTTTATAACACGATGGTAAGAAACTAAAGATTAATATGACCCCGATGTGATAACGAGTAAATGTAAATTTTACTATAGTCGTACGGGGCCATGTTTTCAGGTAAATGTTGGGTAATTATAGTTAAGAGCATGATATCTAATTATCTATGAAAGTTTAGCATTAAGCGTTTTTTAATAGACGTAACTTAACAAAATAAACAACGCATAGCATTCAAACATACCTTTTTAGCCGTCGTCACCGGAGGAGACACCGGATTAAGAACTGCTCGCGGCGGAGTTAAGCCACTGCTGCGCAACTCTGGTCTGCTAACTCTCGCCGGAGTTAAACACCGGACAAACGACGATTGACGGTGGTGGTTCAATCGCCGGAGATCACCGTTTCGCCGTTGGTTCACTCTCGCCGGTAAGCACGACTCACGGGCTGACTTGAGAAGCATACCTTCAACAGACAACGAACTCATCATCCTTCTTCACCTGCTCAATTTCACAAACAACTATCGCTCACAATCAAATCACCAACAGATCAAATACACCGATCGACAGAAGAACCGAATGATAATACAAATCGACAAATCACGCCAAATCAACAACCGATTTCAACAAAATACCTGTGAAATTGAGGTATCAGCAATAGCAGAAGGAGATCGTGAAATCGAGTAAATGATATCTGATTTCTATGCGGTGAGGATATGAATCGATTTGCTAGATTACGGGCATATCAGACGGTTAAGTGAAAATTGGACGTTTGAATGTGAACGAATGCAAAGGTAATTATAGCAGTGATGGTAATGTTGAAGCCTTTGTTATCAGGGAATACGACATGAGTGGATAAATGGCTTTAGGTTTTTAGCCATAGACAAAGCTCACAAAAGCGTCTCCAAGCGTTCAGGATTGGATATGGGTGTACCATATCACACTACAAATGCAAAACGACATATTAATTTATTATACGCCAAATTCTTTTTGTATTTTTCGAAACTCTGTGGTGGAAGATGCCAGAGCTTGGGATGAGAACAAGGGCCGAGTTATTTTTATGATTCTGAGAATTCGTTACCGGATATTTAATACGAATTGTGACAAAATACGTGTGGTTGTGATGAGTCTCGCTTGTATGCTACATAAATATTAAAAATTTAAATCATACAAGTGACAATAAATAAATTAGTTGTTCTGCAAAAATACTTGCATTTAAATTCATATTATTTTTATAGGGTGCAGATAACATATCACTGGATCACAAGGTGATCACAAGGTTATAGGTCACTTGTTCATACTTAGTTTTTAAAACTTAACTTGCTTGTCTAATGAAAAGTATGATGTTAGTGTATAAAAATGTATGAGAATAATAATATGTAGAGGAATCGTACTGTGATGATCAAAACTAATATGACCTGAGTGTCACGTAGCTCTTTCGGATTGAACAATTCAAGCAATTTGAGGGTTTAATCCAAACGTTCAATCGGTTAAATCCAATATCAACAACAATATGCAGATGTGTGTGAGATATTCCGAACCAAAGAAAAGGGACCAAAATCGAATTCGGGTATTGCAAGGAATGGAGATTTCGTATGTTTCAAGAATGGGGTCTAACACCTTGTTTTTTCTTTAATTCAATATCCATTAAATTAGAGCCTAATTTTAATCCGAATTTCACACATCAAATTTTAGAAAAATACATTTTTAATGAGATTTAAATGAACGAATTTTCTTAAACAAGAAGAGGATGTTATTATTGGGATTAGAATCCCTCAATCCTAGCTAGATGTTCTGCGTCTTAGATCCCCATCAAAGGTCGTTAATTTTTAGACCCTACTCTTAATGACGACCCCCATCAAGAGGATGTTACCCTTATTGTAATCCTCGTTACTTGGGGGCTTTGCTTTAAGAACAAATTAGATTCTAGTGATAGAAAAAATTCAAAAAAGTACACCATCATACCTTCACGCGTCTAGACTAATTTGATAAATAATATGATTGCATTGGTCACATAGTCAATTTAAATACATTAAAATACCTAATATAATATATAGCAAAATGAAAGAGGGATTTAATTATAAAAAGAATATACATATACATATATATATGTATGTATGTATGTATGTATGTATATGTATACGTATATATGTATGTATATATATACATATATACTAGAAGGGTGACCGCGCAATGCGGTGAGAAGATATTTTACATGCGGCGTGTGTTTTTAATACTTTGTAATTGTTGAAATATTTAAAAAAAAAGTCTATTATGTGTTTTGTAAGCTAAAATACAACTCACCAAATCAATTGTTTTTGCATGACTACTTATACATTTATGCATTAACTTACTGCATCTCACAAAATACAGATTAGTTCAGCAAAAAAGTTTACATCAAAATATTTAAAAAACACAGGTTACAATTGTAGTTTAAATATATTTCTAAACATAAAATATTAAAAGATATAGTTGGAATCTTAAAACATACTAATATTTTTCTGGTTTATGGATAAATAAAGTAAAGTTTTATGTAAGTGAAAAATTATTATGTAACTAATTGCAAGGGTAATACGTAAATAATGTTATAAACACTATTTTACCCTCAAAAGTGTTAGTATCTTATGCATTGAATATAATGTATGTGTGTATGTATGTGTGTGTGTATATATATATATATATATATATATATATATATATATAAAATACTATAAATACTAGGATAAAAGTATTAGTATATTATGTATTGAATATGGTGTGTGTATAAACACACACACACATTAAATCATGTTCTTAAACACAATATAATATAAACAAGGTGGCTTTCCTTTTTATTAGCTATATCATTTATTAGCACTAATAGTTTAATTTCTCATAAAAGCGAGCCCCGTCCCATCCATTTGATAGGATTACAAACGAATTTGAACATCTCGGGCAAACCCAGAACCTTTAAGTATTCATGATTGGTATTGAGATAAGTATGGTTTTTTGAGCAAAATGTTAATTTAACCATTGTCAAGTATAAAATTTGTCTCAAATCAATTGTATAAGCAAGTGATGAAATATTTATAGATCAGATGGATTTCCTTACCTGACATACAAGCATTTTGGCTTGAATTATTTTGTTTGGTCCGTAACATTATTCTTTTAACCTAACATTATTCTTTTAAAGAAATTGATAAAGACTCAACATTTGTTTCTTTTTCTTTTTCAAAATACTTATTTAAAGAGACATCCCAACACCATAAAAGGAATACCAAATCTATATGTTAATAAAGAGCATAAAAACAAATAACATTTTTTGATCAAGTAAAGTGATCAAATAATACAATTTGAAAATCCACTTCAAAACGCTGATACAAACAGACACACCAAAATGAAAACCCAAACGATTAAACATATTAATCTTCATAAAACCAAGCAAATACAATTTTGGATTTTATATGATGTACAACTACGTTTAATATATTATTTACAACAAAACATACGTAATAGAAGTATGTCGCAACGATATATTTGTAATTACAAAAAAAACCAGTAGAGTTTAAAATTTATAATAGAAATTTAGAACAAATAAAAACTTATGATAATGTTAAAAACATATAAATAAGTACAAACGTGGGAGACCTGCATGGTGTGTCGGAAGTAGAAGAATTTATAAGACTCTCTATCTGTGGCTAACTCTATCTTATTGTGCTAACTGTTTATTTAAAACTAGATTGGACCAACCAAATTAACTGGTTAATCGAGAATTGTTGGTACACCTGTTTCAAAAACAAAAAAAAACTATTATCAACTTGGATTTAATGTTTAATATCATACAAGAAGACATGTGCATGAACACATAACTCCTCTTTTTAACTATAAGCAAATGACTCCTTATATAGGAGCTAGGTATTGTTTTGTTTTTCTTAACAACCGATGAAGATAGTAACATTTTCTATAGTTTTAGGTATAAAAATAGCAAGACTCCATATCTTTGTCTAGCCTTCCCTATTTATCTAACCAATGATTTAAAATCTAACTAGACAAGCCGGTCAAACCGATTTAACGGATCGCCAATACACAGTTTAAAATGAAAAGACATTTACCGATATAGTTCAATGTTTAATGACATAGAATAAATCATGCACGTAAAACACAAGACCTCGATTACTTTTAGGCAAAGGGCTCCTTATATAGAAGCTAGGTGTTGCTTTGGTTTCTTTTACACAATTGATGTGGAATATGAATATTTTCTATAGTTTTGATTTAGAGACAAACTTGTACATGTAGTATAGATTTATGTACAACTTGTACGAAATACAACAACATAAATATTAGTGTCTTAAACTTTTAAAGAAAATATCAAATCGTTCATCTCAAATTCTTTATAAAGTTATATGATTGTGTGTTATATTAAGTGAAACGTCTTAAATAACAAAATTATGAAATACAAAAATACCTATAATACGTGTCTTCAAATTAAGTGAACTTCCCTTTTTACCACAAATAGATGCATTATATATGCGGCCGTGTTTGTAAATTTTAAAATACATAATTATGACTGCTTATACGTTAGTATAAACCGCTAGGAAAAAAATCATGCTACATAAATGATAATTTATTAAATGATAATTTATTGAAGTTAATAGGTTGTATTGTAAATTAGTTAAAAGACAATTAAAGAAAAGTTTACTAAAGTCCAGGACTACAGGAGTGACATAACTCGATGGTTTAAATGTAAAATTTGATATAAGAAACAATTGAGTTGGTGTAAATTTTAAAATATAACAAAATAAGTAGGTAGTCAAATTAGAAAATAATATTATGATTAGTTTCAAAAAACACCTAGGGGTTGAAGTGTAAAATTCCATACGAAACGAGGTAAGTTTTTTTATTACTTTGACTAAAAAGAAAACTATTATGATAATATTAAGAAGACCTAAAATGTCACTATTCACTGTATTTTCTATTTGTTATATACATAATTGGTTGCCCCACGAGTTATGACAGGTTTCATTGAGGTTTTTTTGCGATCTGTGTTAAACACTAATTTTATGGTATGTGGGTGATGGTTAGAGCTTGGGTCTTTTAAGTCTCGGGTTCAAAACCTGACTTAAGGGTTTCCTTACATCGGTGGGTTTCCTCACTGATGGTGTTCTTGATGAGTCAGGTCTGTGACGTTAAAATCAATATGAACGGTTAAAATCTTATATTAGGAAGGCTCACTTGGATATTGGTGGTAGTTATATACGACGTTCAACAAAAACTTGATGTAAATAATATTTAGTTATATAAAATAACTAGTAAATATAAGTTTTTAATGTTAATTTAAAGTATGATAACTAAGATAATATTTAATATAGTGAAAGTGAATTAAATTATCACATTATACTTTATTGTACTACTAATATGCATTGAATAATGTATTAATTATGATAATTTTCTTAAATATGGGGAGCAGAGTTACTATTCTATAGAACGCATGCACCTTATGTTTAAAAAAATTGTATTAGATGTCTTAAGTTTAAGTAGAATAATAATTTTGTTAAAAGAGTCCTATTATATATAGTATGCACAAAGATAAAGATATAAAAACTTATCTAGTTTAGATTTAAGAAACCTTCACCTAGAATATAACAAAAGGCCTTCTATCAATAATACTTCAACAGACCTTGTTTCAATAGTGTGTAAACTGAAATAACATTAACGCAGCTCTAATGTTGCCAAAAGGTAATGGGTCTTTGTCATAAATATAATATATTGCTAAAATGTAATATTGAGGAGATAGTTGGTAGGGTGTTAATTTGTTAGGTAAGTTAAATCTCGATATTTAACAAAACTACGTCGTTAAAATTAAGTTATAGAGTTAAGATAATCCAAAATGTAATTTTGAGGAAATAGTTGGTGGGATGTTAAAGTTATCCGCTTAAACATGTTTAGTAACATTAAAAGCATTTTCAGCTCATCCTCATCCCTAACCCTATCTCACAAGCAAAAGACTTCATGATATTGTGTTATACAGGTAACACAAAGTTGAAAACATGAGGTATAGGTTAATGTTAATTAAACATTAATTTAATCTAAAATTTACTTGAAATCACGAGCAAAACCTCAGCTTAAACAACGTAATCATGTGTTCATTTGAGCATAACCTTGTCAATGTAAAAATCTTGCAAAACTTTAGAACACAATTATATGTTATTTCAAGCCTAACGTCTTTAATATAAAGAGATTACGATTTTATATAAAAATTTCGGTATGACTGCATATGAACATCTCAACGATATTGGTGTCCCTAAGGGAACCATGGGTATATTTTCGAAGTTAACATTATAAACTTTCTTTTTATTTGGGTTGGTGACTAAAAACAATAAATTAAAACAGTAAACAAGTAACTATGTGTGTTGCGAATTAAAATTCAACTATTAAAAGTCAAACATAAATAAAGAATCAATTCTAACAAACATAAAATTCAACTATCCAAAATCAATCTAGTTAATACTACATAAGTCTTTGATCGACTAAAAACACAAAATCAATCTAATTGTTAATACAAATAGGAAGACTTTGATGGACTAATGTGCTTTTGGTATGTTATTAAAAATTTCATTAAGTGGCTACCTTTGAGCCGGTAGAAGTATATTGTATTTGGTTCATTTAAAAACATCTTTTAATAGTTCATAAAGTCTTTTAATAAGTAGTTTTTAAAAAAATACCGAGTCATTAAGTGGCTACATATTTTTTTATCAAACATGTTAATGGCTCAACATAGGTTGTCAAACAATCCTTAAAACTCATTAATTGCTAACAATTAGACTATAAAGAGTAAATTATTATTTTCGTCCATGAGGTTTTACGAAAATCACTAGTTCAGTCTAATAGTTTATTTATTACACTGACGATCCAATAGTTTCATGTTTTGTTTTAGTTTCACTCAAGTCACTAACACCGTTATAATATTTACGTTAAGTTAATGTAAATTTACAATATTACACTTATGATTAAATATAAAATAATAAAGAAATCTTTTCAAATAACCATCATCTTCATCATCTTGTCATCTTCATCACCTAAGCCAAAACCATATCCCCACCGCCACCGCCACCGCCACCACCACCACCACCACCATTATCATTCCTAACAAGTTCACCACCACCCACCATCACCCACCACCACCATTATCATACCTAACAAAACCACTATCATCATGGTTCAAGACCCCCCAACACTAACCCATCTCTCTTTCTTATCTAGAAAACAAGAACCAACGACCACCAACCCAACCCATAGGCTACCTCCGACCATCATCGCCACCTCCAAGCCACTCTGACCGCCACTTTGACCTCCACCCCCTCTTTCTCCCTCAACCACCAGATCCCCCTATACCACTATAATTTTGGCAACGCCACTACCAGATCCGCCCCATTACCACGATTTTAGATGCTTAGTGGCCGGATTTAGTGGTGGCCAGTGGTTTTAGATGGTGGTGGTGAGCGATGGTGTGGTTGTGGTCGAATAGGAAGGGAGAGAAAACGAGGAACAAATGGGTTAAAGGAGGTGTGACTGGATTTGACGGTGGCCGATGGGTTTCAGGTGGTGGCGGTGAACGACGGTGGTGGTTGTGGTTATCTGAGCGGCGGTGGTAAGGGATGTAACATCCGTCATTTTTCGAGCTAAAACCCAAAACCCAAATTCAAATTGAGTTTTCATTGTTAGATTAGTTTAATAGTTGTAATGGATTAAATGAAACTTGCATTGAGAATTATTCATATAAAAAATTTTAAAACAATTTGTAATAATTTATGGGTTTACATATAATTCTTTTCATAAAATTATAAATTGAATAAAGTTTTATTAGTAAAATTTGATTATTAAATTATTGAAAATAAATAATCGAATTATGAAGTTTACAAGTTTTATAAGTGTTATAAAGATTAACAAATAAATTTATTTAGCTTGTTATCAAATGGGTTTTATAAAGTCCAGGGTTGAATTTGTAATATTTAATACTTACAATAACAACTTTATTACATGAAATAATAAAGACCTAAAACTATAGGGTCTAAAACTATAAATTCTTGAAACAGAACCCCCAACCCCGTTTACCTCAGGCCGGATTCCGGCAAACTCCGACGACCCCCCAAACCACTTGTAACCCCCGAATTTTAAGTTGTAATCGACGCTAATCACAGCTAGGAACCGTTTCGAACATTGGTAGCGCTTCAATTTGAATTAAAATTGACGGTTGAATGCGTAACCAACCACCATTAATCTTCAAAGTCGTTCGACAACAGAGACTTGATAATTACACAATCCATTGAACTATAATCGCTCTTTAAACCATTCCTAAACTACTAACAGACTCAATTTCATCCAAACCACGCTTAAACATCACCAACGAATCACATATAATTCGCGACCTGCAACTTAACGGTGATCCATGTTCGAAGCTCTATTAAAACGAATTGACAGAGGGCTTTTGCTTAACATCGACCCTAAGATCTATCTACAAAGTTAGTTTTATTAACATCAACGTTTGCACCTTGAATCAACATCCATGTAGTCGCGACTGTTCCTTCACATTGCATCATCGATTCGATCATCATTCTGGTAATTACACACACCCACACACTCGATTTCATCTAGGGATCAAAAGCCTTATGTTTGATTTCAGTAACAACATCAAGTCCATGTTCAATTTGGAACATTTGCAACTTAGGGTTCTTGAGTAATTTATGGTTTTTCTGAAACAAGGTTTTTAAAATATTATTTCAAAATCTTAATAGAAAGTCGGCCTTAGCCTACTGGTTGACTCTATGTACTAATGCAGCACGGGTCGCGGGTTCGACCCCGGGCACCCCCAAATCTTTTTTTAATTCTTTCTTTTATTAAATTAATTCACAAAAAATACTATTATTCTATTAAACTAAAATAAAATTTATGTGGATACTTAAATTTAATTTAGAAATTATTAATTTAATTTCTAAAGAATTTTGGTAATATAATCTACTATTTTAAAACAAATAGCTTAACAAAAACTTTGTTAATTTTTGTTAAAATGTTATAAAAATATATAATTTATAAGATTAAATATTTATAAAAAATATTTTTAAAATCTTTATTAAATTCCTAAGACTTCTAAATCATATAATATTTTAGTTCTTTATTTTAAAAGATTTTAATATTATGAAACCTTTATAATAACTACTCAAAAGTTTAAAAACATTATAAATCAAACTTAAATACTTTTAAGTTATTTTGCAAGTCAATTAAATAATTGATTATCAATTAATTATTTTGATCAAGTTTTAAATAATTAACTTTTAGATTGATTACTTATTCTATACTCAACCATTACCTATTCAATTATTATTAACATTTAAGTGATATTACTATTTAATATTACTAATGATTTATTATCGTTTTAAATCATAATTTCTAATCAACTTATTCCATCTTTATGGAATCAAAATATAAATAGTTATATTATTTTATTTAAGCCCAATTATCAAAACCCCAAATTCGAAATGAAACCTTAATTCATGCTTACTCTTGAATTATTTCTTTATTTTAATCATAAGACACTAAATCTTAGGTTGAATCGTGAAGAAAACGTTGGGATACTTTTATCTTCTTATTATTATCTTAAGTGCAACTTATTGTATGTGAGTTTTCCATGTGGGTATTTCTATACCTCTTTTTCATATTTTTACACTTTGGGGTGAAACATGTTACATTATAACCATTGCACTTGTAAAACGTTTGATTCTTATAAACTTATGGCAATTCACTTGAATGTTATGGTTAGTTGATCTTAGTAATTACCATGTATTGATGATTATATGTACAATCATTAACTATTGCTAGCCTGGTGACATCATAGATCTATGGGCTTGACAAGCCTGCTTGGTTAATCCAAATACACTTAGCTAATCGTATAAACTTGTAAACGTTGAGACTTGTAAACTGTTAAGGTTTGATTGTGCATCTGTCTTACATCCCTAGTTACTTTGTTCTCTAATTTATGACATGAATTGCCATTTTTTATATACTTATTTATAAAAACTATGGAAATCTCACAAACTCTATGTTGATCATTTATTTTTAACATGTTTCAGGTTTGATACTTGAAGATCCCTTTGTGCTCATATAGGACATGGACTTAGTTAATTGAAAGTCTTATATTGTTATTTATGTCTTGTTTGTATTGTAATCATTTAATTGTCTTGTAATGTTCAATACAAAATAAAATTTAATATTATTACAACTTATTTAGTTACCTGTCCTATGAACAATCATTTCACATTCGTCTGCCTCGATGATTTCGCCGTCGGTCGGGGTGTGACAAGGGAATGTTGAGAGAAAACAGAAGTGAGAGAGAGAGAGAGAGAGAAAAGAAAGAGATGGGGTGGGATGGTAGGAAGGATATTTAATCAACAAAGGGCAAAAGTATTTTTATATTTTTTATCAGAACGTACACTGATGGTGTTAGTGACTTGGTGAAATAAACAAAACTTGAAATTATTGGACCGTCTGAGTAATAAATAAACTATTGGACTGAACTCGTAATTTTCGTTAAACCTCAGGGACGAAAATAATAATTTACTCGACTATAAAAGATACAAAATTAATCAGATTAATTAATAAATACAAAATCAGACAAACTATACAAAATCAAAAATGAAATTCAAAATTAGAATCTAAATTAGAATTGAAGGTGTTGACCTTGAGAACTAGATGTAATATCTCATTTTTTGTTAATTAAAAGTTAATTTTGTTAATTCTTATAAGGTCTATTTATGCTATTTATGAAACTTGGTAGGCTATTTATGTATGATTCCTTATTTAATTTAAAGTTTATAAGTTAATTAAATAATAATATTAATAACAATAATAATATTAATAATAATAATCATATTAATAATAATAATAACATTAATAATAATAGATTATAATATTGAAGTTAATAATAACAATAGTAATACTAGTAATGATAATAACTTATAAAAAAATTATTAACTTAAAAGTGTTTAAAATTTATTTAAGTTGAGGGGTTGTTTTTGCCATTTTATAAACTTGAAATGGATATTTTTACATGAAATAATAAGACTTATAAACTACAGGGACCAATTGTGTAATTTTGCAAAACCAAACCCCTTTTTTCCCCTTTCTCTCTCCCTGGCCAACCGGTCACCGGCCGGCCTCCGGCCGAGCTCCGGTGACCACCGAACCCTCAAAACAGCCCATGTTTAAACATGCAAATATGTTAATCGACTCAGGAGGATCCCTCGGACTCGAAACCAAGACTTAATTAAACATCAAAGCTCGGTATTGAAGTGTTCTGAACCGAACATCCATCTCGATCGACATATAACCGATTAACGTACAAATGTTGATGATTAATCAAATCAAACGTACAGAAACGTTCGAATAATCATTGCCAAGATAAATGCATAGTTTAATTCGAGTTAAATCATCAATTAAACACCCAACTGCAACCGAGGTGATCGAACACGAACCGGGACTCGTTCAGCACCTCAACGAACAAATCAAAGCTATATAACAAAGGGCCAATGTTCCCTTTGATCTCTTTAAACTCTCTGTAAACGCAAATTCGTAAAACATTCACTCAATTAACCAATTGCTAGACACCTGTTCTTCGTGAGATAAACGAGACAAATCCAAGCTTAAACACTGCAAATCGATCATAATCAGGTAATTTTAACACATCAATCTACTCGATTACACTTGGGGATCAAAAGCCCTAAGGTTAATCGGGTTGGAACTCTCGAATCATTGCTCACTTTTGAGTTCGTTTGATTTAGGGTTCATATGTTTTGGGGATTTATGGTTGTTGTTTGTTTTAAGGAAAGCAAACCAAGTCTTAACAGGCATAGGCTACCCAGCCTAATGGTAACACACACTCCCATCAAACTTGAGGTCCCGGGTTCGAACCCGGGCAACCTCACCCATTTGTTTAGGGCTTTCCAGCCTTTCAAAAAATTACATAAAATTTCTAAAAATTATAAAAATCAGTTATAAATATTTTGTTTATTTTAGAAATTAAATAATTATTTTCTGTTAAATTAATTCTTTAAACACTTAAGCAATTTTTATATAAAATATTTTTAAAAATATTATAATTAGTTTATTTTCATAAAAACAGTTTCAAATAGTTGAAATCACTAAATTGTTATTAGCCATTACGTTATTTTTAATTTTGGATCAATTATGTTAATTATAAAACTTTATTTACATTTTTAATCATTATCTAATCATTATAAAAAGATTAGTAAAATTCTTTCATTATACTAAAATAGATATATTCATGAGTTCGACAAATAACCATATTTATAAAACCCCAAATCCTTATTGAAACCCTAGTCCGCGTTTAATCGTTAATCCTATTATTAACCTAAATCTTGTAATATTTATATATTTAGGTGCTTTGTGACGTTTTATCTTGGAACGACATATATTAATATTTATTATATACTTATTGATCAAGTGAGTTTTCCTTGCCCCTTTTTATATTTTCACACTAATTTGGGGTGAAACATGATACTTATTCTCATACACTTGTAAACGTTTAAACTTGTAAGCACTTGCAATTCATATTTTTGTCATGGTTATTTGTGTTTTGTAAGTGTTTATATGAGATACATATGTTTGTTTGCAATCACTAACTATTGCTAGCCTGACGACGTCTTAGATCTTTGGGCCTGACAAGCCTATTTGGTGCTAAAGCCGAGGTATTGCCGGCTCCTGATGACGTATGCTTGTTCATCATGGGAACCAAATACACTTAGCCAATTTTATATACTTGTAATCAAGTCGAGGTTTGGTTGTAACGATATGTGTTCTATAACCTTACTAACTTATGACCTATGACATGAATTGCTACTTGTAACCTTATCATATTATGTATGAAAACCTTGGAAACTCACCAACTATTTATAGTTGACCTTTTATTTTTATCATGTTTCAGGTAACCCTCAAGTTTAAAGTGGTCTTTTGAAGCTTGCAATGAAACTAGGACGTGGACCTAGTAAAATAAATAAAATGTTATGTTATGTTTTGATTTATGTTTGAACTTATTTCATATTTGAGACTTATGTTTGTATTTTCTTTTGAAACTTATAATTTAATACTTACATTTAAATATAGCGTTATGTGATTGTGAACAATCTTAACCCTCACATCTCGACATTTCCGCCGTCAAAGTTGGGGTGTGACACTAGAGTCAGAATTGAAGTTATGACCTTCGATGGAAATACAAGTCTGAATGGCAATATCGTAGCCTTTGATTGCAATTAGTAGAACTTAGACAATCACATACATGTTCAGATCAGAATCACATAACGCAATCAAAATTGCCAGGTCGTAAGGCTAAGACTAAAGGTTACAGAGAAGCCAAGAGTTACGACCACTAAGTCCACAATCGCAAGGTGAAGAGATGAGCCGAGATTCTTAGATTTTGGAAGGGAAATAATTTGCTATCAATTCACTTGCCTATTCAGTAGTCGTTATAAACATTTTTCTATTAATTTGATCAAACATGAGGGGAGCCGAGAGTCAAGAGGGCACCATGTCTTGGATTGGAAGCCAAACTTAACTAATTGAGTGACTAGCTCTTTTTACTTATTATACATATAAAAAACAATACATAAAATTTGAAGACTCTTTAAGAATAAGATCTCAAAGCTTTAACTTTACCAACTTCTTGCGAATGTAATTACGTTATGCACTTTGATAAGTGAAAAGTCAGCAATTATTCTAAGTGTTTAAACATGAATGCGTATTCATTTTAAATATACCTCATCATAATACGAGTATTTTTTGTTAATATATAGGTAACACACTAGATAGAGGCTTTACGTCTTATAAAACATGTTTTTGGTGCAATCCCAAGCACAATAGAAAATAGTTTGAAGTGATATGAAAGTAAAAGTAAATATATTTGCCGTTTAGAAAAATACAAAACATAAAATGAATTTTAATAAACTATAAAGCCTCTTGTTTTGTCATTTTTATTCAATTATTTTGTTTATCTTTTGGGTCCTGACCATAACTTAAATGTTTTTAACTTATCAAACACAATTAACTAAATTAATAAAAATAAAAGAAAATAACAACTTTTTAAATAGTTTGAGACCCATATAAAAATATTTTTAAACGAAATAACAAAACATACTAAAACTCCAGAAAAATATAACAATTAAGTAAAATTTTAAAGTAAACCTTGACTCAAACCTCTAGTTTAATAATAGTCAAATAACCAAATCTATACTTACATAATCGACCCTAAAAATAGAAAATCAACAATTACTATACCCAACCGTGACCCCCCAAACCATCATTTGATATTTGATATTTTTGATATATTATATATATATATGTTCACTCATCACACACCGATTATACATTTATACACACATAATTAAACAACAACACACCATCTCTGTATCCCTTCATCTGCACCGTAAACCTCGAATCAGTGGCTCAATCAACCCAAATTCAACTCCACCGATCATCCTTCCGTTCACCGTCTCATCGGACCACCGATCATCCTTCAACTCTCCGTCACCGGCCACCGTCTCACGGTAACTTCACGCCACTTGACTCTTTCTAGCACCGATCGCACGAATGCTGTTGAATTTATTGCAATTGATTGTTTAGTTTTGAGCAGTTGTTGTTTTGGTAGAGTTGGAGAGACGACGAGTAGGTTCAATTGGTTTGATTGCGTTGGGTGCTGAAACCCTAAGTTGCAGAATTGGGCGTCTGTGTGGTATGTACGCTGTTTCGTTGTTGAATTGCTGTTTGCGTGAGCATAGAATTAGACACGCGTGGAAAGTACTGTAGTGTTGGGTTTAGGGTTTACGGATTTTTATGTGAACAATTTTGTGAGTAGTTGCAGCTCGTTATTACATTGGTGACCAACTTTTTATGTAATAAAAGAAGCAAGTTAGGGGCCGTTTGATTCGTAGAATGTTTTGCAAAGGAATTGGAATTGGAACCTTGTTAAAATTGATAACGTGTTTGGGTGGTCAATTTTTAGTGTAATTGGAATGTTGATTTTGTACATTCCATTGGATTGTTAAACATTTCGTGGGTAAGTGGAAGGAATGTTAATTTCAATGAATGTGAGAAAATTTTTAATTCCAGTTCCATCCGTTGACCAACCAAATAGGATTTTGGGTGGAAAAATTTCAAATTCCAATTCCCGATAATTCTGTGAACCAAACGGGACCTTAGTGTTATGGTGGTAAGGATTTTTCACAGAACAAAGTTAGAATAGTTGCAGTTGTTTTGACATGTTAGATCTTGTACCCTTTGATTGCAAAATTGGTATTACTTTGGTGTCAATCTAAAACCAATATTTTTCATTTTTACTATTTATGTAGCAATTATTTATCTGCACAGGTTACAATTCATAACTAACCATTTTCAAGTTGGAAATTAAAGAAGCGTGGGATGAGTGAGTCAGTTTTGAAGTTCAGAGGCTAGGAACCAGGTGAATTGGAAGTAAATGGGTTATCTGATCATTTTGTTTGGTATTTTGATTTCTAAAATTTTTTGTGGCACATAGATATACATACATGATATAGTTAATTATTTATGTTTGTGCAAATGTAGACATAATAATTCAAAGAAACATCATAAGAGGATGTTAAGTTGTCCCAAATAATCAATCGAGCCACTTACTGATCAAGTTCTATTTTGATGTCATATTCTGCAAATACAAACTACTAGCCTTGTGCTCTTTTATTTATAAGAAAGTCAACAAAAAATGGGGTTTTGGCATCTATAGCCCCAATTTAAACGACTAGATGATTTTGGTTAAACGATGATCATTAAAAAGAAGGATGTCATAACTACCAGATGATTATGGTTGGAGAAACCATTTCATAAAACCAACTAGGGGTGAGTTATCTTGATTTAGATAGTAGGAGACGCTAGAGAAAAAATTTCCATCAAAACCCTAGTTATGTGGAGAACGCTAATTAGAAGATGTCATTTTTTTCTGTTGCTATATCTTAAATGTCCAAGTATCTGAAGTTTGTATTTTTTTTTCTGTGGGTTGAAGCATTTGATTACTTGAAACCTGAACTGAAAATGACAAAACAAGTTCTTTATGTGTGGGTACCAAACATTTAAACAACTTAAATTCAAGAAACAATAGCATTCTGCAAGTAAAGTACATTGTTTTAATATGTTCCATTCTTGCTAACTATCTTGTGTGTCCAGGTACTAAAATCCTGTGTTGCTAATTGTACTGCAAGAAAAGTAGCATTCATCTTTATTAATTTGCCTTATAATAATTTCACCTTAGACTTGCACAACAGGATTATATATCAATCATCAAATAGAAGATGGATACAAACTGGAGGCCTACTCAGGGTGCAAGTGGCCCCATTGGTGACCCCACTATGGAATCTGGTGATTGGAGGTCTCAACTGCAAGCAGATTCACGACAAAGGATCGTGAACAAGATGTATGGACTTATGCTGTTCTTTTTAACTTCCAGTTTTTTTGTGCTCTAAAAGTTTTGATTATGCTGACTGGCTTGAGTGTATATTGTTTGGTGTGACTGGTTCTCTACACTTTGAAGTTAGAAAAGATGTACTCCTGAAATTTCTGCTAATTTTTTTTGCATTATTTCGACTGACATGTGTAGAATGGATACCTTAAAGAGGCATCTTCCATTCTCTGGACACGAGGGATTACAGGAACTTAAGAAAATAGCTGTGAGGTTTGAAGAGAAGATTTATACTGCTGCTACAAGTCAGGTTTGTTCTGTTAGTTTTGTAGGTTTTGCTTTTTATATCCTTATGTGGAATGATGATTTATATATGTACCATGATCCAAGTACTTTAAAATAAGACAAGGAAGCGAGATCATGTTTGTCGTTTAAGTAATGTATCATGGGCCTAAAATGTAATTAATCTGGTTTGCAGTCTGATTATTTACGGAAGATCTCCTTGAAGATGCTAACAATGGAGACTAGATCACAAAATCCCATGTCAGACCCCATGCAGACAAACTCTACCGCTAATAGTGTAAACCCCTCAGATCCAGGTATATTATAATATACTATTATTCAGTGTAATGACATCAACTCTATAAATATGATTTTTGTAGCAATAAGTTTATTCCCATGCTATTATAATAAATAAATTACTTGATGCTTCTTCAATGGATAGGCTCTCAGGTGATGCAGCAAGTGAACAACCAAGGGCAACAACTTCCTATTCCTGTGTCATCTAATAATATTCAACAAGGACAACAAATGATGTCACAGGGCATGCACAATAACATTGGTTCAACTGGATTGCAAGGCTCTTCTAGTTTATCATCTGCGTTGCCACCTGGCAATGGCTTACAACAACCCACCATGCCAAATGTTGCTGGGCAAAATTCAAACTTGCAGAACATTCAGAACATGCCTAGTGTTCAACAAAATACTGTAGGTAATACAATGGGAAACAATAATTTTGCAAATCAAAGGCAAATTCCAGGAAGGCAACAACTTGTTTCTCAACCGCAACAGCAACCGCAACAGCAACAACAACAACCACAACCTCAAAATTCACATTATCTTTATCAACAGCAGTTGCATCAAATGGCAAAACAGAAACTGCAACAACCCTCAATGATGCAACAGCAACAACAGCAACAGAATATGTTACAGCCAGGTCATATGCAATCGTCCCAACAATCTGTTATGCAACCGACAATGATGCAAACATCCTCTCTCTCTACAGTTGTTCAAAATCAACAGCCTGTAGTACCACAGTCATCACAACCGTTAATGAACCATCAACAATCGGTTCTGAGACAACCAAGACAGCAACAACCAATTCAGCAGCAAGTACAACCAACACAACAGAACCCAATGGGGCAACAGCCAAATGCTACAAACATGCAACAAAACCAGCTTATAGGACAACAAAATAACTACTCTGACATGCAGCAGCAGCAACAAAGGTTGATAGGCCAGCAAAATAAGCTTTCAACTCTACAGCAGCCACAACAACAATTAATAGGTCAACATAACAATCTTTCTGGCATGCAGCAGCAACAATCTGGTCAACAGCAACAGTTGCTTGGAAATCAATCTGGTAACAACATGCAGGCCAATCAGCATTCAGTGCAACAAATGCTACAATCTAATAAGATGCCAATTCAGCAACAAAATCAGCAGAGTTCAGCAAATTTGTTGCCAACACAAGTTCAACAATCACAACCACAGTTACAGCAGCAGGTGATGCCACACATGCAATCACAGTCTGGCCAGTTGCAGCAGCAGCAGGTGGGCATGCAACAGCAGCCAAATCTGCTGCAAAGGGACATGCAACAAAGGCTTCCAACGACTGGTGGTTTTCAGCAGCAAAATGTGATTGATCAGCAGAAACAACTATTTCAGCAACAGAGAGCTATGCCAGAAGCTTCATCAAGTAGGATTTATTTTTTTATATAAACTACTATTTAATTTTAAATAGTCAAGTATATTTTCAGTAAGCCAATGTATGTAACCTCTCTACTTTGTAGCATCATTAGATTCGACGGCTCAGACTGGCAATACAAATGGTGGAGATTGGCAAGAGGAAGTGTATCAAAAGGTGCTGTATATTATATTGCACTTCTTCTGAAGCAGTGAAAAACCTGACATCAAAATTTGTTTTTGAGTTGAACAAATTTTACCATTGTTCTAACCCAAAGTTTGCCTTAGCTTTCCTTCACATTGGTTTTAAACTATAAAATCTGTTTGAGTAAAAAAATCATTACTGGTAAAATTCCATTCAGGTGTTAAGAGTTTACAAGGTTGTTGCTTGTAATCATCCCTGTTTTGCCATTCTCTCGTTTGTACTATGTTCCTGAAGTTAATATTGTTCTCTTATTATAGCATTGTCTGTGTCACGATTAAGACCTTTTTTTTTAACTTTAATTACAGATTAAAGCTATGAAGGACCTGTATCTAGGAGATTTGAATGACATGCACCAGAAAATTCTTTCCAAACTGCATCATGTAAGTTAGTGTTTCGTATCAAGTTGAAAATCTTTTTCAGTTTAAAAGCATTCGAAAGATGATATGTTATCTTGCAAAAGCATACATCCAAAGACAATCTCTTGTTTCTTAATTCAATGAAATCTTTTTGTTGTCCAGCATGATTCTATTCCTCAGCAACCAAAAAACGAGCAACTTGAGAAGCTGAAAGTATTTAAAAATATGTTGGAGCGTTTCATGCATTTCTTACAAATTCCTAAGCATGGAATATTAGCTAATTATAAAGACAAGCTGGGTACTTACGAAAAGCAGATTATTAATGTCATCACTTCAAATAGGCGGAAACCAGCAGCCCCGCAGCAGCAAGGACAAACACTTCCTCCACAACATATGCAATCTCTGCAGCAATCACAACAAACACATTCTCAGTTGACACAGGTTCAATCACATGAAAATCAGATGAATTTACAAGGGTCCATGGCACCAATGCAACCAAATAATATAGGAAATTTGCAGCAAAATTCCGGCGTCACTCTTTCAGGGGGGTCAACTGCTCAACAGAATATGATGAATTCCATACAGCCCAATTCTAATATTGACCCGGGTCAGAATAACACAATGAATTCCTTACAGCAGGTCTCTAGTGGTTCTTTACAACAAAATACAGTGAGTGGGCCCCAACAAGTAAACATAAACCCGTTGTCACTACAGGCAAACTCCAATATGCTTCAACATCAGCATATCAAACAGCAGGAACAGCTACTTCAAAGCCAGCAACTGAAGCAATTTCAACAACGCCAATTGCAGCAACAGTATCTGCATAAACAACAACTTATGCAACAGCAGCAACAACAACATCAATTTCATCAACAAACAAAGCAGCAGTTGCCAGGAAATCAATTATCTCAGCTTCCTCAGATAAGTGACGGCGGGGATATAAAACTTAGACAGCAGATGAATGTGAAACCAGGTGGTTTTCAGCAGCATCATGCAGCGGCAGCTGCTGCACAGCGGTCAGCTTATCATCAACAATTAAAGCCAGGGGCTCCATTTTCACCACAACTCCTTTCGGCCGCTTCTCCGCAGATGTCTCAACACGCATCTCCTCAGATGGAGTCAAACATGTTCAAATCTGCCAGCTCACCTTTTACTGTACCATCTCCTTCAACTTCCTCTGCATCTCCTCTTCCAGGGGAGTTTGAGAGAATAAATGGTGTTTCTTCACTATCTAATGTTGGGAACATTGGACATCAACAACAACCATCTTCTTCCGTCTTACCTAATCAAATTGGTACACCTGGAATATCTGCATCCCCTCTACTTGCAGAGTTCACTAGTACTGATGGAAACCATGGTGTTGTGCCATCAATGGGACCTGGAAAGTCCACTGTTACAGAACAACCTCTAGAACGTTTACTCAAAGCGGTAAGTTTTCAATTTACACCTAAGCGTCAGTTTTTAGACTACACTTTATATGTAAATATAGTGACCATGGATCGAACTAACTCAGGTTATAACAAATTCGGTATGGGTCAAAACATGCCGTATTTTCTACATATTGACAGGCTGAGTCGGACTGGCTTGCAAACACTTTCCCATTCAAAAGTTTTTTAAAAATAATTAGTTTTTTTTGGCCTAAAAAACAATATCGTGACATTAATGGTATATTGGTATATATTATTTTAAAATGTTTTGAAATGCTTTATGCAATAAAACAGACTTTGACTCTTTCATCTCGTTCTCCATGTAGCTAAATTTATGATTGGACTCATTTAAGAAAAAAGCACGACCAAAACTGATCCATTCGTAAGATAATGTGTTGAAATTGGCACCAAGATGTGTGTTTTAGATGCTTCTGGCAATTGGCATAACGTACAACTGTAAGACTAACATCTTGTTAATATCTTTATAGGTAAAATCGATTTCGCCTACAGCTTTGAGTGCCTCCGTTAGTGACATTGGTTCAGTTGTCAGTATGATTGATAGGATTGCAGGGTCAGCACCAGGTAACGGTTCAAGAGCCGCAGTTGGTGAGGATTTGGTTGCGATGACAAAATGTCGTCTTCAGGCAAGAAACTTTGTCAGTCAAGATGGAACAAATGGCATCAGGAAGATGAAACGGTTTACTAGTGCAATGCCGTTAAATGTTGTATCATCTGCTGGCAGTGTAAATGATAGCTTTAAGCAATTGAATGTTTCTGAGACTTCAGAATTGGATTCAACTGCATCCTCTGCGATTAAAAGGCCCCGTACTGAGGTGCTATGTTTTTTAAAAACTTATCTATTTTTTTCCTCTTCTTGATACATGGAGGCTACAAAGCAACTAAGATGACCTCATGGTTTTATTCCTTATTATCTGATATTAATTATTCAAAATTTTCAGTTAATACTCAGTGTTACCATGTATATATTTTAGGATATGTGTATATAAGTTTTTTTATTAAGAAGTAGGTGGTATTTGTATGTATCTTTTATCCTTTATGATATTTTAATTGTTTACATGATAAATGAAGCTAGAGTTGAAGTTCTTTTTTGTGTTACACAGACTAATCATGCTCTTCTGGAAGAAATAAAGGAGATAAACCGGGGACTGATTGATACTGTGGTTTCTGTTAGTGAGGAAGATGTTGATCCTGCTGCAGCCTCTGCCGCTTCAGAAGGCGGTGACGGCATTGTGGTAAAATGCTCCTTCAGTGCTGTTGCTCTTGGTCCGAACTTGAAGTCACAATATGCTTCAGCACAAATGGTGTGTAATTAATCATACATTCATTATTATGCTTGGATATATACCATGTAGCTTTTTCATGTTACAGGCTGATTTTCTCTCATTTAATGTATAGTCACCTATCCAACCATTAAGGCTGCTTGTTCCTGCTAATTATCCAAATTGCTCCCCGATGCTCTTGGATAAGTTCCCCGCTGAAGTCAGGTGATGAAAAATTTTAATCATTAGTTATTTTTATCTTTCTGAAGCATGTTGTGTCTTTGCGCTTTCTATAACCTAGAAAAAAGTACTTTTTCTTTTAACTACGGCTACAAAAGTTTTTTGCAACTAAATTACTCAAATTGATTTGACTGGTGATTCTTCTTATAGTAGTAGGATAAGGCAAATTTGGAGAACTTGTCTTATCTGTTGCAGTTTTTTCTTGATGATTAATCAAAGCCAAATTTCTCTAAGTTCCCGTTGTCATTTTGTAAGATGAGCATAAAAAGGTTAGCTTAAGTAATCTAATTACTAAGTTTCCGTTGTCATTTTTTAGGATGAGCAGAAAAATGTTAACTCAAGTAATCTAATTAACTGACCCAAAAACCCTACCCATGTAATTAACCAATGGTTCTGTTTTGTTTTTAACTAAAGAACCACAGTGTTCGGTTTGGTTTTGGTTTTTATATGGTAGCCGAATTAACTGAACGGTCCCATTTTAACATTATGTAGTTCCCATTTTTTATTTTATTTTTGGGTAGCATGTTTTATTGGGTTGAAAAAAGCTGTTGGGACCAATAATTCCCATGTATATATTACAGCTAGTTTCTTGTTGGGCCTTTTTTTGCTAATAATTTGACTACGCTATTGAGCTAAAAACAACTAGCTTGCTCACTATTGCCTCAAGCCCAAAAAATGTGTCAAAATCTGTTTAACCAAAAAATTGAACCAATGTTAAGCAAATCTAATCTGTTTTCATTTCTTAAAGAGTGAACATTTGTTTTTAGGCTCGATTTTGTGTCGTAATTGACCTATGTTAACCCCAATTCTTGGTCTTTAACATCAATGATGATGTTACATTGTCACCCAGGATATTTCCCGTTCGTCAATAGTAAAGGGCATTTAGTCATTTGGCGCAAAAATAACTGTAATGTACAAGCTTTGCAGTTGAAACTAAAGAAAATATTGGCCCTTTTGACATGCTTGGTTTGCTTTTTCTTTACAGTAAAGAATTTGAGGATCTTTCAACAAAAACTAAATCAAGATTCAGTATCTCTCTAAGAAGCCTTTCGCAACCAATGTCACTTAAAGAAATTGCGAGAACTTGGGATGTTTGCGCGCGAGCTGTTATTGCAGAATATGCTCAGCAAAGTGGCGGTGGTACCTTCAGCTCTAAATATGGTACCTGGGAGAACTGCTTAAGTGCCGCTTAATATGTTTATCTTCCTTGGAACCCTGCAACAAGTGTCGTTGTTGTATTCCTTGCTGTTACATTTACATATTTCAACAGAAACTTATCTAAACATCCATGTTGTATGATAATACCGTCGTCTATGTTTATAGACTTTAGTAGTTACATTTGTTTTTTTATTTAAGTTCGGAATTTTGTTTTGCATCTTTAGTGGTTGTCATATAATAATTGTTGCACCTTTTCTTCTAGAGTATAACTTTCTAATTATCATCGGCAAGTAAACACCAAAATTTATATTACCTACAAAAGGTGACAAAATTGTCGATTTTCACAAGGTTTGAGTATGAGGACATGAATTGTTTACATAGGATAAAATTATCACAATTTACATCTTATATGACTCCGTATCAATTTACATCATTTGACCCATGTATCATGACCTGTTATTCACTCTTCCAAAACCGAATCACCTGAAACCCTAAATCAGAAGATATTCCGTCTCACTCTCTCCCACTAACGTTATGCTCCATTGACCGTTGGCACATCACGACACACCTCTAGAGCCCCAAGAATCTGTTTTCTATTTGATATGGAAGGGTGCTTGAGCCGCACGTCTTCAAGGGTTGTACTTAGGGTTTTTAATTAATAAAACTAGTTTTAGTTGGCTATTGTTCACAAGAGTCCGTCAACACACATGTCATTATATTTATTATTATTATAAATCTTCAACCTTGTAGTACACGAGAGTTTAACATATATAGTACTTGGTAGAATTCTAAACACAAAACACTCAAAACCAAAAAAGACGGATAGTAAGAGGAGAAACAATAGAAAATTCATTTAATATTATAAGTTTTTATAACTAAAGCATTTCGTTATAAATGCGGGTTCATTCTTCCATCAACCCCATCACAATCATACTACGTTTCTGAGACGTAGTGACAACAATGAACAGTTGCAGTTGCTTTGATGTGATGTTGCAGTTCCATCAACAATGATTTCATCTTAGGTTGTCACAATAGGATTAAAAATAATCATCAAATAGAAGATGGATATGAGTAATTGGAGGCCTACTGAGGGTGTAAGTGATACTGATGGTGAACCCACCATGAAATCTGATGATTATAGGATTCAACTGCAAAGGCAAAGGATTGTAAATGAGATGTATATGCTTATATCATACTTTTTAGTTCTTATTTTCTTGTGATCTTTGCTTTTTTAGTTGGTAAAATGATGTTTTTCCACCTGAAATTTGCGCTAAATATATGCACCGGCGTATGTTGATCTTGTGCAGAATGGATGCCTTGAATACGCATCTTCCACATTCTGGATATGAGAGACTACATGAACTTGAGAAAATAGCTGAGAGGGTTGAAGAGGAGATTTATACTGCTGTTACAACTCAGGTTTGCATGTTGTGTTCTTTTTATATTATTCAAATAATTAGATAGTTTTTTGTTGTTGCCTTTTTGCTTTTGTGAAATGAAGAATTTGCAATTCTCTATGGTAACTAAGTGATATCATGTTTGTCTTACACAATAAGATAATAATGCTGGACCTAAAATCATGTTATTTATTCGGTTTGCAGTCTGAATATTCACGGGAGACGTGCTTCATGTCACTGTCCTTGGCGACTAGATTACAAAGTCTCATGTTAGACACTATGCAGTCAGACTCTACTGCTAATAGTGTAAACCCCTCGGTACCATTTGATCCGATGACTGAGACTGGCAATCCAATCGGCGGAGATTGGCAAGAGGAAGTGTATCAAAAGGTGGTGTATATTATCTTACGTTTCTTTTAAAGCACTGAAAGTCTGAAAGCACCTCATCACAATATTCTTTTGACTTAAACAAAATCATCGCCATTAGTATTGTTGCATTTGAATAGCATTGGCGTTATGACGAAAAATTGTAAGCAACTAAAGGGGAATAATGTATTTATGCTAATGTTTTTAATGAACTGTGTGGGAATATTAATCACTTCCCAGTTAAAAACTTTATAAACTTGAATTTTTTTCTTTTAATTACAGATAGAAGCTATGAAGGACCTGTATCTCCTGAATTTGAGGCCTAGTCAGGGTACGAGTGGTGGTGTTGGTGACGCTAACCCCTCCGTGGAATCTGGTGATTGGAGGGCTCAAATTCAAGTGGATGCACGAGAAAGGGCTGTGAACGTAATGTATGTACTTATATTATTCTTTTAGTTTCTAGTTTCTTATGCTTGTAAGTTTGGCTATGTTAAAAACTAAGATATAATTACGATTCTTGATTCATGATTATAATTAGAATTCTTGATTCATACACCGTGTAAAAACCTGAAAGTAAAATGCAGTTGACAAAAATGTAAACGGCCATTTACTCCGTAAATTGCAGTTTACAGTGACTGTAAATGACAGTTTATAGATTTATAAACTACGGTTTAGAAGGAGGTGATGTATGTAACATATAACCCTTTGAAAAATGATGTTTTCCCCCTGAAATTTCCGCTAAAGGCTAAAGTATTTTGACTGATATTTATTGATCTTGTGTAGAGTGGATTGCTTGAAGAGACATCTTCTATTCTCTGGGAATGAGGAACTTAAGAAAATAGCTCAAAGGTATGAAGAGAAGATTTATACTGTTGCCACAAGCCAGGTTTGTGCTGTTCTTCATATTATATAAATAGTTTTCAAGTTTTTGTTTTTTGTTAACTTCTTTTGTGGAGTGAAGGTTTTGCTGCTAGTCTTTATGCACATATGGTCAAAAAAGTATAAAATGTAATATCATGTTTATCATTGTGGGACCTAAGAAGTGTAATTTATATGGTTTGCAGTCTGATTATTTACGGAAGATATCCTTAAAACTAATGAATATGGAGTATGGATCACACTATCCAAATTTATATTCAATGGGTAATACAAATGATGGAGACTGGCAAGAGGAAGTGTATCAAAAGGTACTTATGTTATCTTACATCACAGTTTCCTTTTGAGTTAAACAAATCATCATCATTATCATAACCCAAAGTTAAACATATTTCGAGTAAAAATCATTACTGTTAAGATATTAATCAAATGTATAGGGTGTATGTAAATTGTGTTGCTATTCTTTTGTTTATACTAGGTTTTTGTAAAACTAAAATAAAAGTTACAAAGAAAGGAAATGTTTTTCTCAACCAACAGTCTCTTTGAAATTAACATATTTTGTCCTCTCTATTTATCTCATTCTTTTCAAACCTTATTATTATGTAGGATTTTTACTGTATGTGTTTGTTTGTTTACTTGAATAGCTAACGTGACCTATCTTTATCTATTCCAACTACAGATAAAAGATATGAAGGATTCGTATCTACAAGATTTAAATAGCATTCATCAGAGACTTCTTTTCAAATTGCAACAGGTGAGTTAGCAGCTCATATCAAAAGTAGAAATCTTTAATTTCGGTTTAAAAGACTGTCAAATCATTTAAAGATAATACGTTATCATGCAAATGCATACAACCAAAGGCGATCATTAATCTCTTAACTTTTGTTATCCTTTTGTTATCCAGTATGATTCTCTTTCTCAACAACAAAAAGACGACCAACATGAGAAGTTGAAAGCATTTAAGATTATTTGGAGGATTACATTCAATTCTTGCAAACCCCTAAGCATGAAATATCAGTTAAATATAAAAACAAGGTGGATGCTTACGAAATACAAATTATTAATGTTGTCAATTCAAATAGGCGGATACCAATGGCCTCCCAACACCAATGAGAACCACTTCCTTTGCATGAGTGCTACTAATTATTAATCTTGTAATCTTTTTTCAAAGTTATGTAACTTACAAGATTATAATTATCCTCTATAATATTTCAACCACGCTAGGGTTACGGTTGTTGATTGCAACGTTTCGTCATAAATGGTTTAAATGATACATAATTTAATAAAATAAATAATCTAAAATTTACTTTTGTTAGCTACAAATGCCTTTTATAACTCAAGTTGTTTTTCATGTTCTATCGTTGCTAGTCTTGATACCCTAATCTATACTAGCCACATGATATTCTTTTTAGATTGTTTATCTGATGTTCACGTAAGATTCATATAGGGTTTGAATATATGTTTTCGTTACGATAAAAGTTACATACTTGTACACATTTTAAAATATATTAACCAACTGTAATGTAGTATGGCCATTTATATTTTGACACAAATATAGAAACAAAATGAGCATTCTCCGTTAAAAATTTAAAAATTGTGATTAATTGTTTTTAGACTTTTCAATTAAGTTGAGGAATTATTATCATCTAAAAAATATAATTTATTGGAAACAGATTCAAAAAGTTTATTCCAGAAAAGGTGTTGGTGGAAAATATATTTATCAAAATGGATGATTTGAAAAATTACAAAAAAGATCTTTTTCTTTTACTTTTTATTTTTATATAATCTACTATAATTCTTCTCTTTTTATATTTTTTTTGTTCAATCCCCCTATCATATTTTTTCCAACATAATTCTTTTTACATGCGTCCCAAGTGTAATTCACGATCTACATTAAATATATTAGTATTTTTGGAAATAAGCGACTTAGAAAAATAAAAGCAAATTATTTAGTTTGTAACTTCCTCATTAATTATCTTTTTATAATTTTTACAAAATTCATTGCTAAATATTTGAGAATCCGAAAGACAAAAATTATTATTTATAGAAAGAAAAAGATAGTTTTTTTAATAAACAGTTTAGGATGTGAGCCGGCTCAGCTCAAGTCGTTTTGCAAACAAGCCGAGAGCTTGAGCCACCATTTCAGCTCGTTAAAATAAACGAGTGGACTCGGTTCGATCAACTCATTTACGATCCTAAATGGAAAGTTAGCTTCTCTATCACAAATATGGTCATCTATCGTAAAAAGTGATCAGTGATGTTGTTTTTGTTTATGTCCTAACCGTCATGAAAGACTTTTGACAAATGTTTTAGACGTCGTAAACGTTCATTTTGTCGTAACGACTCAATTCATAAATATCTTGTAGAATTTAATAATCTTAATATTATTATTTTAGCAAGATAAGCATCGTTTCTATTAATCATAGTATCCTCAAGACTAATTATCTATATAAGGTTAACTAATTATAAAATGAAGGAATTTAATATATTCGTAATAACCTGTTAAGTAAACAATTACTTCAAGAAAAGCTAATGTGTTAGTAGAGATCATATAATTAATTTTGGGAAGTGAAGTAATATTTGAAATAAGAATTTCTTTTAAAGAAATGACGGTATACTTGATGATCGAAAAAATAAAAAGACTTTGGTAATTATAAATTATGGTGGGCTAGTTAAAATTAAAGAAAATAAGAAAACATCCATTTTAATAAATTATTTTCTAATCACTCGTTTTGATAGATATTTTCTCCACTAACACATTTTTAGAAAAAAACCCAGTTTTAAAAGTGTTTCTTAAATAATTTAAAAAAGTTTTACCCAATTCACAACAAAAATTACATATATCCACTCCTTATTGAAAAAATGTTCAAATTTACTCATGATTTATTTTAAAAAAAAATAAACAATAGATTGACAATGTTACCTTGTCTTTACCAAAACTATATATATATATATATATATATATATATATATATATATATATATATATATATATATATATATATATATATATATAAAATTTTAATAACACCCATTATTGGCTGACTTTCTTTTTCTTTTGTTTTCTAATCATGTTTTGTTAATGAATGTTTTCAGTTTCTTATAAATCTTTTTTCCTTTTTATGTGTTTTTTTAATAATTTCATTTGTGTATGTTGAGTCTATTATTCTTAATCAAGCTTTTAGAGTAACAATAAAAAAATAAAACACAGATAACAAATTTTGAATTCGTGCATAACCAAAAAGACTTATGACAAAAAACAATCACAAATAATCATGGGTTAGTCATCATATGATTTATTTATTTATTTTATAAAAATTCAAAATGGGTAAAAATTGATATTTTTTTATTAAAAGATGGGCTATATTGATATACGAAGAAGATGAAGCTACCGATCCAACATGTTATATACAATTTTAGTTATAAGTTAGGTAAAAATATAATAAAGTAGATTACAAAAGGGAATAAATACGATTTTGATTTTAAGTGGTAAAAATATACAATTAACAAAGTTTACAAAGAAATATTGCTATTAATATTAAAAGTAAATTACAAATTTCGTCCTTTAAATTTACATAAAATATTAAGTATTGTCCTTAAACTAAGGAAATTACAAAAAATGTCCTTTACATTCTAGTTTTATTACAGGTTCAGTCCTTTCCCTTAACGTCCGTTTGTTTTTGTCGTTAAATTTGGTCACATGTTTGTCACACAAGGATAAATTGGTATTTTTCACCACACCCACCTACCCCATTCATCTCATATCATATTTTAACGGTGCTGTGTTTCATACACCACCTGATTTGACATATGCATGTAAACTGTCGTTTGTCCGCTCGTAAACGGCCGTTTTCTCCCCTGCAAACTGTCGTTTTCTTCGCTGCAAATGGTCGTTTTCTTCGCTGCAAACGGTCGTTTAGGACCATGCAAACGGTCGTTTGCCCATCTGCAAACGGTCGTTTACTTTTGCAGTGATTTGATAATTCGAAACTCGTATTGTATCCACTCAACCGAACCACTTCTTCAATTTATAAGCTTTCTTCTTCACCTTTCTTCACCCCCATACCTCTATCCATTCCTCACCATAATCATTTAACTCACCTCCATTCATCTCATCTTCTTAATCTTCTATCTACGAAATTTACATTTATCAACATATTCACCATTTCATTATTTTATTTTTAAAATAAAGGTTAATTTTTTATTATTATAATACAATTTAGTTTAATATATATTTTATTTTGTTACTAATTGTAATTATTTTAGGTAATGGCTTCAAGTTCACGTCAAGATACAACGTCGGTTCGTGCTTCGAATCATCCGTGGCTTCAATTTCGTCGAGGATCAGATGAATATAAAAGGCTTCAAAAACTTTTAGATAAAGAATTTGAGGCTTCACGTTAGATATCTTGGAGCTTGTTACGAGACGTGGGTGAATTTACTCGTGCTCGTAACATGATGAATGAGCCGTGAACCAGATTTTTTGTAATTAGTGGCCTGCAATATAAGGAGTTTTGCTTGGAGTTTTTTTCTGCGTTTAATTTCGACTCGAACAACCATAACTATAGGTATAACAATTTAGTTGGATTATATATAATTTCAAGTCTACATTTAATTGAAGTTATATTTGTTTTAACAGTGGTAACGATGCTATCAGTTTCGTGCTCGGGGGGTGCCACGTAATTATTCTGTGGCCGAGTTTGGTGTTTTGATGGGTTTATATACAGTTCAAGAGACCCATAAATCTGATTTTTTGAACGGTCTTACGCAATTTCTAGAAGATTATAATGATGAAATATTTTGGCAAGAAATTGGTGATGGCCAATATATACCTAACAATAAAATAAAAGCTACAAAAATGAACGATCCGTTGTATAGATATCTTCATCGCGTTATTGGTCATACTATAGCTGGATGTATGATGTCTAGTGGTGGGGTGACTAAAAAAGATTTGTTCTTTTTATGTTGTTTGATTAAAAGAAGGCCTTGTAATATGGTATATATGCTTGCTGATTATTTTACTTCTTGCACGGGTACACAGAAAAGCAAGCATATTTGTGGTGGTACATATGTTACTCGACTTGCCGAGTCTTTACATATTCTCACCCCTGAGAACGTGGCAAGTTTAAACGGGCCGGTACTTATGTCCGGATTTGTTGATCGTGAACATGTTATACGGATGGACATGATCGCAGATTATCCACAAGTTAGGTGGATGTTTAAACATAATAAGCAAATGTGGATATCTCCATATCAAGACCCTCCTGATGATCCGTATCAATAAATTGTAATTTTATTTGTTTTGAAAAAGTAATGTAATTTTTTTAGTTATATAAATTGTGATTTAGTTTTTATTTGTATATAAATTTTATTTATGTTTTAGTTATTGTATTGAAGAATTTATTTATTGTATAATAATTATTAGGAAATGTGTCTGATAAAATCAATAAGCGTTTACAGAATTTAGTGGGAAATGTGTCCGATAAAATCAATAAGCGTTTACAGAATTTAGTGGGAAATGTGCAAGAATTTGTCAATAATGGAACATGCCTATAAATTCCATTTACACAATTCATTATTCATAATTCACAAGTATTTAAATTCATTTATTCATACACCATCGTAATTCAAGTCAATAATATCTCAATTTTATAATGATTAGATGTACCAAACAAGAGAAGAGTTAATGGATTGGGTGCAAAACACTACACACGCCCTTGGATGTGTTATTGTCACACAACGAACGAAGAAGACTGTATACGGATTCATCAATAAGACATTTCTTATGTGCGATCGTGGTGGTGTATACAAGTCAACATCAGATTCAACCACACATTCAGGGACAAATGTCACACCCCGACCGACGGCGGAATCATTGGGGCGGACGAACGGGAGACGATTGCTCATAGCATATGAAACTAATTAAGTTGAAATAATATTAAATGTCATTATTCATTAAACATTACAAGACAAATAAGTAATTGCAAAACAATCAAGATACAAACAGAAACATAAGACTTTCAATTTAAACTAAGTCCAAGTCCTATATGAGCACAAGAAGATCTTCAAGTAGGAAATCTGAAACATGTTAAAAATAATGGGTCAACTATAAAGTTGGTGAGTTCCCATGGTTTAAACACACACACACACACACACACACACACACACACACACATATATATATAAGGGTTACAAGTAGCAATTCATGTCCATGGTTATGAGTTAGCAAGCTTATAGAACACATACAGTTACAACCGAACCTCGACTTGATTACAAGTATATATGATTGATAAGTGTATTTGGTTCTCATGATGAACAAGCATACGTCATCAGGAGCCGGCAATACGTCGACTTTAGCACCAAATAGGCTTGTCAGGCCCAAAGATCTAAGACGTCGCCAGGCTAGCAATAGTTAATGATTATAAACAAAATATATATCTCATACAAGACTTACAATAACACAAATAACCATGACAAAAAGTAAAGATGAATTGCATGTGTATTTACAAGTATCAAGATGTTTACAAGTGTAAGTTTATAAAATTAACATGTTTCACCCCAAAAGGTGTGAAATAAAGTAAAAAGGGCGCATGGAAAACTCACATGGAGAACTCACAAGATGAGAATAATATGATGATAAGAATGTAGACGAGGCTCCAATGATTTTTTTTACAAGTTGCCTAAACGTATAGATTCCAAGATTAAGTTCGATAATAAGATTATCAATTATACATGAACTAGGGTTTCAATTGGGATTTTGGGGTTTAAATAATTAAATAAAGTAATGAATCGTTTACATTTTGGTTTAATAAAGATAATATAAATCAATTAAGTCCAAGAATAATTAAAAAGGTTTCAACAATTTAAGTTATTGATTTAATAGAAATTAAGTATAATATGGGAAAATAAATAAATAATTTAATAATTAATTATTTGATAAAGAGAATGTATTAAATACTTATTTAAATGACTTTAGAATTATTTAAAATCATTTTATAAAGTTTTGAACTTTTAAAAATTATTTATTATAAAAATCTTATAATACAAGATTTTAGTAATAAATATGAAGTATAATATATTATTTATAGGCTTCAAGAGTTTAAATAAAAGGTTAGAGAATATTAACTAAATATGATATAACATGATTAAATGGATAATTAATTATTTAAATATTTATTTAAATAATCATTTATATGATTAAACATTTAAAGTATTTGTAATATGTAAGTTTGAATTGTTTTGAAATAATCCAAGTTTGGACTATAATATATTTGTAATATATAAAAGACTTAATAATGTTTTTATAACCTTTTTATTCTTTAAAAGTTTATTAAATTATGAGTTATAAGTTTATAAAACCTTTAAAAAATTAATTAATAGTTTCTGAAATATTTTAGTTAATAAGGTAATTATAATTCTAACTAAACAATATATTAAAACTTTATGTAACTAAAAAAACTAAAATAAACTAACGATTAAAAGGGATGAGGGTCCCCGGGTTCGAACCCGGGACCTCAAGTCCACACAACACACACATTACTAGCAAACCAAGGCCTCAGCCGCGTTAGGAAACAGTTTTTAAATTATAAAAACATGGTTTCAAGAAAGACCCCAAAACATAAGAACCCTAGATACATATTCGATCAAACTGAACTTGATTTCGAATGTTATAATCAGATTAACCTTAGAGCTTTTGTTCCCTGAGTATAATCGATTATAATGATGTTTTATACTTACTTGATTTCAACCGAATTGATGTGTTTATGTTCGGTTTTGTTTCGGTCCTTTATGCGATGAACATGAGTCCAAATCTCAATCTTTTCGTGGTAATTTCAAGCAATTGAGTGTGTGGTGAGTTTAATGGGATCGAAGAAAACATTAGCCCTCTGTTATATAGTTCTGATTTGTACGTTAAGGTGTCGGTTGAGTTTTGATTTAATTTCGAACGTCTCGGTTATAATTAGGTGTTTAAATGATGATTAACTCGAATTAAACTAAGCATTAAGCTTGGAAATGATTAATCAACGTTTCTGTCCGTTTAGATTGATTATTCAAGTTAATGTATACATTTATCGGTTATGAACCGATAGAGACGTTGATTTCGATTCGAAACCCCATTAAATTTGAGTGTAATGGTTCGATTGGACATGGGTTCGAATCCGAAACGATCCCACGGTTTGATTGGTAACTTTTAACAATTTAAAACCCTCGAAATCCATGTTTTAGTGGTCACCGGAGCTCAGCCAGAGGGTGGCCGGCTCCCGGTGCCGGAAATACGGGAGTGAGGGTGGGGCGGTTTGGGTTTTAGAACAAACTTATATTTATGGCCCCTGAACTTTTATTAGTTTAATATTCCATGCACAAACTATTTAATTTAAGTTTTGAAATTTACAATTTAAACCCCTGATTTATAAAGACAAGTTTAAATAATAAATCAAATTAAATATTTAATAATTTTTTTTAACTTTCATAAAACTTGTAAATTTTATAATTTAGTTATTTATTTTAAAAAAATTCATAACAACTAATAAAACTTTATAAGCTTATTAAAAGTTATTTTATAACCTAATAAGACTTTTCATTTAGTCATTTATCGTAAAATGATAAATAAATCTTTATAACTTTTTGAATAGATTTATTTCTAAGTAAATTATTACAAGTTTTTTAATTTATGAATAGTTCATAATAATAATTTGCACACTTAATATATTTAATCCATTAAAATTATTAAAATAATTTAATAATGGAAACTCAAAATGAGTTATAATTTGAAAATGACGGATGTTACAACAAAGAAGACATGTTGTCTATTTCAACTTATAGCAAAATATCATGAAGAAGATGGAGGTTGAAAAATACATGTTGTTTATGATGAACATAACCATGATCCTTCTAAATTTTTGAAGGGTCATGCTTATGCAAAAAGATTGTCTAAAGAAGATTATGCATTGGTGGAAGATCTGACAAGAAAGAATATGCAGCCACATGATATTCTTACGGCTTTAAAAGAAAATAATGATAAAAATGTATCCACGATTAAAACCGTGTATGATGCACGCACAAGGATACGAAAGATGGATAAAGTTGGAACCACCCCAATGCAAGCACTTCTTCAATCCCTGCAGATGAGCGGATACATCTATGATTTTACTACTCATGACGAATCAAAGCAATTAAATGATTTGTTTTTTGTCAACCCCACTTCATTAAAAATATGGCATGCATTCCCGCATGTGATTATTTTAGATTGCACATACAAGACGAACAGGTATCGCCTCCCTTTTCTTCAAATTGTTGGCTTAACTTCAACAAATAAGACATTTTGTATTGCTTTTGCGTTCATACGAAATGAGAAAAAGATAATTTCAAGTGGGCTTTAATTGTCTGAGAAAAATATTAGATGGCTATATGGTACCGTGTGTCATAGTCACCGATAGAGAGTTGGCATTAATGGATGCATGCCAAGTAATTTTTCCAGAAGCAACCCGATTGCTTTGTAGATATCATATAAAGAAGAATATCATAAAGCATTACAGACCATCTTTCAAGTCTTAGACTGAGTGGGATAAATTATGTATTACTGGAGATTTCTGCTTCAATCTCCAACCATTGAGGCTTACTATGAAAATCGAACACGATTGCAAACAAAGTTGATGAGCAAGCATCAAAATATTTTTCTGATCTATTCAATTTATTTTTTAATGAAATTGAAACTAACATATTTCATCAAACTTTGGAGTTGTGTTTAATTATTTAGATGTTAACTAGTTGCAAAATTACAAAGAGATGTTCGTGTCTGCATGGATTGATCAACATTTAAATTTTGGAGAACGAACAACAAACATAGTGGAAAGCCAACATGCTTTGTTAAAAAAATATTTGAATTTTGACAAGTCAAATTTTGATAAATTTATAGCAATTTTAAATAACATAATACGTTTACAGGAAACACAAATAAAGGCAAGTTTCGAGGAAAGCCAAATTAAAATAAAACATCAACATAAACATAAACATAAACATAATTTATTTGTTTCTTTGTTATCAAATGTTTCTCATGAAGCTCTGGATATATTAGTTGGAGAGCTCACACGAGTTAATGAAATTCAAGACCAATCACAAAGCTGTGGTTGCCATATTCGTACTAGTTGGGGTTTACCATGTGCTTATGAAATCGCACGGTATTTAAAAGCAGACAAACCTATTCCACTACATTCGATAGATATATTTTGGAGGAGGCTTGACTTTTCACCGGTATCGTTAAACGAAGATGAAGAAGATATTCAATGTGATGACGAACTTGAGAGGTTCAAAGAAGCTTACCAGAAACAAAAAAATCCCACGATGAAAAGGAATTGGTTAGAAAGAATAAAAAGCATAAGGGATCCTATAAGCATAAATCTTAACGATCCTACGATGCAAAAAATACTCATGGAAGGCCAACACTCAAACAAATTTAATGTGATTCTTCAATGCTTATCTCTCACTGAAAGCGCAACTTATTTTCCGTTATGGACAGGTCCGGATGAACTCATGTACCATTAATTCATTACTATTGCACATGTGCATGGTTGCCACTACGTCTCTGTGCGTTTAGAGGGTGAATATCCATTGCCTTTCATAACGCCGTTATGGAATTTTCACAAAAGTAATAGTACGGCTGCGTGGGAAAGAATATACGAGGAGAGACTTCAAAGATATAGTCAATATATACTTCATAGTAAAACTGTTACTCGTTTCAATATAGATTAGATTAGTATTATTGTAATTATTCATTTTATAAAGTTTAAAATTTGTAAACTATATAAGTTTTATTGTTATTTCTAAACTTCAAATATTATAAAAATTATAAACATTATATGAAAATCTTAAAAACTTAACAATATATAAATTTAATATAATATAACTATAATTAGAAAAAATTAATAAAAATCTTAAAAATAGTAAACGGACATTTACTAAGTTACTAACAATATATTCCTTTTATAAAGTTCAAAAATTGCAAACTATATAAGTTTTATTGTACATGAAAACTTATTAATATATAAATTATATAAAAACTTATAATTAGAAATAAAATGTTAATACATGTACATAAAAACTTATTATATATAAATTATATAATTTAGTATAATTAAATTTAACAATATATAAAAACTTAGTATGATAAAAATATTAAAAATAGAATAAAAACGTTACAAATAAAAACATACAAAAGAATATAATTAGAAATAAAATGTTAATACAGATACATAATTTTTTTGTACATGTATTAACTTATTTTCATCCAATACTTATATTCAATTTATAATTACTATAATTTAAAATTAATAAAAATATTAAAAATCGAATAAAAACTTAACAATAATAATTAAATATAATATAATTATAATTAGAAAAAATTAATAAAAATCTTAAAAATAGTAAACGGATATTTACTAAGTTACTAACAATATATTCCTTTTATAAAGTTCAAAAATTGCAAACTATATAAGTTTTATTGTACATAAAAATTTATTAATATATAAATTATATAAAAACTAATAACTAGAAATAAAATGTTAATACATGTACAAAAAAACTTAATAATATATAATTATATAATTTAGTATAATTAAATTTAACAATATATAAATACTTAGTATAATAAAAATATTAAAAATAGAATAAAAACGTTACAAATAAAAACATACAAAAGATTAATATAATTAGAAATAAAATGTTAATACAGGTACATAAATTTTTTTTGTACATATATTAACTTATTTTCATCCAATACTTATATTCAATTTATAATTACTATAATTAAAATTAATAAAAATATTTAAAATCGAATAAAAACTTAACAATAATAAATTAAATATAATATAATTATAATTAGAAAAAAATAATAAAAACCCTAACAATTTTACCGTATGGTAAACTGTCGTTTACAACTCTGTAAACGACCTTTTACTACTCTGTAAACGGCCGTTTACAGTCATGCAAACGATCGTTTACTTCGTGACAAACGACCGTTTACATGTTGACGAACGATCGTTTACTTCCGGTGGTGGAAAATGCAGAAACGATGGTGTATGAAACAATGTTCTCTATTTTAAACCCCCTTCTCTTTCTCTGCTATCGCCGCCACCATCGCATAGGCACCATATATATGTGACCGAAAACGGTGGCGTAGTGTGTGGATCTTGGTCATGTGAGATAGTCTCCTCCACCACATATTTGAAAATCTTGAAGCCGACCCATTTGAAATCGTGAAAGAAGATAGTGGTTTGGTGTGTGGATTTGGGAATCAATGGCAATGTATATGGTGGGTAAAAAGCGGGTAGCGATGGTGATGAATATGGTGTTTGAAAAGGTAGCTATGGTGATGAATCTGTAAGGACAATACTTGAAATTTGGATGTAACATAACTTGAATGTAATAGACAATTTTTGTAATTTTATTAGTTTAAGGACAATATATGAAATTTGGCACAAACTTAAAGGATGAAATTTGTAACTTGAATAATACTAATTAGCAACTTTCTTATGCATATTAGGTTGTACAATTTACATATTTTGTTGTACGGTATTTTTGGGGCAGTTATGTTGTGTATTTTTTCCGGTGGTTTTTTTTGTATTTGTTTGGGTTTGGGGTAGTTTTGGTATTTTTTGCAGTTGGTTTTGGTATTTTACAGGACGGTTTTGGTAATTTTTTTGAAATAGTTTTAGACAAGTCGTGATAATAATAAACACATTAATGCTACATAGTATGAATAAAACCCACAAAATTCCCACCGCGTAGCGTGTAGGAAAAACTAAGACTTTTTTGTTTAATATGGGCGTTTTTAAAACCGGTGAACATTAATGATAGTATGCCATTGATGTCATTTGACATAATTTTACGCTGCAACGCGATTAGCTTAACATAAATTCACTTTAAGATTAATTAAAAAGTTGAAAATTGATTCTTCGATCGCCCCAATTACACGCAAACTCGTCTTACTTTTTAACACTCGTAGTTCTGTGTTTTGTTAAGTGCAGTTGCTACCAAAACTCTAATTGGGCATCTGCATCACCGGTATGTATCACTTTTTTACACAATCATAAAACCACCTTCTTGAGGTTTTGAATCTTCAATTGCTAATTTGATATGATTTTGATTTCTATCTTTAGGGCTATGGTTACTGTAACACAAAATGATAATACAGGGAGGAGGTTGTTCATGAAAAACATGATAAAGATGCTTGAATTAGATGATGGTAGGAGATGAGATGTAAAAAATCCCATCAAGTTTGAAAACCCTAATTTGTTGGAGAGAGTTCGTTACAAGTTTTCATTTTTATATTGGTATATGCTTAAGATGATCAAAGTAACATACTTTATTATTAATTTGTCTTGTAATAGTTTCATTTTGGACTGTTAGGATAGCGTTGAAATTAATCATCAAATAATATGATGGATACTGGTAATGGGAGTTATACTCAGGCTGCAAATGGTGATGATTGGAGAGCTCAAATTGGAGCGGATTCACGAAAAAGGATCGTGAACAAGATGTATGTACTTATGTTCTTAAGTTTCTTGCTTTTTTGTGATATAAAATTTGGTTATGCTGAGTTGTTTATGTGTCAATTGCTTGGTTTAAATTTGGAAAATTATGGTTTCTTTATGCAAATTCTGCTAAATCTTTGCATTATTTGACTTACATGTGTTGATCTTGTGTAGATTGGATACCTTGAAGAGGCATCTTCCATTCCCTGGAGACGATGGACTACAGGAGCTTAAGGAAATAGCTGTGAGGTTTGAAGAGAAGATCTATACCACCGCCACAAGCCAGGTTTGTTGTGTTGATTTGTTCTTTACATTATTTTAATAGTTTGTAGTTGATCTTTTTTTTTGTGAAATGAGGATTTTGCAAGTCTTTTTGTACAGATAAAGAACGATGCACTCCAAAATAAGATTATTGTTGTTATGTACGGTAATGTAATTTGAGACCTAAAATGATGTAATCTGTTTGGTTTGCAGTCTGATTATTTGCGGAAGATATCCTTGAAGATGCTGACTATGGAGACTAGATCACAAAATCCCATGCCAGACTCCATGCTGTCGGACTCTGCTGCTAGTAGCGTAAACCCTCAGGTATTTCATAATACACTATCATTCAATGTTATGCCATCAATATTTATAAATATGATTTTTGCAGGAATAAGTTTATTAAAGGATACAGTGAATTGGCTGAACAACTGCACTTTCGTGTGTATGATATCTGCTGCTTAGTCTTTTTATCTTCCCTGCTTTTGTATTTGCATATTTGAATGAAAACTTATTAATCACTTATCTAGACTTTCATATTGTATAATATATGCTGGGTATGCAATGCATTATTAAAAGGACAATATTTATGTTGTGTGGATCCATTTGCATTCTTTATTGTTATATTCAATTGCCAGATTGAAGTTTGACTAAAAGTTAGGCTTGTTTATGTAATGACCCCTCAAGTTATACGCTCAAATTCTTGATTGTTTGTTATGTGCTCAACATTCATCAGGCTTAAATAGTTTTGTGCTTAAAGAGGTCAATTATCATTGCAGTTTTGAGTGTTGGAAGTGAGAATTTGTTTCACTTATTCATAATCATTTAGTAGCTTCCGCTTATGACGGAGGACTTTTTCCTCTTCTCTTAAATCGTAATTTTTCTGATAGGAACAGGCTAAACAAAAAGAAAAGGGGCTGTTTTTCGTCGGAATAGGGGCCTGTTGACACAATCCCGTTTCTTTCTCCCTTTCTTTTCTTTCCGTTGGTCAACAACCAACAAAACAAAATCGTTTAGTTCTTCACTACTTGTAGTGAAATTTCATTCTGTCACAATCATCTGACGACTGGAAGTTACTCTCTTAGCTGTAGGTAGCTCGAGTTCAGGCTCGGAATAAGTTATAAGTGGAGCCTCCCTCTGGGGAAATTAAGAAAAGAAAAACATCTGCATATGTTTTTACTAGTATCTCAAGTAGTCATGTTGCATAATCAGTTGTGGCAAAATAGATGCGCAGTATAACGGGTCATGTTGCATAATCATTTGTAAACTGTTATTAAGATAACAAATGTGTAAAACAGAGTGAAAAATATCCAGAAAACAATTCTTGAACAGAGTGGCTTAGGAGGTTTTAGGCGTTAGAAATATTACAAAATGTTGTCTATGCTTTAAAATACGAGTCTATATACTTAATATGCCAAAGGTATTTCAGTTGTTTAAGTTGCCCTATTTCAGGTCAAGAGTATGTGGGTATGTAACTTTGTTGTACGCAGGGTAAGAATATAAGTAGATTTAGGTAAAAAGTCAAATAAAAGATTAGACCATGTCTAGCGGTTATTTAGTTAAAATATCACTTAAGTGTCATGTGTAGTGGTTAATCGATGCTTGGAGTCCCTTAATACAAAAAAATGTAGGCAAAGTTGTGCTTATAGCCCGTTAAGAGCTTCACGCCTCATAGGTTTAGAGCCCTTTTTTTACTATTATGTAATAGTATTTGAAGCCCCACTTGTGTCTATGTCATTATTATTGACGTCCCTCATTGTCCACTACGTACAATCATATAGGTTACTTTGGTCTACTAAGATTACAAAAGTTAATTTAGGTATATTAAAAAATCATGCAATGGGTCAGCATTTTAGGTATACTGAATTTACACGAGTCAATTTTTAGATATATATCAAAATCATACAATGCAACAATTTTATTTTACCAAAACATATAACATATCTATTTTAGATGTACTTCAATTATATAACTAAATCAATTTGGTTTATTGTTATAAAACTTACTAACTTTAAATGGATGAACAAAGAACACCTACCAGTGTTGTGTCTTACCACCACCTATTAGTTGCCATCGCTATCGCCATCTCCTCTCCCACAACCACCATCAACCGCCACCCACTTCACCCTCTTCCTTTATAGCCAGCACCATCACCTCCACCACCCGTCATTGCCGGTTTAAAGCTCCTTTTTACTTGCCATTTGTTATTCAAGGTTGAAATGGTCTTTTACACGATTAAGTGTGCAATCAAAAGTTGCATACAAATAATCTATCCTACAAAATATTTTCGGGTTTCTTAACATAACTGAGTCAAAAACAATAACACATGAAGTCTAGTGATCTTGCTAAGAGCAAGATTACAATATTACTATCAAGGGAGTGTGATTGAAAAGGTACTCCAATAGCGGAATATGTTGGCCATTGAAAACAGCATTCAAGTTGATAGCAGTTGTCACTTCATACAACAAACATCCATAGAGCGTTCAAGAAAATTGTATATTTGCTACTCTTATTATAATCAGAATGATGCATGAACAGAAGCGAAAATCAGAACAACACTTGAAAATCTTCAGAAAAAATGTGGAATATTATTAAGGTTAACGTGAGCGAATAACATCAACCAACTTGGTCAATTTAATGGACAAGATTTCTCAAAATCTTTCTGCTCTTTGTGACAAAATTCAAACTTAAAAATTAAGATAAGTTCTTTCTGTACTAGCCAACCCATCGCTAATAAGAAATAAAAAAAAGGATGGAAACCTCAACAAGAGATTTGATGAGCAAGTATAAAGTCCACAAATTGGTCAAAAGTATCCAATGAAACACTCATCCTTCGACTCCGTACTTCTTTGATTGTTAGTGACATTCATAGCGTAAATTTGTTTCTCGAGTTCGTTGCTTGTTTCAAGTGTCTATAATATCCACACCTAGTCATATTTACATAAAGATCTTTTCCACCCAAAGAAACAAAACAATCAGTGTGGCAACAAGATATATATCATCAACTAATCTTCCTAGTTGAGTCTCTCAAAACTCTAGATGTCCTATAAATTATATAGTAAATACTGCAGCCAAACTTGAACATAACTTATAACTATATCATATAACTTCATCAACTAACGAAAGTATAAAAGTTCATCTGTGCAATTGCTCTATAGCATTCAAATAGAGAATAATTAAATGTATACTCACAGGGAGAGAACACGAGGGAGCGATTTTATTTTGTTTATTTTTTTTAACAGGCCAGATGTGAAATTATATTATTATTGAACAATCATACACTCGTATGAACAACTTTTAAACTTACCGTACCATCCATAAATCTTTTGTATGATCTACAAGTGACAGGATTTAAAACCACAACCATGATAAAAAGTAAGAGTAAATTATCATTTGTATCCTCACGTTCTCATTTTAACCACTTGTATCCCTACAGTTTCAACGTCTCGATTTGCCCAATAACGTTTCATTTTTGTCTCTATTTGAATCCAAATGATTAACTCTGCTAAATTGTTCAGTTAATTTTTTCTAAAATGATAAAACTACTCTTAACTCACATACACTCACTCTCCTCTCTCTCTCTCTCACACACACTCTCTCTCTCATTCCCTCCCCACCACCCCCCTCTCTCTCTGTGAATCAACAACCACCGTCGCCGTCACCTCCACCACCACCACCACCACCGTCAGTGGAGGTGGTGTCGGTTGTTTTTATAGTCGGTAGTGGTTGTGGTGTGAGTGGAGGTATCAGTGAGGTGAGTAGGTCGTGTGAGTGACGGTATAAGTGAGCTGAGGAGGTGGTGTGGGTGTGGTGCGGGTTGTGGTGCGGGTTGTGGTGAGGGGCAACAGTGGCGGTGGTCTGGGTTGTGGTGGCAGGTGGTAGTGAGATGGTGTGGGTTGTGGTGGCCGACGGTAGTGAGGTGGTGTGGGTTGTGGTGGTCGGTAGGAGTGGAGGTGGTAGGGGATGTGAAGGTCGACGACAGTGGAGATGGTGGGGGTTGAGGGGCTGGCAATAGTGGTGGGGGTTGTGGAGGCCAGCAACAGTGCAGGTGGTGTGGGTTGAGGTAACGAGCGATAGTGGAGGTGGTGGGGGTTGTAAGGCCGATGATAGTAAGGTGGTGCGGGTTGTGGTGGTCGGCCGCAATGGAGGTGGTAGGGGTTGTGTAGGTCGACGATAGTGGAGGTGGTAGGGGTTGTGGAGGATGGCGATAGTGGAGGTAGTGGGGGTTGTGGAGGGCGACGGTGGTAGGGGTTGTGGAGGATGGCAATAGTGGAGGTAGTGGGGGTTGTGGAGGGCGACGACAGTGGAGGTGGTGTGGGTTGAGATGGCTGGAGATAGTGGAGGTGCTGGGGGTTGTGGGGGTAGGCGGGAGTGGAGGTGGTAGGGGTTATGGAGGCTAGTAGGAGGGGAGGTGGTGGGGGTTGTGGAGGTTGATGGCAGTAAGGGTGGCGCGGTTGTGGAGACCGGCGACGGTAGGGGTGGTAGAGGCCGGCGGTAGTGGTGGTGGTACTATGGGTGAGGTGTGGAGGTTGTGTGCATCAAAGGAGAAGAAGATGATGATGTGGGTGGTCCCACAAAGTTTTTTTTTTAATTTTGTACTCTTAAAGGTAATTCAATCTTTTCCATAAAGAATTAACTGAACAATTTATCGGAGTTAGTTATTTGGATTCAAATGGAGACAAAAATAAAACGTTAGGGGACGAATCAAAACTTGAAACTACATGGATACAAATGGTTAAAATGAAAAAACATTTGGAATACAAATGGTAATTTAGTCAAAAAAAAAAGAATACTAAATTGTTAGTTACACTACAAGATATTATTAGGCTAAAAAGGCATTTAGTCGAGCGATTTTATTTACAACGTTTTTTAAGCATGATCTTAAAAGATTATGTATTATTAAGTTTAGTTAAGTTTATTTTGTTCTTTTGCTTAGAAAATAAAATATTTCATAAGGTAACTATAACACAAAATGTCATAAATATTTTATTTATTTACAATTCATTTCTATAAAGTGTCCACAAAACCACAAGAATTATGGAAAGCAAGAATCATGAGAAGCTGTTGAAATCATTTATTTTTTTAATATAATTATAATTAATTATGTTTCTTAACAATACTATTGAAATACATCATAATCATGTAAATATACTTTAATTGATATATGCATATGTGCTAATTTTATGTTTATTTATATAAATTCACTATGATTCTTTTATTAACAAATTTGTAAGAAACTAGTTACTAGACAATGAGATGGAAGATGGAGAATGAAAATTAATTTGATCAGACACAGATACCATTTAAGTATTTAACCTTTTATAACGATACTATTTTTATTTAAATTCTAATAATAAATAACGATTTTGATCAAACAAGGACAACAAAAAGTACAGAACATACGCCAACAAATCTACTTAGTATGGTCAAGCCGGTGACAACTTCTGCGAAGCACAAACAAGGACATCAGTACAGGGGCCATTGGCGTTAATTTTCGTATAGCAGTTGCTTAACTTAACAACTGCATCCTTTTGAGATGCAAAGAAACACGTTATCGACACAACCTGTTAACGCCCACACTTAAGTATAAACCGCTTCTATGGCAATCTCTAAATCATCTCGTTCCCAACCAACATCTGTCGGGCACTGCACACAAGCAAGTACATATTTTTCAATAGCTTTGTTTTCATGGCGTGGCTGCATGTCGTATTATCAGGTTTAGAAAAGGTATCATCTTTAAACATGTCTTAAGCTTCTAAAAGCAGTAACATGTCATAATTATATTATAGTGAGGTGTTTGAATATGCGTTTTGAATGTGACTGGCAAATTTTGATTATTTAGGGAACGAATAAAGTATAGAAGGACCAAAAGCCAAAAGGACATTCTTTAGCCAAATCAAGAGAGATGTTTTGTGGAATGCGAATTAAAATCTCTTGAATACTTTATAAGAAGGGTTAAATAAGGAATAATATTAACTAACACTTGGATGATCAGTTTTGTTGTGGCAAAACTGATTATCCGAAACTGATCAAAGTCGCGATATGAATATAAATATAAAAGGTAGAGCGTGTGTTGGACAATGCAAACCTTCATAAACAACCAGAACCTTTCTATGACTAAATAAAATGGTTGTAGTAAAGCCTTGAATCGCGCATGGGTTTACTTCCAATCAGCCCACTTCACAGAATCTGTTGAGATCTTCCTGTTAGGGCCAGAACTGTTTGGGGAATCATGCCATACCATCTCCATCTATCATAAACAAACAGATATCAATTAGCACTAGTCTGTCATGTATGCACATTTATACGTACCACAATGGGTGTGCAGTTGGGTCAGGTCAGATAATGGGCTTGGAACAAAAGAAGAAAACCATGAAAGAAACATCTCTGTCTTCTTTTCTTCTTATTTTAGGAAATCAGTGTTGAGAACAATGTGACATACCTCACCAATGATGACTGTATCACCTTCCTTCACACCACGTTTAATTAACGACTTGTTGACACCGCATGCCTCTAGCACGTGCTGAAACCTTCTATCAGAATCCATGTATCTATAGCAGAACAAGTAGATTTCAAGATCATCTCAAGTTACATATAATAATATCAAAAAAAAGTACACGTATTTAGAATACACTTACCTCCAATTAGTCATTTGAACAAACCGTTGCAAGCCCGCTCCTTCAATATGCCATGTATTGGAAGAACTATCATGAGAGATCTGAAATTCATTAATGGGAGCCGTTCGTTGCTTTTTCACCATTTCAGCCACATGAGTAAAATGTGCAGGTTCTCTCCAACCTACACATGATAAAAGTCATCAAGAATTATTTTTAGAAAAAGAACAATTGCTTACAAATTATATCTAAAAGATACAATTTGCCTACTTTCCTCCTTTTTATCTTCAATTCGTTGGCGTACAAGCTCATAAGCAGCAGTAATAAGTTCTCTAGTCCCTTGTCTATTTATTGCACTGATGCAAAAAGGTTCAATCCCACGTGATTGAAGGTTTTTCTGGAATGATTCCCATTTTTCATATGCATCAGGGAGATCCATTTTGTTGTATGCAACTAAATACGGTTTATCAGCAATTTCAGGATTGAACAATTCAAGTTCAAGTCGAACTGCATCGTATTCATACTCTGGTTGTTGAGATGAGCCATCAACAATGTGTACCTAAGCCTCCATTTTTATGACAAAATTATTAATTCACGATAATAACTTAAAACATGTCAAATAGAAAATGTGGTGTAATAGTACATAACTAACTATTAGAGGTGGCAAAATGGGCAGGTTGGATCACAAGTCAAAATGGTTCAGGTCAAAATGAGTAACTATTGAAGCAAGTCCACCCGTTTCAGCGATAATTCTCAAAATTTTAGTAATAAACATAAAAAATTGATATAAAAATGTCAAAAAGAATATTCAAAGAGGTATACCAGAGCCGAACATCTTTCGGTATGCCTAAGAAACTCATGGCCCAAACCAAAACCTCTGTGTGCACCTTCAAGTAAACCTGGAAGATCGGCTACAACTATAGAAGCATCATAATCAAATGAAACCACACCCAAATTGGGAAGCAATGTAGTAAAAGGGTAATTTGCAATGTTTGGTTGAGCAGCACTAATAACACTTAGGAAGGTGCTCTTTCCTGCATTTGGAGCTCCCACTATTCCAACATCTGCAACTAGTTTAAGCTCTAATTCCAACCACCTGGTCAAAAACAGCAATCACTAATGATCAATACTCATAATCATATAATCATAATAGTCGCCAGTTGGGTTGGTAGCCCAGTGGTAAGAGTTTGTCAGACTCTTTGGAGACCACCCAGGTTCAACCTTGGCTAGTAGTAATTCAAGGGACTCCAAAATGAGGTTCCATTGTTAAAAAGTTTATATAATCATTGTAGTCAAAGGCAAGCAAAGCACGCGTCTACGCGCCCAGGCTCAGCCTAGTGCAGCAACAACGCCTTGCCTCAATCAAGTCTCACAGGCACATTCCGGCCAAAGTTGGTTTAAAACATCTAAAATGAGTAGGAAACATCTAAAAATGCTGCGAAACATGTCTAATACCCCTTGCTTATAAAAGCCCTACCTTTGTATGCACCTTGAGCTTAGGTTCAAAGCTCGCCCTTTGAGCATGTTTGAACAAGCCTAAAACACGACTAATGCCCCTTGCCTAAAAAGGCCCTAGCTTCATGCGTACCTTGCGTCTAGGGTCAAACTCACCCTTCGAGTATGTCTAAAAAAGCCTAAAACATGTCTAATGCCTCTTGCTTAAAAAAAGCTTCACCTTTACGTGTCTTGCCCCTAGGCTCAAGTCTCACCCATTACACTATGAGTGCACCTTGAGCCTTTGACTATTAAGCATATAACAACATTCAAAAGCACACACCCAAACACCCCCTAACCATCAATGTATATAAGAGCTAAAAAACAAAAAAATCAAAGGAAACAACTTCGCAAAAGCGATAAAGAACTCACATTTCAGCACCTTCTTCCCCATTCTCGGCGATCCTAGGCACCTTATTCATTCCCGACTTAAAAGAAGCATTCCCCCTTCCACCTCTTCCACCAGGCAGCAACAACCCCCTATCACCTATATGCAACAACTCCATCAACACATCTCCGGTAACACCACCCTTTCCAGCCGCCCGAATCACCGTCCCTGGCGGCACCTTCACCACGACATCCTCCCCTTTGGCCCCATTCATCTTGCTCCCCTGCCCATGCCCACCCCTTCCAGCCCTAAAATGAATACTATTCCTAAAAGGCAACAACGAATTCATCGAACCATCAACCTCCAAATACACATTCCCCCCTCTCCCACCGTCACCGCCCGACGGACCGCCTAGCGGCACGAACTTCTCACGCCTAAACGCCACCACACCGTTACCACCGTCCCCTGATCGCACATATATCTTCGCCCTATCGAAACACCTCATCACCGCAGGAACCCCTTTCTCCTTCTCCCTCTCCCTCTCATCTTCCCCTAATCCCAATTCCCCTTCACCTTCGTTTTCAAACCCTAATTCATCCACAACATATTCCTCATCTTCTTCCAGTTCATCATCCGAATTCACCTCAAACAGCTCAAACTTCCCGTAATCAAACCCTGAATCATCCTCATCGTTATCGGATTCTGCATCCTCTTCGATCCTATTGGAAGAGGGTTTGTTTTGTTTGTGTGTTGGTGTTGGTGTTACTAAATCGGAAAGCTTGATTTCTGAAGGGGATTCTGAGGGGATAAAGAAGTCGTCTTTGGGGGTAATCGGGTGAAGGTGGTCGCTTGGCCGCCGGAGACGGAGGTGAGAGGCGGCGGCTGCGCTTTAATGGTGGTTGATCTTTTAGGGTTAGGGTTTTTACGGGGTCTGTTGGAGCGAGCTTGAGCGTATGGAGATATGAAGGTTAGAGATAAGGAAGATACAGAGGCCATTGTAGCAAAGTGCATTAGTGAATACTAGTTGCAGACAACATACCGGTCTAACTAGATATTTTTAACCGAAACCAAACTGGATTTGTTTATACGGATATAACTTCGGTTTTAAACAAATCGAGTCGGGTCTCATCTTGCTAAGCCTCGAGCTCGGTTCGTTTCAGCTTAAGAAAAAGTTGAAGCTCGAGTTCGGTTCCTTTGTAATTTTATATGTGTAGCTTAAGTTCATGGGTGAAACTAAGGGTGGGCGACTGGTCAAGACTCAATCTCCTCAGGAGCTCGAAATGTATGTATATATAATTTTTAAAAACAACTATTTGCTATTAACAAACTAATTAACGAACCTAATAGCAATTTAATTTCTTGATCTATTGAAACTTAAGGTTCGTTACCATTTTAATTAGTTTAGTCGATTCAATATCATTTATCCAATTTAAACTTAATTAAAAAACGTTAGAAGAGTCTTACGATTCTGTTAAGCAAGTAAATTAGAATATTTTGATACAATACTTTTGTTTATTGGTAAAACAATTATTGTCGTGTTATAAATTTTTTATTTAAGAGTTATTGACATTATATTATAAGAGTCAATTTTTCCTACTTGCCCATGGCCCAAAATTATTCAAGAACTCTCAGGACCGGCCCTGCTTAAGTTCGATTAGTTAGAAAATTTTAAAGTTTGCGCTCGACTCGGGCTCGGTTCGTTTGTCCGTAAATTATTTAATCTTTATTATTTATATTTATTTATAATCATGCTTATATTTAGGGAAAATGTCACAGAATAGTAACCAAATTTCAAAAGTGTTTTAATTTAGTCACTCATGCATATTTTTCTCAAATTGGACCTTCAACGATCAAATCAAGTCATTACCAAATTTTATTATGATAAAAAAGTAATGATGAAAAAGACATTGGAGTTAGAATTTTCAATATATAAAATTATATTAGAAAATAAAAAAACATGTTAATTATGAAATAAATAAAAAAATGCCTAAAATTTACATCAACGTTCTATATCAGCTTCAAAAGATAGAAAAAAATATTTTCTAACTGAATCCAAAAGTATAATATGCTAAAAAATATGTTATGACTTTTAATTTATATAAAATATAAAAATTAGTGATCTAATTGAAACACTTTTAAACCTTTAGTTATAAAAATGAGTGCCTAAAATAGAGTATATATGATTAGAGACTATAGCAAAGTAGGTATATTTAAGTTTGTAAAAGTGTAAAGTGGTTTTTATTTTTATTTTATCAATGTAGCTCGTCAATCTTGTTTTATGAAACAAATCTCAGATTGGTTAATTATAGTCAAACATATTAGAGTAGGATGTAATTAGAAATTAGATTATGATGCATGTAAATATAGACTTCTTTATACTTCTGCAGCTTTTTCTTTAAAGCAAACCATGGACTGCACCTATAAAACATAGGAAATTAGTTAAAGTATATTATTAAAAGATTTCTAAAGATATGGATGTTACATATAATTAGAGGAAGTGGAAGCTTTAATTCAAGCAACAATCAGCACTAGCATTGTTACCACCATCGGATCCATTCACCCTTTGACTAAAAGTTTGAAACCATGGCCTTCATTCAAACTGATTGCTATCACATTTAGGTTATGGATTGGTGAAGAAGTCTTGAAAGAGAGATGTGAGAGGGAGTAGTCTCCACATTGAATGAGGGGTGGTGATTTTGTTCTTTGATATAAATCAACATGAAATAACTATTATGTGTTTATAGGTGTTAACATAGTTCCACGTAGCTTTTAACCACCTCTATTGTGTAATAATTATACAATTAAGGATTACTCTAATACGACTATATGTTATCGTACATATTGATTACCATTTAATGCTTCTAAAAATGATGCATAATTTTAGTTATTAATAAAATATTTCTATATTTCAAAAGTAAAAAAAATTGAAAATTTTCCGCTCAAAAAGTATGACCGCAAAAAAATGGTAAGTTATTAACCTTAGATGATTTAAGCGATGATTATTATGGATATCATCAAACAACAATCAGGGGCTCATTGTATATATATTTATTTACAAAGGTCGGTGGCATATGCCACCGGTCAAAAAACCCCCTCTCAACTTTCTTTATTTGACATTTTTACCCTTAAACTTTTTGTAAAACTTTAAGAAATATCATTTTCACCCCCTTAAGTTTTTAAAATTCAGGATTTACTCCTGTAAAATATAAATTCGAGTCCATCACCGTTAGGACCTAAACAATTTCTTTATTTGACATTTTTACCCTTAAACTTTTTGTAAAACTTTAAAAAATATCACTTTCACCCCCTTAAGTTTTTAAAATTCAGGATTTACTTCTGTAAAATATAAATTCGAGTCCATCACCGTTAGGACCTAATCTCGACTTAACTATTTTTCGACAAATGCCTACGTTTTGGCCAAAAAAACCCCTCAACTTTTTTATTTGACACTTTTTACCCTTAAACTTTTTGTAAAACTTTAAGAAATATCACTTTCACCCCCTTAAATTTTTAAAGTTCAGGATTTATTCTTGTAAAATATAAATTCGAGTCTATCATCGTTAGGATTAATCAGATGTGACTCGACTTAACTATTTTTTTAACAAAAGCATACATTTTGATGTAAATTTTGTTCAAGTATTAGTTGAGTCAAATTTAAACGTTTCGACATAAGTTTTGTTTGGGAACGCGTCGGATCAAATATAATATATTTTTGTTTACTCTACGTTTCGACGTAAACTTAATTCAGACACGAGCCAAATATAAATGTTTCAACGTATGTTTTGTCTGGAAAAAAGTCGGGTCTAATATAATACGTTTTCATTCAACGGTATAAATTCGAGTCACTTTACATATTGACGTAAATATAGTTCGAAAACGAATCGGGTCGATTGTAATTTATACATTATCACGCAACGTACGGTGTCGCGGCAACACACGACGGGTAAAAATACTTAATTTATCATATCAACAAAGAAATTATTTGTACATCATAAGTTTACTTGCATTAAGAGTACATGGTACAATACAGAATATTATTTCTTTGCTGTAAGAAGCAAACTTAATAGTGTTTATAGCACCTCTCATATCAAATGTACTCAAGCTAAATGTAAAAGTTATGCCTATGTGAAATGTTTGCCATAGTTTTAAAGATTGTAATTAATTTGCTTGTCTAACAAGATATCATATGACCTTAGAACTTTTTTAATCATGAAAACCCATTACCAGAAAACTTACAGGATCCACCAATACAAGGGAATCAAGTAAATCACAAATTGCATTAAGCAGGTGTCCTTTGAGAGATTATGGCGGGAAACCAGTAGAAACAAGATATAAAACTGGTATCTCTACTAAAAGGGAATCAAACGCTTAATGTTGCACCACCCCTTCAAGGACACTTGGAATTTCTTGTATTCATTTAGTCACTCAAGTTCAATGAGGGTTGCAAGAATGATTCATGTCACAATATACATATGATGATATGCATATTGTTAAGGGGTGAAAATAGACTTTTACTTCATTTTTGTGTATTAAAGAAAAACAAAAACTGAAATAATCAACACTAGTTGAGGATTAATTTCAATTGAAATGGGTATACAATGCCACAAAGACATGGTCCATTGTGTGGACAAATAATCTGAACCTGTAAATTGTTTGAACGGTTCAGATTAGACCATATCAAGTTTTAAATGCGAAAAACAATGAACATTTCTATGTATTCATGTATGTACATATGTGATATGACTAGAAAAGAACAGAAAAGAATATCAAATGTGATTTGTACCATCAAATTCTTTAAGCGTGTGTGGATAAAGGTTCTGGTGAAGCCTTGCAAATGGGACACCAGTTCTTGAGGCCCAACCACTGATTTATGCAGGGAGTATGGTACCCATGTCCACATCCCAGCCTTCCTATTTGATCTCCTTTTACAAATTCCTCCTGCAACAATAATAAAAATAAAATAAAATTAATAATAATATAATAATATGAATTTGCAAAAAATATTGAAAGTGTTATGTATTTGATATGAGCAATAAGCATTTAAGCCTTTAAGGGATCTATAGACCATGTGATCTATGACAAGTCTCATAGCTTGATGTTGATAACTTCTGCTTGAACAAGGTCATCACTATAGGTGACTGTGTGTGGGTCGGAAGGGTTGGATAACAAGTGCAGGTCACAAGAAAGCATAAAAAAAGACAAGTTATACCAAATGAATATTTCGCCCACTACCTCACCCAATTAAAAATGACATGTAGAATGAAAAGGAGAAATTGCGCCTCCAAGAGGAAGAAATTACACAATTTTCGCCTGCAGTGGACATTTTTGCTTGAAGTGCCACGTACCATGTCGTATTTTAGTTGGTTCTCTGAGGAGGTGAAACTTTCACCATTTACTCATTTAGTACAAGTGTCATTCTTTATTGGTTATGAAAGTTGATATCTGGGGTTTATTTTCTTTTTTTCATTGTTTATTTTGGTAAAGTGGTTGGTCAAACATGTGTATTTGTTTTCCATTCACAGAACTAGCTAGGCTGGGCAATCATTAACCGTGTCATTTATTTTTCATCTTATAAACGAGTAATGTATTTTATACCGGGGAAAATGTCACAGAATAGTAACAAAGTTTCAAAAGTGTTTTAATTTAGTCACTCATGTATATTTTTCTCAAATTGGACCTCCAAACGATCAAATCGAGTCATTACCAATTTTATTATGACAAGAAAGTAACGAGGGAAAATACATTAAAGTTATAATTTTCAATATATAATAAAATTATATTAAAAAATAAAAAAAAACATGTTAATTATGAAAAAAATAAAAAAAGTGCCTAAAATTTACGTCAACGTTCTATATTAGCTTCAAAAGATAGAAAAAAATATTTTCTAACTGAATCCAAAAGTATAACATGCTAAAAAATATGTTATGACTTTTAATTTGTATAAAATATAAAAATGAGTGATCTAATTGGAATATTTTTAAAACTTAAGTTACTTAATTGAAATAATTTTGAAAGTTGGTTACTATTTTACAAAGTTACCCCTTTATACTATTATAAAACAATGTTATTACAAAATTAATGTATTTTTTTAGTAATACGAACCAATAGGTTTCATGCATTTCAAATACACTTGAGTCAACTTTTAACCCATTTCCATTTTATCTAATTCTTTTAACCTTATGCCAAAGCATGAGAAATGCTCCTTCATCCTAAAAATCTTCATATATACTTGCTCTCCTCCTAATGCCACATGTTAATCATCCAACTATGGTAAGGTAGTGTGGCCCTTTTGCAAACGTAGAGATAATTCTCATGTGTCATTTCGAGGACGAGTATGAAGACTCTTAGAAGGATATAACATCTCCCCTCAAAACATATATAAATACAGGTAACTAAGTAAAGCGTAAAAGCGTCATATTAAGTTTATGCTGATATAAAATGTGATAATCACCTGACAAATACTGCAGTTGTTGTCATCTGCACATAAACTACACCTTATTTTTCCATCATCTGGTTGCAAATGTTCATATATGTCTGTTTTGATGCATTTTGACATTTCCTCTTCAGATAATGCTGTGCTCACTGTACCCATTTTCTCTTCTAGCACAAGTAGTTCCTGTGAAGAATACGACTGAAGATTAACTCACGACTTTTAGTTTGTATTTGAATGAATCCAGTGGTTGCATGAATTATTAGGTGCACGCCCTTGTCACAAAGTGTGGCATTATTCTGACTAATATATAGTAAAAGAGATTATATGAAAGGGTTTTCTAAGAGAAACATAGAAGGATGATTTACACAAACAAATAGGACAATAAAAGATAAACATTAGTCAAAGAAAAGAAAATAAACCTCGTATGACATGTTATCAATATCCAATCTCATGTCTCTATGCTGATCATAGAAATTGAGCCCACCAAGGAATAAATTTGCCTCAAGTGATAGTAATTGCTGTAGATATAAACTAATGTTAAAAGCGTGTGTAAGTTTGACTTCGATTAATGCAACTTTACTTTTCTGACCGGTTAGTAGGTAGCAGAATTGGGCAAGTTGAGAACCGGGTCAGCCAGGTTGGAACAATGCACACACAATTTCATCTTTCCTTTATTAAACTTACTAAATAATAAATGAATATATATAATACAAAACCCATATTATTAACCTAATATTTTATTTTTATAAAAGAGAAAATGTCACAGAATAGTAACCAAATTTCAAAAGTGTTCTAATTTAGTCACTCATGCATATTTTTCTCAAATTGGACCTCCAAACGATCAAATCGGGTCATTACCAAATTTTATTATTACAAGAAAGTAATGATGGAAAAAACATGAGAGTTAGAATTTTCAATATATAAAATTATATTAAAAAATAAAAAAAAACATATTAATTATGAAAAAAATAAAAAAATGCCTAAAATTTACGTCAACGTTCTATATCAGCATCAAAAGATAGAAAAAAATATTTTTTAAATGAATCCAAAAGTATAACATGTTAAAAAATATGTTATGACTTTTAATTTGTATAAAATATAAAAATGAATGATCTAATTGAAACACTTTTAAAACTTGAATTATTTAATTAGAACACTTTTGAAAGTTTGTTACTATTTTACAAAGTTATCCATTTATAAAACGATTTACAAAGTTTTAAACATTTGGAATACATGTTAAGCGGCATTTGACCCCTCTCATCCCATTTTTCATTTTAGCAAATGTTTTTAAGGTCACCCATTTGACCAGTTAGAGAAAGAAATATAATCCACACTTCCAGATAGATCCATATACCCATTTTATGGGTCGGAATTGTCACCTATAATTTACAAAAGACAGAAAACTAATTACCTCGTATGTTAACTCATCATCTTGTTCGAACCCATCAAGCACCCGTAGTACCTACCGAGAACCACATTACAAAACACAACATTACTACATAACATATGGCATATCAAAATCAGAAAAAAAATTCCCATCCATTGATCCCTTGTGAATTTAATAGGACAAACTCAGAGAAGTTACATCTGCAATTCCATCAATGTTATAATGTTGTGTTCCATTATCAATTCCAAAGCCCACAATAGAGCGATCTGTAGAAGTATCACTGGTACTATGATCACCATTAAGACTAATTTGCTGAGTTTGTGGCATGTTGGTACTACCATTAGCAGACTGCTGATTATTAGATCCTCTTGAGGTATCCGAATTCAATGTTTTTCGAGTCCTAACTGATGAAACTCCATTCGTTCTAGAAGATATCAAATTTCTTGTGTTTTTAGAATCAGAAACACGCCCTTCATTTGTTGATACCCCAATGATCTTTTTTCCTTTAGCAGACGAACTGCTTTCTCCTTTAGTCAATCTTTTCTTCTTGCCATTGTTTAACTCGCGGTTTTGATCTCTTAAACTACTTTCCTCCATCCTAATTTCAGTAACTATAGATTTCAACTTACGAGTTTGAGTTCCAGAAGCATTAAGTTCTCGACTTTCAGCCTCATTTGGAACACTACTCGATCCTATATTAGAAGATACCTTTTTCTCTGAATTCTCTACAGCTTTTGAATATTTTTTGGATGGACTGCCGGTTACTTCCTTGTTAAATGATGAACGAATGGGAGACTTCAAAGGCTTTGGTTTTTCCAAGGATTTATTTTTGGTACCTTTAGCATTATGATTAAGTCTGCCACAGCAACCAATTCGATTGCACGATTGACCCATTCCATCTCGAGAGCCTGCAGTATCTTTTACAGCCGCGATTGATTTCTTTTTAGGGGCAGAAATCCCACTAACAACTCGTTTACAGGATCCATCCATATAATTCTCTCTTTAATTCTCTAATCTGCCACAAAATTTCTGTTATTAGACAAAAAGCTTTCATAAAGCTTATCAAGCCTTATAAAACCTTAAAGAACACCTCATGGCATACCAAATCCATGTTATAAGTCAAATAGATGACATCTTATGCTGTTTGTTCTAATCGCAAAAACAATGAAAATTATGAACCACTAATTTGTTAGCCCTCAAATGATATCTATAGCATGATAAACATCTCAAAATTCAATCACAAAGTTCAAAAACCACACCACTAAATCCTATATATAAACAACTAATTCACCATAACACCACAAACCCTTCAAAAACAATGAAACAGTAACAAACCCGCGATTGACAACATCAAATGATTCTCGTTTATTTCAATTAACTCAGCGCTCTGCACGTGAACAAACGTACGAATCAGAAAAAACAACTGCTACAAAAAAATTCGAAATAACAATAACCGGTCAATCAAACATCAAATTCAAATCACGAAATCAACCAACGGAATCCATAAACAACGAGTGACGAACAAATTGCAGCATAAACATGTTTAGAGACGGAAGAACATAAACCCTAATCGTTGATGATAGAAGTTTACCTGTTGCTGTTGCGTATGCGATTGAGCAACAAGATGAAGTGGAGGATTGAAGAGAGAGAGAATATGAAGGTGATGTGGGACTAATTCGTCCACAGTATAATAATAATAATAATCATGATGATGATAATAATAATATTCTGATTGTTGAAGATGATGACGATGATGATGTAAAAACAAATTATAAGGGCTAAAATGCCGTCGTGCCAATAGAAATTGTCGCCATTTTGTGGACCATAAACAAATTGTGGGAATTTTAAAGTCAACGAACGTCTCGTATGGAGAATCCGAAATGTAACGGATTTTGTTGAAACTTGAAATCCACGTGCCTTTACACTCACTGTTCTAATCTATGAATTCTAATAAAATAATGTTTTTTTTGTCATTTATTTTTTTAAGTTATGTTTTTAACATTTGTCATTTTTTAAATATTCATATATTAATTTTTCCTTTAAAAAGGTATTACAGTAATTTAAATAATCTACACATTTCTCTCTCTTAAATCAAACTATCTTTTTTCTAAATAGATTTTATGAAATAAATTAGAAATAATATCTTTTAACTAAAATCTAAATAAAAAAACTAAAGTTTTATATAATATAAATTTTTCTAAAACACTAAACATTTTTTAAACAAATTATTTTAAATCGTTTTGTTTCGAAACAAATATTATAAACAGGTGAAATATTTTAAAACAATCAGAGTAATTACAAACCGGGTTTTTTTTAAAACAATATTTTTATAAAAAATATTTTTTAAAAAACAAATCTTAAAACAAATGTTTAAAAATGAAACTAATTACATAAGAGAGTTAACAAATGGTATAATTGTTTTATTTCTTGAACTATTACATATATATAGTTTTAATTATATTTTATATTAAAATATTATACTGTAACTATTAATATTCATTTTACATATATATTTTATATTAAAAATTAATCTATTTATTTAATGAGTTTTTAATTTATTTATCTATCTATAAAAAAACCAAACTATGCGTGAAACAATCGGAAATCTCATTATATACTTACTTTCATATTTTTCTATATTATTAATAATAACATTGAATACAATATCATTACTCATACCATTGAATACTAATATTATTACTCATATCATTTTCAAATTAAAAAATATATAATTTAATAAATTTAAAACCTGATCTTTATTAAAAACATACTTTTTAAAAACAAAAATTTATAAAAAAACAGAATACAACGAAATTAAAAAAAATTATTTCTCTTAAAAATATATTTAAAAATCATAATTTTTTTATAAAAACAAAAGTATAAAAATTACATTATTGTTTATTTACTTAAAGTGGTTATTTTTACGTAATTTAATCATATTTTATTTTCAAGCATGATTTATAATGCATAAGTTTTTATTAATAATTATTTAATATTTTATTTATTCAATCCGTGTATTATACGGTGACTAACCTAATTTTCATATATAAAAACGTGAACATCAAAACACGTTTGTAAAGCACAAAAATCAAGGTTGCGTGTAGCCTTGGACACAGGCGGTTGGTGCGGCCAACAAAGCAAACTGTTGGGTACTTCGTACTTGCCGCTCCAACAGTTAAAAAGATGCACAATGCGGCCACTAGTCCGCACACATGGAGCCCCTAGCCCACCAGTCTTCAGTTTTGGGGAAAACCCGACCATTTGTCCGCCCCGTAAGCACGACAATGGAATAATTGGTAAACTCGGGGGGGCTTCAAGACTCGAACCTGGGTTACTCCAAGCCAAGCCCGTCATTAGCCATGGAATTAACCATTGCGCTGCAATGACAACCCCAATGGCAATATGAACCTAAATATCAAAATGTAAATACAAATTTGCAGCGGTTATTACTATGTCGTATAATCCTAAAACGTACTCAGTCGCAAAAGTGAGCATCACTCTGTTGTAAAACCTGGAGGTGTATTGCTTCATAAAAGTGGCAGTCACTTTGTCATGATACGCAAAAGTGTACTTCCTTTTACAAGATAACATCGAAAAGTCTAAAATACAAACACAAATACAACATAATATAAAAGAATACCTAAAATTGAAAAAATATGTTTACCAACCAAATAATTGTGGGTTCAAATCATACGTTGTGCAGTTTTAATGAGTATTTCCTTGTAATAGGAATTGATGTTAAAAAAAACCTAAAATCAAAAAAAAATAAATTAATCCAAAAAGAAAATTATATAGTCAAATTGAGAATTGTTAAATTAGTGGCCAAAAAAAAAATCTATATTATTTCCCTCTTTGGGTTTTAAATATATATAATTAGGAAACTTATAATAAATACTAACACTACACGGTGTATGCTCGAGTAGTTCTATACGCTTTGATGTAGTTGTTCTTTTCGTAAATCCAAATGATCTTTTTGTAAGCTTATGTTTCCAATCTATAAGGAAGTTAACTGACTTGATTAATATTTTATTCCGTTTTGAATTTTTTTTTGGGTATATAGTGTTAACCGAATAGATGCAAGCTAGAAACATGTCTAATAGAATCGAATTCAAGTGATTAAATCTAATTCATAATTTGGATTCGTTTAACCAAATAAACAAGATTTTGTAAAACCAAAAAAAAATTTTACAATACAGTTTGCTTTTTCAATTATGGGTACAATTTGGTTTTTGAGGTTTTTTTTCAGTTATCGTTTTTTAAACACCCTTAGTTTACTGTTGGTTTGTCGCTACTAGTACTCTTTATTTTTGTTTCTTTGTTCTTATCTTCAATGTATGCTTATTATAGGTAACTTATACTTTTATACTTAAATTTTATCTATATCTTTCATGTCGGAGTCTCATTAGCAGAAGTCTCTCCGTCATACTATGATTATTAAAAGGTTTGTTCATATCTAATTTTTCACTTTGAAATATTTTAATGAGATAGTAAGTATTAGCCTACTCGTAATCTTCACTACCCTTCAACCTTCTGTTGATATTTACAAGTAACAAGACAATGTGTTATTGCTTTGATTTTGTGTATTAAGTTTTTAGTGAAGTGATTGTGCTAGGTTTATGGTCATCATTTAAATTACCCATGCGACAATGATGGAAATGAAAGTTTTTTTTTCTCTCTCTCTTGTAACAAAGCTGCCAATAATCGCTTGAAGCCCTCTTTCAAGAGGACATGAACCGGTTAACGTATATGGAGCCATACAACAACAATTTGTTTCAAAGGCAAATAAGCCCAAAGGCTATCGAAACCACGACCAATATCAAGCACCTTAAGAACTTGTTGATAGATAATATAATCAAACTCAAAGTTTAACCACTTAAATGTAATTATAAAATCTTAGGTTAATACTTACACGGGCTTACCAAAGTTTCTATTATTATGTAATCCAATCATTTTGCAACGCGGTTCAAACCAGCTAATAGATTTGCAGATACATTACATAGCCCTCCTAGTTCCTTTTCAAATAATCACTACTTGTTACGAGTACTAATTTATAATATTCTAATTATTAACTTTTTTATGCATATGAGATGGTACCTTTGTGCTTTGTTGTTGTACATTATCAACTCTCTCAACAACTTCACCTTCAACTTCCTTCTTCCCCTTTAACTTAGCTTCATCACTTCCCCAATTTCATCTTCAATCAACAGCCATAATTATCATTATCATCATCATCAACGACAACAACCTCCGTCGGTCAATTTTGAAACAGCTAAGAGAACGACGTCTAATATAGCGAGATCTCAACGCAACGCTAGCAGTTGGTCACTATATGAAGTGCTCGGGATACAAATCGGAGCTGATACGATGGAGATCAAGGCTGCGTACCGGTGATTAGCGATAAATTTGCGTTCGAAACTCCGTATGTCGAAATCCATGATTCGTCTACCGATGAGTTCGTGAACGTGCATTCTACTTACCCTACGTTGTCGGATCTTGGAAACGAGCAGATTACAATCAGAGTTTGTTTGTGAGATCATTTGCTGGTAGTTTCCGATAAATTTCAGGCGGCATGGTACACAAGGGTTTTTGTGTGGGTTACGGTGTCCAATGGGTGACTAATAGTCGAATCAACTTATTCCACCGTTTTTCTTCATGTGCCACACATCTATTGACTTACTGACCAACACACTATTCGTTTTTTTTAAACAGCTAACGAATAATTTTTAAGTTCGGTCATCGGGTAAACCCAATGACGAAAGGTCACCCACGCCCGCGAACACAGACAGCGCTTGTGACCCGGCTCGCCACCATTCCAAGGAAAACCCACCACCAAAAGAACAACTGTGGTAAAACCCTTGACCCAGTAAGAGCATATTACACCTGATGAAACTCCAACCCATGACTTTCAATTTAGAAAGTCATAAGGTGCCTCCTACTAAATCAGTTGATCTAGAACTCATTGGCGATAACACCCATTGTTGAAAAGGAAAGAAACCGAGGCAACAATAGGCTCGAAGATTGTGCGCATTATAAGAAACCTTTTGTGTTTTTTATGTTTCTCTGGTAATTGAACTCTTTCCTTTTTTCAATTTCATATTTTCATGTATCTCTTGGTTATGTTTTTGTTGTTTACGGTGTTTGCTTCTCGGTTTTATATTTTGTTTTTAGGATTTTTGTCATAGCGCGCTTTTGGTTTTCCTAAGATTTGTGGCTAGGTTTTCATTTACTTTCATCTTCGTGTTTTTGTGTGTTTTGTTAGGATTTGATGTTTAATTCAGATATTGAAAATTGTATGGTATGTTGTTTTTGAGAATGCAATTGCATTTTGTTAGGAAGGTTTTATTCATTAAGAAATTATCCATTGGACTTTAATTGTTCTGGGGTTCTTGCTCATTGATTTAGTGTTTGAATTTTTTTTTGGTATACAATATCCACTGTAGTGTTGTTTTAGTTTATAGGTTATTTGTTCAAATGAAGTTTACAACTGTAATAGGTATTATATGTGAGCCAATGATTTCAATGAAAAGATATATTTATAAAAACTAAGAAATTAATATGTTACTTGGATGTTAGACATACGGTAACCTTTAAAGTGGCAAAAACTAAATCAAATCAAAACTTCCTTAAAACATAGAGCAATAGATTTTTGAAAATAAAAAGAATTAGGAAATTTCAGGGAAATAAGTGAAGAAATCGATTACATGAGAATATATTATAATAATATATCTCCAATAGAAAATAACAGCTTAGGCGCTCAACTTAGAACGTGGCTTCAGTCCAATAGATTTGTTTTGACGTAACAACCTTCACGTGTACGTATTAGGTCAGTAATGTTGATTGCGTACTACAAAAGTAGAAAATATAAGGAATTTTTTGCTTTAAACTTTTGTACAAACATATAATTACTATTGCTACTACATGTGTGAAAACAAATGTAAATAATGAATATCACATGTTGGCTAGGCACACACGGTCTTTCTAGCACGCAACGCGCGCACGATACATCTAGTTATAAATATTTATTACATTTCAAAAGCTCACATGTTATTTTACGATGACCTCTTGTATATGGTTGATTACTTAAAATATATCAAAATTTTATGTTCGACACATCAAATCAACTAAACAAACAATCATCATATAGTTTTCTAGAAGTAAATCAACAAAATTTATATGGATACATACACAAACATAAAATAATATACATGAAATTTCGGACAATGGTGGTTTGATGTGGGGATAGTTGGTCTGCAGTTGAGAGGATAGAATGGAGGGGAGACAGAGCAAGAGAGATGAAGCTTTAATTTTTTTCATTTTTTATTTATATATTTTTTAATTAAAATACTAATAATTATATTGTATAAATTGCATAAAATTCTCCATTTAATAAAACAACATTAATAAATTACATATTAGTCATCATATGTAAAAGTCTAAAATGTCATTATTTTACATAATAAAACTAATGATGTTAGTGGGTGGTAATGGATTAAGACAAATTCATGGGGGACCCATAAAAGATTTCTTTGGGTGTCGGAATTTTCAAATGTTCTCATGACTATCGTCCAATTTCGAAAAATTCGACTCAAGTCGGATCAGGTAGAGAAAAATGATAAGAATGTATACTACTTATAATTTTAGATGGTACAAGTACTAATGAAACTTGTGATTTAATTTTTGAATTCTGATTGGACAGTTTAGTGGTATAACAATTTATATAATACTAATTTGCAATTGGTTTGTGCATAATGTTGTTGTAAGTTGTGTTTATTTGGTTTTACGTGCTTTATATTGTTGTACATTTTGCTTGGATAGTGCATACTCTTACCTGGGTACGTGTACCGTTAATTTATATTCAAGGGTTAAGATTTCTTGATTCCTAAAGTGCAGTCTTTTTACTTTGACTACATTATCTTCTTTGTTTGATGTTTTTTTCTGACATTCTCATTTTTCAATGACAGAGTACATATCAATATACAAAGGGTACAACTCTGTTATCATGTTTATTAAAAATAATGAAAGTTTATATGTACTTTTTGCTCTGATGATGGTACTATGAGATGTGAATGGCTTAAACTAAATGCAAAAATCTTTTTATATATGTGCATCCGAATCAAATTTCACAACCACATTTGCCATATATATATCATCAAAACAAGTAATTTTAAGCAAACATGTGTGGAATGTTCTTTTTGAGACTTAGCAAACAAGCCGTTAAAAACTTAAATGGAAAAAAAATAGATGTAAAAACATTGAACAACACACATGTTTCAATGTGTTAACTATCAAATTTTATACCAAAATATAAAACAACAAATTTGTAAAAGTTATATGTATAGGGAACCAAAGTTGAAAATAAAAAATATTATAAAAAATGTAAAAATATTAGGTTTAAAATAAAAAGAAAACAAAAAAATATGTACAACTTTTAAGATTCTAAAGTACAACAGCGTTGACGCTACATTTTTAATGATTTAATGTAACCGCCGCAACGTGCGGTCATAAAACTAGTTTAAACTATTTGACAACTAAAAGTTCAAAAGGTATAAAAGCTAGACTATATATTAAACTATAAATGATAATATTCTTAATTTATAATTAACAATAGATTATAAAAAAAATACGTTTAGTATGTAATTAATATAAAAGCAAAGATCATATTACAAATTAAAGGTCTTCAATTTAAATAAAATATAAATTTTATAAAAAGTGAATTTTTTTTATCTGGTGAGATAAAATAAAATATGTTGAAAATGCGGGTAAATTCAATTTTATAATATATTTTATAACCAATATTTACAACTAGAACTACAAGTAATAAAGTAAATATACTACATAAATCATTTGTACAATCACTCAATCATTTTAATTATTATCTTCTCTTTCTTTTGTCATCTTCTTCTTCTTCTTCCTAGCTTCATTCACTATTTTCATCACCGTCAAAATACATTTTATGTTCTCTATTTTTGTTTTCCTTTTCTCTTTCACTTTTTCATGGGAATCGGTTCTAAAATTTATTGGGTGTCACTTAAGATCGTTAATATACGTATTAAAATAAATAATTTTTTCAGGGTTGTCGGTGAATCCCAACCCGAAAAGGTGGGTCCACCCCTAGACAAATTACATATTAAAAGAAGGAAAAAAGTAAAGTTGAAACTAATAGAGTAATATATTTTTTGGACTAAGCCACATGAATAAAAAAATGAAGTTTACTTAAAAAGATAACGCGTCGGCACTTGTGATTGATATAGCAAGAGAACATTCCAGTAAAGACGAGAAGATATATACGTTTATCATAACCGAATCCATTACTTATAATAAAATAATATTTTTGAGATGTCACATGTCAACATATTAAGTATTATCATTTTTATTTTTCTGTATTTCTCTTATAATAAATGATAATAATATGTATAGTAAATTATATTATTTAATTTTTTTTTAAATTAAATAAAAATATTTATTGTAAAATTTTAAAAGTTGATATTAATGAAAAATACATATTAAAAATATACGACACAATTTTTTTTGTTTACGAATATCATTTTTTCTAAGTTTCATAAGATAATAATTTTTTTCAAAATAAAATTAAAAAAGCCCAAAATGTCTAAGAAAACAATTAAAAACATAATCTTATAAAATGAAATTTTAAAATGATATTATTGTTGTATGAACTACTTATTTATTTCTAACTCAATCATATCCTATTTACAAATATCATTTATAATTTTTAAATTTTTGTTACGATTTATTTTATATATTATTTAATCAACCTGTGTATTACACGAGATATTATACTAGTAATAAAATATTTTCGGTACCTTCGATTAAAAGATTCGGTTCCACCACCGTAAATGTTCATTCAGGCGAAGAAAAAAAACTCTTCCAAGTTACGTTTTGCAATCATAAACTTATTCAAACACCATTTAACATGGGAGTTATTTAAAATCCTAAAATATAAACATCACAGGTAAATACCATGTAACATAAATAGTAACTATTAGAGTATTTACGATCCATTCTCGTATCTATCTTTATTAACTACACTAATATATTTTTACTTCTCAATTAAATAATATTATTTTATATTTTTGTTTTCATTTTTTTTCTCTAATTTATTTACAACCTATTTTTAAAAATATTAAAAAATTTTATAAAAATTATATTATATTATCTTAAATATAGAAAAACACAATACAAACCCCCGTAAAGTTTGTATCACTTTACTTATAAACATCCACTCACGATCAAAATAAAAAAAAACCTAATGTGATCGCTCTTAATCATATCATACCTCTAGCATTTTGATTCTTTGAACGTGACATCACTAAAGTCCGATCACAAGCTTTGTCCAGATCCATACATCGGCCATACCACAATTACACAGACAACGACCCCTCCATCCATTTTGGCTAAGAACATTCCACGTGTCCACCCCTCATTGGCTCCCCACTCTGATCGGATAACTCCGTCGGATACCGGAGAGAGAACTGATGTGACCTGCCGGTAGAAATACAAAAAACCCAAAACCAAACCCAAATTAAACCATCAACGCCACAATCAAACCATCAAACCACCATGGGCTCACACCGGAGAACCATGGCTATAACCCTGTGCGACTCCTGCAAAACGACGTCGGCTCGATTGTTCTGTAAAGCAGACTCTGCATTCCTCTGTATCCCTTGTGATGGTAAGGTTCACGCTGCCAACAAGCTGGCGTCACGTCACGAGCGTGTGTGGGTGTGTGAGGTGTGTGAGCAAGCTCCGGCCACCGTCACCTGCAAGGCCGACGCCGCCGCGCTGTGTGTGAACTGTGACCGTGATATTCACTCCGCTAACCCCCTCGCTCGCCGGCACGAGCGGGTTCCGGTGGTGCCGTTCACCGATCCGGCGACGATGGCGAAGTTTGGCTCCGGTGGTGAGATTGGTGAGATCGGTGATCAGCATTATGTGCTTGATTGTGATGTTAGTGGTGCGGAAATGGAAGCGGAGGAAGCGGAAGCTGCGTTGTGGTTGCTTCCGAATCCGAATCTGAATCTGAGTGTGAACAAAGTTGATAGATCTGAGGATGATGATGATGCTGTTGTTGATGATGATGTGAAGGTTAATGAATCGGAATCGGAGTATTTGTTTAACGATGTCGATCCGTTCGGCGGTGTAGATCTGAAAACGCCGGAGCAAAAACCTAATCAGATTGGTCGTAGATACAACTCGTTAACCGATGGCGTCGTTCCGGTGCAGAACACGAGCAACGATCATCATCATCGTCATCACCAGATTCCACCGTATCCACACTCTTCTGAATACTCTGATGTAGTCGAAGGATTACCTGCGTACGACGTCGATTACGCCGGTTGTAAGCCTTTCATGTACAACTTCACATCTCAATCGATCAGCCAAAGCGTAAGTTCAATCAAAACAGTCTCAGATCTCACTATCTACTTCCATTTCATTCAATTATTTAATTCGTAACAACTAATAGCTAACAACTAACAAATCAATTAATCGAATAGTCGTAAGATCTAATGATTCACTTATCTAATGAATTACTATTTACTTTCAGGTATCGTCATCTTCGCTGGAGATCGACGTCGGAGTTGTGCCGGACCACCACGCAGCAATGGCGGACGTATCAAACAACCACAACCACCACCACCACCAGCAGTCATCGGCGGAGGTATATCCTACTCCATTGATCGGATTCGATCGAGAAGCTAGGGTTTTGAGGTACAGAGAGAAGAAGAAAAACCGAAAGTTTGAGAAGACGATTCGATATGCTTCAAGGAAAGCTTACGCAGAGACGAGGCCGAGGATCAAAGGGAGATTTGCGAAGAGAACTGAGATCGATGTTGACGCCGATGAGGTGATCGTGTCGCCGGAGTCTTCGTACGGCGTCGTTCCGACGTACTGATGATCGATTGATCGGAAGTTGTATCATGTGTTTTGTTGTGTGTTATGGATAACCCTTGTGTGTGCAGTGTGTGTGTATATATTAGGTGTGACTCTTAAGTCTTAACCTTTGAGTTTTGCCTTTGTTGCATTGTTATGTAATATAGTTTTAACTTAAGTAGCATTGCATATTGGCACAATGGCACATTGCACAAGAGTTGTTTAACTATGTTTCGAGTTAATAAGAGCATCACGGTGGTTTTGTCCTTTGGTGTAGGGAGCGGTACCAAGTGTTGCAAAAATCGGCATTAATCGCCGATTAATGGAAAATCGGCATTAATCGCCGATTATGGAAAATCGGCATTAATCGCCGATTAATGGAAAATCGGCTGGATGCCTAGTAGATTTTTGCTAATCGGCCAATTAATCGCTAGGCGGTTAACAGTGGTCAAAGTCGGACCTAGGCGGTCCTAATCGGCCGAAAATCTATGATTCCGGCAACCTTCCGGCGCCTTTCAAAAATACGGCTTAAACTTGAAAATTCCGGCCAAATATGTGTATTTATATATAAACTTGAACTTTTTTTTATTACAATTACATATTTAAATGTGTGTATTTATTAATGTTGTAAAAGGCGGGCTAGGCGGCCGACTAGGCGGGGATTAATCGCTAGACGGCCCCTAGCCTTGTCGGTTATAGCTAGTCGGAGCTATTAGGCGTTAGGCGGAGCCAGTCGGCGGTAATCGGAGAAAATCGGGGGTAGTCGGTGTAATCGGGCCTAGGCGGCGCTAGGCGGAGCCAACGTTAATTTTTTTGCTTATTTAGATATGATTTAAATGAGGGAAACCCATTTAACCTAAAATCACCCCCTCCCTCGCTTCGGCGAACCCCCCTCGCGGCCTCGCTCCGATGTAATCGAGCCCTTCTCCGCGACCGCAGCATCAGCAGCGCCCTTTTGTGCGGTGACCGCGACAGCAGCGACACCCCCTTTGCACGGGACCGCAGCAACAGGCAGCAGCAGTAGCTCTGGTCCTTCTTGGTAAAGAATTGATTTGTGAAATTGTGATTTGTGATTTACTTATATATTACTATATATATTGTGAATTTTGTGACATTATATATATATGTATGTATGTATTGTGAATTTTGTGATATATCACAATAAATATTATTATATATATTATGAATTTTGTGATATATTATATATATTATGTATTGAAATATTTGATCTTTAAACTTTAAAACACTTGATTGTTATTTGTATGTTTAGTTAATTATGTTTGAAGTATAATAATTCTAACTATATATATAATTTATAAAAAATACTTATAAAATCTCCAAACCGATTAATCCCTAATTCTCACCTCACCGACCGACTAGCGCCTAACGATTTTTACAACACTGGTATTTATATATAAACTAAAAATTATATATAAAAATATCAATCCGATTAATCCCTACCTCGTCGTCCAACTAGCGTTTAACGATTTTTACAACATTAATGGTAGCGATACGAAGGATGGAAGAAATTTGTAGGATTAACATGTGCGGGTGGAATTGTGAAAGAGCAAGGTGAGAAGTTCGTCGGTGTTCATGGGGAGGGGAATAAATTTGTCCCTTTGGACCTCGTTAGAGATGTTTTGATGAATTGTAGAATGAAACTAAGACGGTGGTGGTACACAAAAAATCAAGTATTAATTATTTATTTGGACCAACAAACCATGAACTTGGCTCGAACGTTTACATGGATAAACTTAACACGAAACAACTTGAATAAATTTGAAAAGAGTTTTTGAGCACCTACTTATAGGAATTAACAAACATTGAGGAATCATAAAATAGTTAAGAGAACCAATTAAGACCATCTCCATAAATCATACTCTTCAAATATGAAGGTTCAATGATAAAAATCATAAAATTGTTGAAGAACATTAATATCCATCACATTTCACTAATTTTTTGTATTAAATTTTCATAAGATTAAAAAAAAACAAATGATCAAATCTACTCCATATACACACACACGACACATGTATAAATTATATGGTGTGTAATTGACATGTCTCATAGTGTAATGGAATAAACACATTAATATACTTTTTGGCTTTTGTTTTCACATAGTAACAAAACAATATAACATCATTCAGGCTTTTTGGTTAAATATTTGTTGGAGATTCACACGTTTATATCGGGAATAATATGAAGAGGGAGTTGATTTATTATAGGGTTCTACCGTCCTACTCACTTCATGTTTGTGTATTTAAAGGACTCAAAATCAATTTGAGTATATAATGTTATACTCGCTTCATATGCTTCTTGTTTTGCATGTAAAATTTTGTTTTTCTTTAGTAAAATTCGCCGCCATTTAAATGAAAAACATATGACGTTTAAATCCATTCAAAACCGATACAAATAACGCTACTAAATTCATCAATAAAACCGTTATGATCTCAAACTGTCATCATTTCTACATCAATTTATTTATATTTTCTTACCTTAACGCTTAAACCATATATGCATGTAGAACTTCTTCATCTATGACTTCACACCATTCCCACTACAAAACAAAAGACTTTTGCATAAAAAAATGATCCGTTAGTAAAGGTGGGTCTTGTCAAATATCGATTGATGACATACAATCGGAAACCATAGCACAAATAATATATTTATTTAGGGATTATTGACGTAATTTTTAAGGATTACCGACAGGGGTACGCCATATGACCAAAGGAGTTACATCACATGGAATCACAATATAATCAAGGAAACAACTTTTTTATACCATCATTTCATATAAACTAGAAAGTAACTTTATATCACTAATGTTTTTCTTACACTTTCATCAACTACCAACATTCCAAGACTTTATGCATTGAATCACTTACATGTTGTCCAAAAAAACCAGTGAAAATTTGATTTTATGATTTTATGCATTGAATCACTTACATTTTGTCAAAAAAACAATGAAAATTCGATTTTATGTTCCGGGTTTAAATCAAAAGACATTAACCTGGTATCACATCAGTTAAATTGTGAAATATATATAATCTTAAACTCTTTTATTATTTAATGATTTTTTCTATCAAGTTTAAACTTAACATATGTAATGAATTGTTTAAAAGAAACAAAGCGTGAGAAAATAACTAGTTTTATGTATATTATTATTGTTATTATTTTTAAATTAAAATAAAAGTAACTATATATCTATGATATTGTCTCAGGAAAAATATATATTATCTATACTATATATATAAAACATATGATATTGAAATTTTAAGATATCATAAAATTTTAATGATAAAATACAATCACTTTTGAGGGTAAAATAGTATTCATAATATTATTTATGTTCAGAGTTGAGCCAGGTGGTTTTCTCATCAATGAGTTTCCTCTTATGGGGGTTGGGGGTGCGATCCCGGTTGGGAAACTGATAGGTGAACCCGATTAAGATAACATCTATTCTCCGAAGCAGGGTCGTACATTTGCCGTTGAAAAAAAGATAGAGATGACAATTGTTAGAATCTCAGCCCTTGGTTTAATCGATTGAACAGTTTCAGCAGCGGAATAGCTCAGAATTAGACAAATTCAAACAAGAACAATTGATATAAAACGATAAAAGATTTTGTTATAGAGAGAGAAATATCCGACAAAAGGAATATTGCATTAAGATTGTCGGCCTCAAAGGCACGATTACAGGTGAGTCATCTTTCCTTATAAAGGAAAGAATGACGTAGACTGATGTCACCTGAAAGTGACATGTAACCGTTTTATAACTACTGATGTTTAACAACTACTGAAGATGTCAACAACTGACATCTTCTTACAAATGTTCCTAAGTGTTAAACATCACATTTACAACTACTGAAAACATAAAACTACTGAAACTACAACAACTGAAGAACAACCTCTTCAGTTGTTTACAAGTACTGAAAAGAAAATAAACAAACTACTGAAAGGAAAAGAAAACTACTGAAGAAGAAAAACCATCACAACAACTGAAGAAGCCCTCTTCAGCTGTTGTCATCAGCTGTTAACATCAGCTGATGTCTTCAGTACTTGAACATCAGACTTTGTCTTTCAGCTGTTGATCTTCAGTCTTTGTCTTCAGTACTTGTTGAAGTCTTCAGACTTTAGATCTTCAGCTTTGTCTCAGTCTTTGTCTTCAGTACTTCAGACGTACTTCAGCAGTTGTATTCTTCAGACTTTGTAGAACAGCTGATCAGGTCTTCTTCAGCTGTTTGATGTCTTGTGGGACTTAGAGGTTCCTCTGATCAGGCTCATTGGTTCTTTTGTCCAACAAACTCCCCCTGAACCAATGCAGCCAAAACCTCTAAGTTATTGACGAGTCCCACTTATTTTGGCAGATAGATAGGTCTCTTAATCCTCTTGATCAGATGAGAAGTGACCCTTTTTCAGCACCGCCTGGGAAGAAGTCTCTGATGATCTGTTTGGCATGATATGGTTGGGAGCTCTGTATTGGGGACTTGGACACCGAGCTGTTGCCCCAACCATGAGATCTACTTCCCGTGTATCAGCCTATATGATTCCCTGGTGTAAGCCCTTAAAAACATGATTTGCTCATCCATTGTCAGCACCTCGGGCACACCATCAAATAATCCTTCTCGGCCATACACTTCAGATATGTACTTGGCCTGTTTTCCATTCTTGAGCTCAACCGTGGTTATTTGTCTATAAGCAAACTCATCTGGATGAGTTCCTTCTAAGAGCAGGTTGAGCTCTTCTTGTTTGAAGTTTTCAAGTCGTTTGTAAACCAATCCCTTCTTTATAATTTTGTTCTCTAACATCTTTTGAGGTGGTTGTTTGGCTTCATAGGCTTTCTTGAACTCTTCAACAATTTCCCAAGGGACACTACAAGCACCACAGTGATGTCTTCGTCGACAACTCTCTTCACTTGGCCCTTGTATCTTGAAGGAATTTCTTTCTTGACAATCCGGTGTGCCACCCTAGGATCAGGCCATATCCTTACTCTTTCCCTTTGGTATTGAAAGGTATTAGCAAGGGTGTACAATCTTAATACTTCTTTCTTCATGCTGATCATTGAAGAGGATGTAGCATATCTTTGTCAATGCTTTTCAGCATTTCCTCATCATGTTTTTGCATCTGTTCCTCTTCAATCTTTATCATTACATCATGCATTTGAGAAGCAGGAGTGATGGACATTGGTTTAGCCTTAGGCAAAGTAATGACTGCAGAGAGTGGCAGTCTGTCTTCATCCTCCTCTTCATCTTCATCAGGCCTCAGTACCTTTTCTTTCTTTGGCTAGGTACATCACTGGCAATGGGTTTTAGGGGTAAAGGATTTGGTTTTGTGGGTTGGATGGTTGGTTTAGAGGGTAAAGGAGTTGTTTTAGTGGGTTGTGGAGATAGTGATTTTGAGGATTGAGGCTTTTCAGACTGTTTTAGCATTTTGGCTGTAAGGGAGGCTTTGGTAATTTTGTCAGTTCTTTTCGATTCCCAACACCAGCTTCATTCAGTACCTCAATCACTAAACCTTTGGAGTATTCTTCAGACGAACAATCTTGGTGGTTATTGCCAAGATGTTGTCCCTGGTCCAGGCCCTTATTTCCATTAGAGATCTTCCCAAGTATTTAGCTATAAATCTGATCATTATCTCCAGCCTTTCTCTTTCTAAGGCATCATAGCTAGCCCATCTTGAATTGATCTCCTCTGTTTCCATCCTTCTGATCTCGGAGTCTAGTTGTTTGATGTCAAAACCCTGCCTATACAACTGCTCAATGATTTTATCCATTGAACGGTTATGGTTGGCGTCAGCTTCTTTCACCATATCCTTCAGCTCCTTCTCCTTCTCAGACTCTCCTTTTCTCTTTTGATATGTGACATGAAAGTCTTTTTGACTTTCATTCACTTCAGCTCCCTTCACACTCTCCTTCTCCTTCTCATTTACAACCTCAGATTCTTTCGCCTTCTCCCCATCTATCCTCTTCCTTTTTCCTTTAACTAACTGACTCTCCCCCTTTTTGGTTGCATTGGGTGCAAGGGTTTGAGCAGTAGAAAGGGAGTTAGTCACCAACTCCTCCACCAAGGGTTGTATCATTGTAGGAAGCCTCTCATCAATGGCTTTGATCACTATATCTGTGATCATGGAGTGATGAGAGGTAGGGATTTTTGAAAGGTAGCAACTGATTGATCAGGATGGTTCTGTTCCTGAGAATCAGTGCCGAAAGCAGAGGCTGGTGGCTTGGAAGTATATACTGGCTCAGTGTGTAGGGGACCTTCAGAAGAAGGTGCCATCTGTGGGTGTATTGTGGTGGCAGATGGACTTGCATCCTGAGACATCTTGGCCAGCAGCTCTTTGAGTCTGCTAACCTCATCCTCTAGAATGGTGTTTTGAGCAACTACATCATAGAAGAAGCTCAGGTCATCATCAGTTGATACTGAATCACCTGACCTCCTGACAAAGTCAGAATGAACATGCCTGAGTGTAGATCAATTATAGCATGTGCCCCTTGTTCTCGGTTCTGGGGACTTCCAGCCTCAGGACTATGTCCTTCATCAGCTGTTGCCGCTGGTGAGGACTTAGAGATGTTACCAACTGCATCCTGGTCATTTGCTGAGTCAGGAGCAGTGGCAGCCTCACCAGAAATTCGCACCTCCTTATCTACACTAGAAGATGGAACATGATAACCCCTGTGCTGTGGGTTGACAGAAGCATCGTGATCCTCCCCCTCAGGTGTTGAGGTTATCCCAGTAGTAATTGGTGTCTGGGTGGGGGGTGAGGAATGCAACTGCGTCAGCACTTTTGCAACAATGATAGTAGGGCTTTGAGGGGCGGTTGCATCAGGAGAAGTTGTGGAAGCAGTGTGCACCCGGGACAAGTGGTGCTCTTCAATGGTAATCCCCTCAAGTGAGAGGATCCCAGCATTGTGGCTTCCCTTTGAGTGGTTGCTTCAGGTTCCTTTTGAGAGGAAACCTGAGCGGCTTCAGTTGGTGGAGTCACAGTCTCTACTGGGGGGTTATTTCCAGCAGAGATAACCTGCGTTGGTGCAGCAGGAGCATCCACAGGGAACTCAATTCCCTGAGTAGCTTTCTTAGGCTTCTTCTTTGTGGGTTTGGAGGGGACTTTGGATGTGGAGGTGGAGGCTGTGGGTTCCAGCTGCGTGGGTTTGCGCAGCTTGGCAGCCTGTTTGAGAGTTTGGTCAGTGTTGTGTCGGGAGTATACCTCCGGCAATACAGCCAAAGCAGGGACTCCCAGACCAACTAGTCCCTCAGCAGAAAGCTGATTCTCTATTATGGCCATTATAAACCGAGGATATAGTATCCAACGGTTAGAAAGTGGTTTTGTGGCCATATCCTTGAGTTCAAGAAAAATTATTTCAGAAAAGTTTAGTGGTTCTTGTTCAAGGATAGAGAACAATACCTGTTGCCATCTGGAAGACAGTTGATCCCAAGAGGAAGTCTTCGGAGCCAGGCAAACATTTACCATATGAAATAATAATCGTTCAGCATCTGGAAAATGTTTCTTCAGGATTGTTGAAGCACTAAGATCACCCTGATATCCATGTTGTCCAAAGGAAAGATCAAGTTGGCGCTTAGGATATCCAACAGGGTAGGCAGCATCATCTAACAGTAATATTTGGCGGATGGTAGCAGTAGAGATGACCACCTTATGCGAGTTGATAGATGAATGGATAGATTCTCCATTAACGGTCGCATTCATCCAGAACTGACGTAGCGAATCGGCATAAATGATTGGATTTAAAAGGAAAGCCGTTTTTAGTGGGGATTGGACCATAAGATCTATAGCATTTTCAAATTTGGTCCAGAAGGGCGATTTTGTAAGGTACGCGACACAGTTGTGTCGAGGTTTGAGTTGCATGGTCGCCATTAATGAAGGTGAAAGGTTTTCAGAGCTTTTGAAAAGTTAGGTCGTGAAAGAATGAAAAACTCTGAAAGAGGGATCAGGTATATATAGGGTACGGGTTATGAAACGACTGAAGGTTTTGGAGTTAGTCATCAGTATTTGAAGCTACTGATGACGTGGTATTATCTTTCAGAAGTTTGAAACGACTGATGGTATTGGTGTGGTCAGCAGTTATAAAACAACTGAAGACATGGTGTTTACTATCAGACGTTGAAACAACTGAAGTCTCTGATTTAGGCATCAGTAGTTTTAAAAACTACTGAAGACAAGTTGGACTTCAGATGTTGAAACAACTGAGGACTTGGTATTAGTCATCAGTAGTTGTGAAACTACTGAAGACCGTGGTTTTGCCATCAGTTGTTGTAAACAACTGAAGACTTGGTGTTAGTCATCAGTAGTTGTGAAACTACTGAAGACATGGTATTGCTTCAGTTGTTTATAAAGAAACAGCAGTTGTGAACTACTGAAGAGAGAGTACTCATCAGTAGTTGTCGTCAATTCATAGCCTTTCAGCTGTTTCATACTGTCCTCAACACTTACTCATCAGCTTTTAGCTGTTTTTTCAGTTGTTCATAGGACATCAGTACTTATCTGTTTCTACTGATTTCAGTAGTTGTAACTACATCAGTAGTGTAGAACAGAAAGTACAGTACTTAAAGCATTTAGCCTTCAGTAGTTATAAAACTACTGAGGGTAAAATAACTCATCAGTACTTATATGTGACATGGTTACCAATGATCATCAGTAATTACTGAGATCATCAGTAGTTGTCACTTATTCTAGCTGCAGCATACCAAGCCTTAACACCAGGTTGTGGAAAGTTGAACTATCCAAAGGCTTAGTAAAAATGTCTGCAAGCTCATCAGCACTAGGTACAAACATAGGATTAATTAGACCCTTTTCAAAACAATCTCTTATAAATGATGTCTAATTTCTATATGTTTGGTCCTAGAGTGCTGGACAGGATTTTTGACAATGCAAAGAGCTGAAGAACTATCCATTAATAATGGAGTCTTAGTCTCTGTAATGCCATAATCCAAAAGTTGATTCTGAAGCCAGAGTATTTGGGATGTACAACTTGCAGCAGCAATGTACTCGGCTTCAGCATGGATGTAGCAACAGATGTTTGTTTCTTACTCTGCCAAGAAATCAAACAGTTGCCTAGGAATTGGCATCCACCAGAAGTTGATTTCCTGGTCAACTTACATCCTGCATAGTCACTATCAGAGAAAGCAACTAATTTGCAAGAATGTCCAGTGGAATACCATAAGCCTAGAGATTGTGTGCCTTGCAGATATCTAAAGATCCTCTTGACTGCAATCAGATGAGACTCCTTAGGTGCAGCCTGAAATCTAGCACAAACACATGTAGCAAACATAATATCTGGTCTAGAAGCTGTTAAATACATCAAGGAACCAATCATACATCTGTAAAGGGTTTCATCAACACCTTTACCTTTCTGATCAACATCCAATTGTGTGGTGTTGCACATGGGAGTAGAACAGGATTTACAGTTTTGTAAATCAAACTTATTCAAAAGATCTTTTGTGTATTTAGACTGATGAATGAAAATTCCATCAGCTTTTTGTTTGATTTGCAAACCTAGAAAGAACTGTAATTCTCCCATTGCACTCATGTCAAACTTCTGTTGCATTAAGGTTTGGAAATCCTCACACAATTGGGGATCAGAGGATGCAAATATAATATCATCAACATAAATTTGAACAAGTAGCTTATGCTGATCCACCTTCTTAATAAATAAAGTTTTATCTATGGAGCCTCTAGTGAAATTATTCTGTAGAAGAAAGTTTGATAAGGTCTCATACCAAGCTCTAGGTGCTTGTTTCAACCCATAAGAGCTTTATCAAGCTTATATACCCATTCTGGTGCTTATTATCCTCAAAGCCTGGTGGTTGACACACATAAACTTCTTCTTTTATTGTACCATATAGAAAAGCACTTTTGACATCCATTTGGAAAACTTTAAGATTGTGGAGTGCAGCATAGGCTAAAAACAATCTAATTGCCTCCAGTCTGGCTACAGGGGCAAATGTTTCATCATAATCAATACCTTCTTCTTGTGCAAACCCCTGCACAACCAGTCTGGCCTTGTTCTTAACAATTAGCCCATTTTCATCATTTTATTCCTAAACACCCATTTAGTGCCTATTGCACACTTACCTGGGGGTAGAGGAACAAGCTCCCACACTTGCTGTTTCTTGAACTGAAGAAGCTCAAGCTGCATGGCTTCAACCCATCCATTGTCCCTTAAAGCAACATGATAATTCTTCGGCTCTAGCTGACTGATGAAGAGAGCATAGAAGCAGAAATTGGACAACTGGCTTCTGGTTGAGACACCAGCATTGATATCACCAAGGATTTGAGATATTGGGTGATTTTTCAGCTCTTGGTAAACAATCAAATCTGTGCAAGTGTTTGTAGGGTCTTCAGTAGCAGCAGATGTTGATGCAGATTCTTGAAACCATGAAGATGGTGGCAACTCAAATGAAGTTGAGGATGCAGAAATCTCATCAGCATTTGTTGTGGATGGTGCAGCTGGAGCTACAGGAGCATCAGGTTTGGAAGACTCAGGCAGTTGATCACTAAACCTGAAGAGGTGATTACTACTATCATCATCATCTTCAGTAGTAACACCAGGTGGTGAACTGTTGACAGGAGCAACAGCAGGAGATTGATAAGGAACATATTGCAGTATGTCCAAATCAAAGAGCTCCACAGGACTTTGTGGAATCTTGTCCTTTGGAGATTCATTGAACTTGACATGTAAAGTCTCTTCAACCATCTTTGTTCTGCAGTTGAAGACTCTGTATGCCTTGCAAGTTGATGAATAACCAACAAATACCCTGCATCCACCTTAGGATCAAATTTCTGGAGCTGATCCTTTTGTTGAGAATGAAACAGGGACACCCAAATGCTCTAAAAAATGAAATGAGAGGGGCCAAATGATGTAGAACTTCATATGGAGTCTTCATCAACCTCTGATTTATTAGCACTCTATTCTGCACATAGCATGCTGTGTTGACAGCTTCAGCCAAAAGGTCAATGGCAGTCCAGAATCAGCCAACATAGACCTTGCAGCTTCAATGAGGGTCCTGTTCTTTCTCTCCACAACTCCATTCTGTTCAGGAGTTCTTGGAATACTAAACTGTCTCTTTATTCCCTTGGAAAGGTAGAATTCATCAAGTGTATTGTTCCTGAATTCTGTTCCATTATCACTTCTAATACACTTGACTGAGAGGGAATACTGCTTCTCAGCATACAACACAAAGTTTATGATCTTCTGTGCAGCTTCATCCTTTGAATGTAGAAAGAAAGTCCATACAAATCTGGAGTAATCATCCACAATTACCAGACAGTATTTTTTCTGTGCCATGCTCATCACTCTCACAGGACCAAAGAGATCCATGTGAAGAAGTTGTAAGCAGGCAGTGGACTTTGGTTCTTCAATAGGTGGAAATGAAACCTTGTGCTGTTTTCCTTTCAAACAAGCAGTGCAGTTGTTGTCACACTTGAACTCCTTCATAGGCATTCCTCTTACTAAACTATGGTGTATCACTGATTCATGTTCTTGAAATTAACATGTCCCAGCCTTCTATGCCATAGATTAGATTCTTGAGGAGAGGCCTTGGAAAATAGGCAAGGATGGCCTTTGAGATCAATTTTCTTGGAAAGATCTAAGGCATACACTCTTCCTGTCCTGTTGGCCTTCAGGAGAGTGTGAGCATCCAATACCTTGTCAATCAAACTCAGAACTTTGGATGACAGAATCCTGCAGTTCTGGCTTGTGAAAAGGGCAACATGGCCTTTGTCACACAATTGACTGACACTCAAAAGATTATACTTGAGATTTTCCACATGGTTGACATCATCAAACTTTATTTCCCCATTGGAAACAAAGCCCTTCCCGATGATGTAACCTCTTGCATCATTGCCAAAAGAAACAAATCCTTCCTTCCTGGAGAGTAGTTATTAAGAAGTGAGTTGTTCCCAGTCATATGCATAGATCCCCCACTGTCTACATACCAGATGCTACTTTGGCATGTTGAAGAAACCTGCATAAATAAACAATCAGTTAGTTTTGGAGACCCAAACCTTTTTGGTTTTGGGCCTGGTCTCATCAACAGATGGTAAACTAACAGGTTTATTGGACACAATAGCTTGAGTGAAGGAGATGGTGTAGAAGAGGAATCCTTCGGCTTGGATCTCCTTTTCTGGGGTTTCAACACAGGGCCATCAAGTTGGTTAACTCTTCCCAACAGATGTTGAACCATCATTACCAGCTGTGTCTGATTCTGGGAGAGAGCTTTCAGCTCTTCAGACACATTGGTATTGGTGTTTGATGATGAGTTCTTGTGTTGCACCATCTTCTTTTGAGCAACCTCAGCTATTGCCTGTTGCACTCCTTCCTTTTTAGATTTCTTTTTGGTCATAGGAGTAACAGATTTGATGCTGCTGGTACAAACTTGGACTCAAACTCAGTTTTCATTTTAGCCAAATTTTCTTTAATTTTCTCTTTTTGTTTGAGTTTGGATCCCTTTTTGTACCAACAATCATCTGTGAGATGATTGAATAGGCCACATATTTCACATGGTTTCTTCTTCATCTTCTGTTGATCATCAACTAAAGAAGATGAAACTACTGAAGACTTGCTCTTCAGCAGTTTAGAAGCACTTTTTGCCTTCTTGTCAACTTCCTTAGTAGGCTTCAAATCCTTCCTACTGACAGTTTTCTTCTCTTCAGTGCTGTCAGTCATTAGGATTTGAACTCCAGATGTTATCCCCTGCTCTCCAGTACCCTCAGTACTTCTAGGGATAACACTTGGGTTGATCAACTCATTGATCATGTGAGTGTCAGCAGTTGAACCATCAATATCAGCTGATAGGTTCACAGAGGGATTACTACTGACTTCAACTACGGATGATGCTTTATCAAGTAGTGAATCACATGATGAGGTGGATTGGTCATTACTTTCTCCATCAGATTCCGCTCCTGCTCTTGAAGCAAAAACTGTAGGAGGAGCAGTGTGATTATAACCAATTCCAAACTTCACATTGGAAGCTGTTTGCTTACTAAGAAGCATTTCAAAGCCCTTGCAAGATTGTACCCATCGATCACACTCTACCTGGGTGACAGCAAGAGTATCTTTGAGGTCTTTGTACTTCTCTAAGAGTACATCCTCCCTAGCCTTATCATCAGAAATTTGGCATTTTAATTTGTAAATCTCATCAGTTTTCTCTTTTAGCACAGACTCAAACTCAGCTTTATTTTTGGAAATTGTTTGTTCTAGCTCTACATTTTTATTGATTAAAGCCACATTTGCTTCTCTAATAGAGGCAAATGCTGCTATGCAAGTTTCAGAACATAATTTGGCCTTAGCCTCAGAGGATACCTGTGATACCTGTGTTGAAGAGGTATTTGAGGATGATCCATCAGAGGATTCCAAAGCCATGAGAGCTAGATTTCCAAAAGGATGCTCACCACCATGTTGACCAGCACCTGAGAACAGTTGTTCATTACCAGACACATCATCTGGTAAACTGCTCCAGTCAACAACTCCTGGTGTGAAGAAGCTGTGTTGTTGAAGTTGATTAGGTTGATGAGATTAGGATGGTTGAGGCTCAGGGAGTGCATGTGGTTGCTGAGCAGTGGGTGCTTGACCTGGCCTGGTTGTGGCATGTAATAGCAGGGGTATGGATATGGCATTGGCCCCTGTGGAACAAAATATGCAGGAGATTGTGGTTGATGATGATAACCAGAATTGACAGGTTGTTGCCCTCTGTTTTGTTGACTATTGCCAGGGAAGTCACAAAAGGTGCAGGAGAGTTAGATCCAGATGATCTACATTCTCTTGCAAAGTGCCCAAGCCTGTGGCATTTATGGCACTTCAACTTACTCTTGTCAAAACCAACTTTGGTTTTGCCAGAGAGTCCTGGGAATTTCCTTCCAGTTCTTTTGTAGAACTTCTGAGATCTGATATTTATCAAGGCCATTTGGCTCAAAATATCCATCTCTTCTAAGTCATCATCAGCAATCCCCTTGAGATCATCCATGATGAAACATAGATTGTCACTATTACTACCAGCAGAATAACTATCAACACTCACAAAGGCAGGCTCAGAAGTGTTTGTAGAGAAATCAATATGCTCATCATACTGGCTTTCAGATGACGCATATTCTGACTCTTGATGTCCAATCATGGCAGTGTTCCCTTGGACAAAATCCTCAGTGAGCTTGCCAGATGAAACCAATTTCCTTTTCTGCTCTATCTCTCTCTCGAATGTAAGCAGTTTCCCATGAAGTTGGGTGAGAGATAGGCGATCAACATCAGCATTTGAGCGTAGAACAATGGTATATGTGTTCCATCTCTCAGGCAGTGATCTTAAAAATCTATGGTTCATCTGACTCCTGGTATATTCATGTTTAACCATTTTCAATTCAGAGATTAAACATGAAAACCGCTCAAATTGTTGAGTCAGAGTCTCACCCTTTCTATGAGAGAAAGTCTCATATTGTTGGGCGAGGATTTCCCTGTTGTTTGCTAAAACCTCATCAGTACCACCAAATTGTTCTTTGATGGCATTCCAGAGGTCATGAGCAGACTCACAATGCAGAAGCCCAGAGTAAATCTCATTAGGAACAGCCATAGCCAAAATTCCATGGGCTTTTGCATCGATTTCAAACAACTTCTTGTCCTCATCGGAGTATTGCTCCTTCTTCTTTGGAACCAACTGGTTTGTTTCCGGATCATTCACCATTGGCTTATGTGGTCCATGTACCACAGATGTCCAACAACCTGAGCTATTGACAGACAGGTGATGGAGCAATCTTCTCTGCCAAATGTTATACTCATTCCTCACCAAGATCGGAGGCTTGGTAGAGGATCCAGTATTGGAAGGATCATTAGAAGAAGTAGTCATTGTGGAAAATCAGACAGATTCAAGTAAAATCACAATAAATTTAGCTCAAAACCACACAGAACCTCAAATAAAACGGCCAGAAGCGATACACTCTCAATCTCTATAACAGATCCTTGCGAATTTTGCTAATTCGATTAAACTTAGAGCGATTGAACAGTTTCAATGATCAATTGTTAGATCGATCAATGATTAACCTGCTCTGATACCATTTGTTAGAATCTCAGCCTTGGTTTAATCGATTGAACAGTTTCAGCAGCGGAATAGCTCAGAATTAGACAAATTCAAACAAGAACAATTGATATAAAACGATAAAAGAATTTTGTTATAGAGAGAGAAATATCCGACAAAAGGAATATTGCATTAAGATTGTCGGCCTCAAAGGCACGATTACAGGTGAGTCATCTTTCCTTATAAAGGAAAGAATGACGTAGACTGATGTCACCTGAAAGTGACATGTAACCGTTTTATAACTACTGATGTTTAACAACTACTGAAGATGTCAACAACTGACATCTTCTTACAAATGTTCCTAAGTGTTAAACATCACATTTACAACTACTGAAAAACATAAAACTACTAAAACTACAACAACTGAAGAACAACCTCTTCAGTTGTTTACAAGTACTGAAAAGAAAAATAAACAAACTACTGAAAGGAAAAGAAAACTACTGAAGAAGAAAAACCATCACAACAACTGAAGAAGCCCTCTTCAGCTGTTGTCATCAGCTGTTAACATCAGCTGATGTCTTCAGTACTTGAACATCAGACTTTGTCTTTCAGCTGTTGATCTTCAGTCTTTGTCTTCAGTACTTGTTGAAGTCTTCAGACTTTAGATCTTCAGCTGTTGTCTCAGTCTTTGTCTTCAGTACTTCAGACGTACTTCAGCAGTTGTATTCTTCAGACTTTGTAGAACAGCTGATCAGGTCTTCTTCAGCTGTTGTGATGTCTTGTGGGACTTAGAGGTTCCTCTGATCAGGCTCATTGGTTCTTTTGGTCCAACAACAATCAAACTAAACCTGAAGGGAATACTCGACACCTGAGGCATCTTGGATGAGTATGGAACCAGGTAAGCGGGTATAAGACTAGGTATAAGATTATTATTATTAAATTTTTGAGGGTATGAGACTCCATTGTATATCCATTTAACCGACCCGATTATCCGATTAAGCATACCCGTTTATTCAATTATATACTCAAAATTAATTAATTTTTATAATTATTCTACTTAATAATTATATAATATATTAATATATCTTTTTATTACTTTTACTTACTATTTTTTACTAAATAAATATGTGTTAATATAAGCTATTAAGCTTCATTTGCATCATATAATAGCTTATAAAGTTATAATAAACTCTTATAACTAGACACTATAAGTGGTGAAACATAAACAAAAAAATAACAAGGATTAATTGAAAATATTGTTTAATAAGTATACGAATGTGGCTTTATATGATAGCCTAATTTCAATAGAAACCCAAAGGGGATACCGAATGGGAAATTTTAAACCTTAACATGTACACCCGATTTCCCACGAGTATATTCGATATCAGACCGGTAAATACGCGATACATACTTGATGGGTTTTAAATCAGGTATGAAACACACTTTTGTAGTCGGTATATGGTTGAAATTATCCAAACCCATCTTAAATCCGTTCCATCGCCATCCCTGCTGATGAAAAGATTCAAGAAAGTTAATGAAAATTAAAGTAACCATAGACGGAGGGAAGATGACTAAGTGACCAACACATTTCATATGTATCAATTTTTAAATCGATTTTAAAATTAGAAAAATAGGTCAACAACTCATTGATCTTGTTTTAAAATACAGTCTCATAAAAAATCAAATATAGTTATATAAAATAGCGCAAATTTAATATAAAACTAGTTTATTCTAAAGAATTACATTTACCACAACGAAAGAATTTGTAGAGAATCTGAACAATATAAATGAATGGCATATGATGTGTAGTAAACAAATGAGAACTTAAAAGTCTCTTTTTATAGACATTTCAATGAAAAGAATAATGATAAAACTAACAAATATATAATAATAAAATATTAGTAATTATACTTTATATAATTTAAATTTTTTTAAAAGTGCGTTTGGATGGCATGGCTAATGTGTTTGGGTGTTTGGAAGTTCATTCAGGTTCAATATCATTCCCTACGCGTTAGAGATTATTTATTTCTTTATTGAAAATAAGTTTATAGTTATTAATTGTCATTATGTTTAACAGATAGAAACTTGAAGGTGTTGTTTGCACTCCTCTCAGATTCTATCCTCGCTCCTTTCTTTTTTCCGGTTTTTATCGTTTTTCCTATTTTTTATTTTAGAATAATAAATAGTTTTCTTTTCTAGGATTTTTTTCGCACATTTCAATGGTTTCATTTATGTTAATCTTTTATTTATTGATGTTTAAATGCATTTTTGTTCATATTCGATAGTTATTATTTTAAAGGCGATAACAACTCTTTTAACAATGCATAACAACGTCTGGATTATAATTCTATAAAAAATTAATCCTCTAAGAAACCCATGGCTACGGGCGGTCACAAATTCTAGTTCTTATAATATTCGTGTCATAGTTTTTATCTTTTAAATAATTGAAAACCAACTCTCTTTATATAAAAAGATCATACTGATAAAAATAATGATAAAATTAACCAACTATTGAAATTGAGAAAATACCCATAACTTTTTTAACCAACTAATATATCATATTAGATATATTCTTTACACTTTTTGATACATTACATTCTCACAATCACTCTTCCATTTATTTTTCCGCATAAACTATTTATTCCATTCTGAAAATTCAAATAATTAATTTCTAAATTTCTCTTTCTCTGTCTGTATTATAAATCCAAATCCTTTTTTGGAATCAAAAATTTTTAAAAGACATTTTCATTAAATAAAACTAAGTATCTAGTGAAAAAAAATACATTTTTTCAAATCAAAATTGTCAAAAACTACGATTTTTTTTCTAAAACAACAAAACATTTTTTAATTATGAAATAATATAAAACCAACTTTTTTAATTAATAAAAGTTTATATTAAAACATGTTTTACAAAACAATCAGAATTTTTAAACGAGATATGATAAAAAAATCAAAGCACTTTTTTTTTTTAAAACGAAAATTTTAAAAACATGAAAAAAATTATCAGCTAATCAAAGTACTTACTAATACGTAATTTCAATCATATCTTATATTTGACGTTGTATTACAAATCCTAACTCCTTATGAATATATTTTTAAATCGTATAATACATATAATTATAGCTTAGTCAAATAATATAATAATAACCATAACATAAGCTCCATTAACACACGTAAATCAATCATGTGTATTACATGATATATGTAGTAAGTGGAGCGTGAGTGGAATGGCTATGAGTCACACAACGATCGTAGTTAAAACACCAAACACGAACATCTACACGATTTTAATGTTCCATTCCTAAAACCAGTGTTTTATAAAAACATTATCTTTCTACACATAATAATTTTTATCTATTTGCAACCACAATCGACGATTGGTCTAAAGCATAAAGCAACTCAGGGGTGTAAACGAGCCAAGGCGGCTCGCAAGCTACTTAGAATCGGCTCGAAAAAAACTCGAATCAAGCCGAGTTTAAACGAGCTCGAGCCCAAGCTTTAGAAATCGAGCTCGAGCCGGCTCGCGAGCCTAAACGAATTTTTTGTTTTATATAATTTTTATTTACATATAAAATATATATATAAATATATATGTACATAAATAATATTTATTATATATATTATTATGATAAAATTAATCAAAATAATATATATTATGTTATATATAAAAAGTTTTTGGATAAACAATATAAAAGTAATTATAAAAAAATAAAAATTTAACAATAAGCGAGCCGAGCCCGAGCTGAACTCGAGCCTGATAAAATTATTGACGAGCCGAGCTCGAGCTTTAGAAATAAAACTTCAAACGAGCCGAGATCAAACTCGAGCTTTCTAAAACTAAAACGAGCCGAGGTCGAGCCTAAACGAGCTCGGGCTCGACACGACTCGTTTACAACCTAAAGCAACTCATCAATGGACACCAAGTCGCCAACCATGACATCAAGATGTTGTTCTTCACCAATCTACTTTGACTTGAGAATTCTCCACAAAAAGATTGAAAAGATCCACACCCAAGGCTCTTCCTGCACGTGTAGCAAATCCAAAGGACACCATTGTCACATTTTCTTGAAAAATAATGTTCAACAACCCCACTCTCTTGTATTTCGCGCGTATATGAACTAACAGACGAAACAAAACTCGTAATCCCATCGAAAAAACAAAAGAATAACAAGCAGAGAGAGAAAGTAGAGAGAGAAATCATAACAAGAACCACACTGTGTGCAATAACGATATATAAAGATCGATTTGCAGTGGTAGAAATTGGGGAGAAACGAAAGCCCTCAAAAAATCTCATCTTTTTCTCTCTGTAAACCCCGATCTTTGAACACAAATTGATAAGATTTGACCCTTTTGTACACCCGTTGAATCTGTGTGTATATTGTTGATAGATTGATTGTGTACATACGTATTTGTAAAGTTATTTGTGTTTATTGTATTTGTGTCGACAATGGAGATGCAGCAGTCCGATCGGGTTGCAGAATGGAGTTCATCTGGTGATCAAATAGGGCTCGAAGGTGAGTAATGAGTGTGGTTTACGTTTGGAGATTGTAATTGGGATTGTGGGTTGTAATGTGATTTGAGAATTTGGGTGTTGTTTGATTTGATTCAATGTGCAGAACCCATGTGGCGATTAGGGTTAGGAGATGAGTCTGATTCGTATCCTGAGCGGCCGGATGAGGCTGACTGCATCTATTATTTGAGGACGGGGGCTTGTGGGTATGGTTCGCGGTGTCGGTTTAACCATCCTCGTGACCGTGGCTCGGTGAGTTCTTTGAGATCTTTGTGGTGATGGTGTGTTTTATATATGTGCATTTTGTTGGTTTCTGTTTTGCTGTAATGTGATCTTGTGTGGGTGTGTTTGAACTTAGTGATTTGGGTGTTTGGTGAGTTTGATTATGAGGTAATTAATGGTTTAAGTTTGGGGAGATCCGTACACGATTGGAGCATTTTGATCAGTTGATGATCACTTGCAGGTTGATGGAGCTCAAAGGGGAAGTGAAGAAGGGTATCCGGAGCGAACTGGTCAGCCTGTGTGTCAGGTACTTTGTTTAAAATTCTCTCTTACATTTTGATGTAATGATTCTTGTTTAATGTCGGGTGCTCTGTCTTCTGGGATAGAGGAAAGGTTTACCTCATGTTACCCTCCTAGAGCGTACCAATAGCTTGCTTTGAGTGTGATTTTACTGGGTACGTTTGTTTGTTATTCTTGCTTTATGTGCTAAAAAGAATGTGAATCTTGATTTTAGCTATGCTGCTCAAAAGATTGTCTTTTTAATGCTTTCCAACGTGAAGTTGTTTGATTCTTGTTCTTGTTAAAGATAGATTCTTTATTCCAAGGTTGGAGCGAAAAGAATGTTAGTCTGATAAGTTATGCTAGTTCTTCTATATCTTATCCTTTTGAAGTTCGTCTTTTTCTTTATTTCCAAGTTGGAAATCTTACTCTTTTTGCGTGTTCACCTATTGGGAAAACAGTTAGTTTTCTCAATTGACATGCATAGCATATAACGTTTAAGATCATCTTAACTACTTACATTATAATCTATTGTTACGCAAGCAGAAAAATCAGAACTTTTTGTTCATAATTTTCACTTCAGATTTACTTCCAAGTATGTAAGTTTGGAAGTTGACATGAACAGTGTTGAATTGTAGATATTATTTTAAAGCTATGCGTAAACTACTTCTGAATTTGGTTATTTTAGATTTCAAGTATACGCATACTAATTCTGTTTAAGTTGAAATTTCTTTTTTAGTTCTTTTTAATCATTTCCAAACCTTAAGTTCTTACCTGCTGAGCTCATGAATTTACCTTTGCTAAACTTTTGTTTTACTAAACTTTTACATCCAACTTTCTGTTCTCTCTATTCTTAGTTTCCCGCTAAACAACCTTTGGGCACTAGGGTTGCAATTTCGACTTATTTACATATAAATGTGTTGTCCTGATTATGTTTTCTCTAATGGGTACGTAAAAGATTTAACTATAGAACAAAGTGGTCAAAAGCCATTCAAAGTGAATTTAATGCATAAACTTCCTAAATCGCTTTGTTAAAAAAGATTATTGTTATCACTCCATTAGACCCAAAGTTATTGTCCAATTCTGTGTTTTAGTTTGTCCCAAAACAATTGGCTACTTCCAAAACAAGTTAATTCTACCCCACAATTATATTCATTATAAAACTGCATTAACTGTACATTTCTAAAAAACTAAAATTGATTTGTTTTTAAAAGGCTAAAATCAGAATAAAACTAACTGAAAGTGAAAATTGCACTAACCGTTACCCAATTTGGCCCGTTACTAAACCTAACCAGCCTACCCATTTTGTCTTTCTTTATAATTGTAGCTTATGTTCTATGGATAATATGAATTCCAAATTGACATTATACATGATAACTATGTGACATACATGATACATCCAGTACTATATGCGAACTGGAACATGCAAATATGGAGCATCTTGCAAATATCATCATCCTAGACAGGGAATGGGGTCATCAACAACTATAGCATTAAATGTATCTGGATATCCACTTCGTCCGGTCAGTTCTTCTTCACCTTATTACGCATTCATTTATTCAATCCCCATATCAACTTATTTAACCTCAAGAATTCTTTTTTTGACACAGGGTGGAAAAGAGTGTTCATACTATGTGAAAACAGGGCAATGTAAGTTTGGCGTCACATGTAAATTTCACCATCCGCAGCCAGCTGGCATGATACCATCACAATCACCACCACCACAGCCACTCTCGGGTGGACCGTTGCCTGTCATGCCTTCTGCTATGTACCCAAATGTGCAATCTCAATCTGTTGTTTCTTCTCAACCATATGGTGTATTAGCCGGCAACTGGCCCGTTGCTAGAGCTCCGTTTGTTTCTGGCCCGTATCTCCCTGGGACCTATGGTCCAATGCTGACCTCACCTGGAATGGTTCCAATTCCAGGTTGGAATCCTTACCAGGTATTATCTCTTCAATATGTTTTTTTTATGGATTTGTGTTTTGGAACTGATTATTTGATTATCATGACATGTTAGTTTTCAGGTGTTTAGATGCACATGTTAAAAATTATTATCTGGTTATTGACTTATTGGAGTTGAAATTGTGAATAATGAGATTTAAGTGTTTGGAATTATATAATCAGTGTTATGCATGCTGCAACAAAATTCACTATTTAAGAAAATGTTATCCCCTTTTTACACCTCCATCTCTCACCCATGTTTTCATTGTGATTGATATTGTTAAAAAATCAATTGTCTTGTTTTAAATAAACTATATTGTGTTAGATTTGAATACTTTAACAGTTTATAAAGTGATTAACATGGATTTAACAGCAAATTCTCATTCAAACACCATCTCCCTCATGTTTGGATGAATAAATTCTACTACTAATGATCTGATTATCATTCCTAAATAGATAGTGTAATTAACAAAATCAACATCTTGTGCAGACACCTGTACATCCAGGGGCCTCTCCTACCACGCAGCCTATTTTTGGAGGGGGACCTGCTTACACAATGACTCAATTATCACCTTCGGCCCATTCCTACCCCTTGACCAAAAGTCAAAATGAGCATGCATTTCCACAACGGCCTGGTGAACCTGAATGCCAGTTTTACATGAAGACGGGGGATTGTAAATTTGGTTCATCATGTAGATACCATCATCCACTAGAATGGACTGTACCAAACACAAACTTTGGCCTTAGCCCAATGGGCCTTCCTCTCCGTCCAGTAAGTACGCTTAAACTTTTAAGGCTTTATTGTAAGGTCTAACGCGTAATTATTGTTGTTCTGGTCAAAGATGTCTATTATCTGATAAAACAAAATGTATTGATTATATTCATAATTAGAACCAGTCTTAATATTTGATTTCTTGTTTGAGCCATTGAGGTTTTTAAATTACTATGTAAAGTAGAGGTGAGAAGATGAGTGGATTGAAGAAGTTGGGTAACCGGCTTAAATGCTGAAACAGGTTGTTTTTTAGTATGGTGAAACGGCCCATATCCTGTAGGGTTGTCCTGAAAATATTTCTGTATATACTTTTAAATTTTGTTATAGCAATCGATGTGTTAATTATGGTTACAAAAATATATATTACAATAATAATTGATTTTGTTAATACAACAATGTATATATACTTTGTGTGACTAAACCTTTATCTTTTGACCACTTAACGTGTTTCACTTTTAGCAATTTTTTGTATTTGACCCATTTGAGATAAAACTTGACCCCAACCGGCCCTTATTGAATTTGCCACCTATACTAATGAGTTCTAGCTTTAGATTTAAAGTGGAGAAAGTCAGAAAACTAAGAATGATCATATTTATTTTTGCTTACTGATTACAGATTATTATGTTTATAAACCTGAAAAGAACAAAGTAATGAACTTGTCTGCTACCTTTAATTCTTACAAAGGTGAAAAGATTGTTATGGTTTAGACAGACATTATTATGGTATAACCATGTCATGTGTATTTGCAGTTTTTTTATAATAAAACCTTGTTAGTGTTTTAATCCTGTTCCTCATGTTTCAGGGTGCACCAATTTGTTCACATTATGCTCAAAATGGGGTGTGTAAATTCGGGCCATCATGCAAATTTAATCATCCCATGGGAACACTAAGTTATAGCCCATCCGCATCTTCATTAGCTGATATGCCAGTTGCACCCTACCCTGTCAGTTCTTACATTGGCACTTTAGCACCATCATCCTCTTCTTCAGAACTCAGGCCAGAGCTCACTTCCACCACCGACCACCACTCGACCACCATGCTGCAAAGTGGTTCAACTGGATCAAATCTCTCAAAGAGTATGCAGATGTCGCAATCAACGGGTAGTAGTAGTAGCATCACTACTCATGGTGAAAACTGAGCTAAAAAAAGGCCCAACACTCTGTGTTTTTTTGTTGTGAAAATGCGAGACCCTTTGACCCAAGTTCTTGTTCAGCCACTTGATGGTTCGATGACAGGATCTTCCGGTGTAGCCGTGTTCATATATTTATATGGCATCCGTATCCAGATTTGAATAAAGCCATATTTGAACCATTGAAACATTTAGGAAAAACTAATCTTCTTTTTCACATGATCAGCTTGTAAAACTTTTCGTACGCAAATGATTCAACCATTTCTATGCTTGTTATTATCAATTTTGCTTGAATTTCATGAACATGAAAGATTTTACAAAGAATTTTGTAACAAAGTTTGTTATGAAGATGATCAGAGGCAAACTGATGTGATTGATCAATGTCTTTCTGTCTCTAGTTTACCCAAAGTTTTGTTAGAAAAAGTTTCAAAATCTAATCACCATATTTAACAACTTCAACAATATGTTAGACCACATTATCTTGATACGTTTCTTTTTTTAAAACCAAACTGACTTGGTGAATTGTATGATTTAAAGCTCGTAAACGACTCAAATTAGGTTCTATACAGGGTCAAATTGACCATGAGTTTCATATGCAAGCTTCACCAAGTATCCAAGCTAAACAGTCTTTATTTACACAAAATGATAGTAATAAATTTATATAAAAAATAATTATACATGTTATAAAATAAGTAATTAAAAAAACAACTCATTGGACTTATCCAATTAACTTCTCATTATTTGTAATAGTTTGGTACAAATAACTCAACCCACAAACTAACATTTTGAAACTACATAAACTGTGCCAACGTCAAAACAACCTAAATTTTTCTAAATGGTTCTTATAACTGGAAAAGAGGATTTAGATGTATGAACTCTAACACTTCAGGTAACATAACATCAGCAAATCCAAAGGAAATAAATAAACTATTACACTTCATTTACATGCTAAACCTAGAGACAGTTAGAAAGATGAGACACCTAGTGACCATATGTGCAAGGCATGTCACGGAAATATTAGCCAGATGGACATTTATTTCACTTTACCAACAGCCTTATACTTGTCATCTTTCTTCACCCAAATTGTTGATCGCGTTCTCTTCACGTGATCAAGAAAGAGGCGATGCCTGTCAAAAAAGATGTAAATGTTAGTGTAATACATGATTATGCATTTATTTAATAAAATGATTTCAAAGAGGTTTTAAGAATTATATATACACTATGGGCAATATTGAGGGCCAACCTTTCGTATTCCAGCCTCTGGGTAACAATTCCATTGAGAAGAAGCTCTGAACTATAAACTGCAGCTCCTGCATCAAAATGGGACATGAAAATTGACTGGTGTTTAATATCCCTATAACTTATTTACCCAAATAGAGTATTTTATAATAGTAATACAAACCTTTTTCAAGAAAAGGCAAACAGACTGCATAATCTTCTTCACATGATAGAATCAATAAACCCTCTGGAACTTCATCAATGTTCCACAGAATTCTACCCGTTCGCTCAACAGCCTGAAATTAAATTCACACCAGACTTGTGTCAGCATGAAGTGCGAAGAAAAAGATACTATACACCCACCGCCCTAGAATAAAAAAACGATAATTAAATAAGTGAAAATTACACACCACGCCATGAAGTGCTTTGACCAAGCTTGATAGTATCTCTTTACCAGGTTTTGTATTTGGTGTAATCAAGACTCTGTGTCCCTGAATAAAAAGTTCAATTTATTAACGAAAAAAGCATATTAACATAGTAACAATTGTTTGAAAGAAAATAAGAACAAGTTTTGTTACTTTTAAAAGTGGAATTTGGCGGGCTTGGACCAATGAAGCTGGAAGACTAAAACCGAATTCTTTCTCTTTCTTAGCATCTCTCAGTATGAAGTTCTTTTCATCAATGTGACAGCAAGCTTGACCACAGCTTTCAAGCCAGTGATGTGTAACTACTGGTTTCCCGAGCGCAATTGCTTCCAGCATATTCCTTGTACGAACAAATTCATCTGCTATGAAATGTGTTGCATCTGACATTGAAGATGATTCTGAAGCTCCCAATCGAGATAAAATCTGTGATGATTATAACGACAGTGCTTAGCAAAAAAATATTTAAGAAAGCAGAAGACTTCTTACGCTGTTCAACATGTTTCACTTTTAGCTAATTTTGTTTTTTAACCAAAGATAAGGCATGACCTGTCATAAGTAAATCAGTCGATTGGGTCATTTTAATACATAATCAACATTTGCATCATGAGTTGGGTCAAAAGTAGTCACTTCTGTATGAGTCAACATGATCAGGGTCAAGTTGGTAGGCCAGAACACTCATTAAAAAAATAGTTTTCGTGTATAATTTATGTGTAATATATTGCCAGAAAAGATTATTTTACTTTAATATTTTAAGAAGTTTCATGCATTAAAAAAATCACTTTTGGAGCCTTAAGAGATAAACCCTAAGACTCAGTTGGTGGCCCCTTCAAGAGTTGCGGATCCTTGTCGCAGCGCTCTTGCCACGAGACTCTTTCGCATAGAATGAATTCAGTAATGAAAAGTGGACGATGAACCACTGCGGTACAACAAGCTAAAGTGACCTCTACGCTTTGCCCCCGGTGCGTAGGGCCGGTCAGCAACTCCAAAAGAAACGGAGGACTTCGAGACCTTTCTCACGAAGATGGTCTTCTATAGTTTCAAAATCTCGACTTTCTAACAAAACTACTTTCTTTCTTCCATGCCGCCGTCGAGGGCCCGGCTTAAGACATTGACTTGGGTCTTGCGAAGTGGTAGGTCGATCGTCGCTCATCCCTCGTGTTCTCTCCCGTGAAGTGATTAATCCGACGGAAGCTCGGGACGGAGCCGTATGATGCGGGCATAACTTTAATATAGGTCTAAAAAGAAAGTCTCCAAGCTCCATCCCGACTTGGAGTTTTCAAAGAAAAAAATGAAAAAGTGGCCCGCTGAATTTTAGAAAATTATAATATTGGCCTGTTAAGACACAAAGCACGACAAATAAAAAACTGCAAAAAATAGTACTCCACAAGAAAGAGGAAAAAACCTTTCTTTGATGCTTGATTATATCTCCGTTTAAGTGACGACTGAAGACAACACAGATCAAAGTAACATCTTTCCTCTGCCTTGTATCTCTGTTTGGAGATTGAACTAGAGATCCTGTTGGAAACAAGCTACAAACTTCTTGGATTAAGGACGATCTCCTGCATGACTGCTTTAAATATTCATCTCCCATGCAAATTGGAGATGGTTCTTTTACAGGTGTTCGACGGCTTACAGGAGTAGTACATGCTGGAAGATTTTTTTCAATTCTTTCTCTTGTAAATCCTTTTTCTTGTTTTGTCAATGTAGAAGCTTTTGACCTTGTTAATCTAGGGATAGATTGTGTTCCAGATTCTCTTCCTTTAGATGACAACTTCTGGCAAAAAAATTTTTCTTTTGGATAAGATCTTGTAGGAGCACTTTTGTGTTTGTCTGACTCATTATATCGCATAGACTGCCTAGTTCGCTGAGCTACAGGTGTAACACGCTGAATACACTGTTTCTTGGGTGAAACCTGGTCACCTAAAACCTCTACTGTGTCAACTTCTCTTCTTTTCAGTGACATTTTTCTGGTTCTTCGCCCTACATCAGATGCCATGTTATCAGATTTCTCACTCTTTTTAGCAGCTGACTTGGACCGCATCACTTCCTTGGATTGATCACCACTAATCTTTGACTGTGACCTTGTTGTCCTGATTCCAATATCAGACAAGGGAGGGAGTTGACTTTTCTGTTTATATTTTTGCACACGGTTGCAACCTGCATTGATTTTAGTAGAATCATGACCAGTTTTTTGCAACCCAAGAACTAAATCTTCCATTGCTTCAGCAGCCATTTGGGTGTCAAATCGAGCCTCAGTTGTTTCTTGAATATCCTTGCCACCTGGCATATAAGTTGCCTGCTTGTCCAATTCATTGATAAGATTTTTCTGAAGAGTCAAATCCTTTATGATGGTTTCTGAGCTTTTCTTCAATTTATTTTCTTTATTTTTACCCAACATCAATTTGGAATCGGACAGTCCCAGTTTCCTGCCACTTTTAGAAGAAAGGGATGGTTTTGGTCGTCTGCTGCCGCTAGCAAAGAATAATTCCTTCTTTTTCCTAAAAAACTCACCCCCTCCTTCATCTTCAAGATTATCATCCCAATCAAAAATTCGTCTTTTATCAACTCCATTAATAAAATCAGCACTTTTAGCAAAACTTTGAGTCCCTTTAGCACTTAAAACCGGCTTTGACTTACCTCCAGTTGATTTTTTAATGCCACAATCATCATCACCCTCAATGTTGACTTTCAGAAAGTTATCCACAAAATCAAGTGCATTTGCTTGTGATGCTTCTCCAGGTTCTTGAGAATCAATGTAGCTTAACCCTACCAAATCAGCCTCCAGAATAGGTGACTTAGCTGCTCCACCGTGGTCAAAATTGTCATTTGCATCTGTAGTTTCAGCAAGTGGATCCTCCACAAAAAGTTTCCTAGCAGCAGACCTGCCAAATAGACACTTATTTCCAGTTTCTAGACCATCAGTTGACGTGTTGACTTTCTCCAAGTCAGAAGAATTACTTTTTCCAAATAATATTCTTCTATGTTCAACGTCAGGTTCTGAATTTAAACTGGGACATGACGGACTCTTACTTAATTTAGAAGCCTTGTTGAGTGCTGCCAGGCCAGCAGCCCTCATAGATGCTGCACGGATTGAAGTAAATTTCTTGAAGCCCACTCCTGTCATATAAAAAAACATTAACATGAAGGTCCCTGGTATTGATAAAATGCCTATATATTCACTAGAATGGATGTTTCGAAACGTTTAATTATGAACAGGCTGAACGGGGTCATGTTTAATCTTTAGTGGTTCAAGCAGCTAAAATAAAAATTAAGTGGTAAAAAGGTCAAACAGGTTGCAAGGCACCCAAAATGTATTTTGGTCTATTAAACCTCCTTTGTCATTTCCAATAAAGACATACATAATTATTATAATAATATGCTTTATGTAATCAAATTTGAGCTTTGACACACTAGTTGATAAAAGGTTTACAAACTTTAAGCAAATAGTGTTTAAGGCGAGCCCGTTCTAAAAATGACGTGTTGCAACCTGACCCACCAACCTTGCCACTTGTAAATTTCACCAACTACCTGAAATGTGCTGTTCACTCCTTCCACAATCTGTTTTAGTCTTGTCCTCCTTTATGTCAACCTTACGCTGAAGTATATTATGTATGCACTCTCTCCTACAAGAATCTTCATCAGAATACCCGTCAGAGTCATCCACTATTTCAGTCTGTTCACTTCCTTCATGATCACTAACTATGACTTCTTCAGTATCGTAATCATCAACTAACTGAGTCTCATCAAGAATGTCCATCTCTACAAATTCAGTATCAAGGTTCAACACTTGAGTCTCACCGTCATGGTTAACCGCTTGGGTCTCACCGTCAAGGTTAACCACTTGAGTTACACCATCAGGATCCATCACTTGGGTTGCTAACTCGTATTCACACATAGCAGTGTCATCAAAGGGAATAGTACTTTGTAGAGCATGTAACTGGTCAGTATCTCCATCACACTTATTACCTATCAAATAAAAAATCAAGAATTTGTTTGGCCTGAAAGCTCATAAAATATCATCTTGTAGCATTCATCTCCGTATGATTATGTCAGAACAGATGACAAATAACAAGAAACTGAAATGCTTGATTTATTCTTCTACTATGATTGCTCATAATTCCTATGACACCTAAACTAGAAGAATGTTTGGGAATCTAAAACTCATGAAATTAGTTTAGCTTGCAACATTATCCAACTACCAATGAAGTGACAATAGTACCCTGGTATTGACAAAGCTATCTGATTCACATTTTTAATGAAACACAGAAAATTGTACATAAAAGATCATCTATACTGTTTCTTCTGTTAATCAATTCCTTTTGTGGGTCTCAAATTCTAATCTCCTTCCATCAAGAAAACCAGAACTAGAAAAGGGAAAACAATAATCAAAATACTTGAGTAAATGAACATTTTATAATGCCATTTTACCACCTTTAACTTTCACAATGTAAACAACACATTGAATTACACCAAAAAGACATTTTAATCTACCATATACCACATCACAAGATGCACAAAGAAAGTTATTTCACACAAAAAGGTATAATTTACTAAAACAAATGTTACAATAACCCAATTTCACTTCGAATTCATCAAATCTTCTGCATGTCAAGAAACCCTGAGTTTATTATATCCTACAATGTATGATAATCTATTAAACCCCACATAGGAAAAAAAATAAGACTTGTATTAAAAGTTCAATTAAACTAAAACAGATTCTTGAAAACCCATCTTCTTACCGAACAATGAAGTTGGGGAATCACACAACTGACTATCAAAGATTTGAGTCTCATCACCGACGAAATCCCAAGTACCACTATCCGAATCGACCGATTTATCGTCACCGTTATCGTAATCACCCATCTTATTTCACCTGTACTCAAGATTACAAAGATAATGTTAACCTCACAATTCAATAACAAAAACAGAGATTATAAAAAGTCAGAAACATTACAGAAAACAGTCAAAACACTGAAACGGGTGTTCAGATAATCAGAAGTGTGTAGCGAAAGAGATGAAGTGTGCTATTGGGATCAGAGTTAGGGTTTTTTTTTCATTGATGGAAAAATGGAGGGAAAATTTGGGGAAAAGTTGTGAAATTGACGATAGTCAAATGAAATTTTTAGAGGGAAAATGGAGCCCTAAATTTCAACTCATTCATACTTGCATCTTGAGAATACTGTTTTCACTGTGCGCCGTTATAAAGGATATTAAAAATATATATTGTTTTTATTTGAAATACGGATAACGTTATAAATATAAATTATTTTAGGCACAACTCAATGTTTATAGATTTTAGGGTTTGATCATTGTCTATATATATATATATATATATAGTATGTATTATTTGTGGTAATTTTAATCAATTAAATCAATTTCTCATCTCAATTTTTTCTTTTGTTTATCTCTAAATTACAACAGACACAATTTTGTATCTTTATTTCTATTTAAAAATTTATACACTTGTTAATAGAGTATCTTCTTAATTTGGAAGGTGGATATTGTCCGGTTTAGTTGACTTTGATGAATTTATTGGGTTAAATTGCTAAGAGTGTTTTTGTAAAATGAAAAATTAAACTGGTTGGATTGGATATGCTCGAACTACTTGATTTTGATGGCTTGATTGTTATGGTTAGCGGTTTTGAACCACTTTGTTTTCTCAAAGGGCTAATTTTGTATTGGTTTTTAAAATGATAGGTGTGTTGTATAAATGTAATCATGTTAGACAATATGTTGGTTTTCATGACATAAACTGTCAATATGAAACCATGAACCTACATATATATATTTTTTACCAATCATGCCGACCAGCGTATATCGGTTTAAACGATTGATTTAGATGGTTTGTAAGAGTACTCCTACACATTCTATTTGTCGTAAACATCAATAGCAGGAAACATTTTTGTATAATAATGCATGGATGAGGCTAAAACATCCTTTCTTGCTAATAGATTGTTTAATTACATTGACTTAGTAAATTCTAATTGAGTCAGAAGCTGATCCAGTTAGAAATTTTAATTGAGTATGCATCTGACTGAAATTAACTGTTTGATTCAGTATCTGACTAGTTACAAATCGATTAAGTATTTAAGTAACAAACCCCACCGGAGTCACACCACCGATTGGAACCACCACACCTCCATTGTCACTGTAAACATTTCGACCACCACCGCAATCCACCGCCCTTTGCCACCGTTGTCGTCGAACCACCACTGTCGAAGGCGGTGCCTGCGGGTCGAAGGCCGAAGCCGAAGGCGGCGCCGAAGGAAGGCCGAGGGTGCAAGCGATGGTGGTGCCTGCGAGCGGGTCAGACGGTTAGCTTATTTTGTTTCTAGGTCCAGGTCAGCAATGGAAACCCGGTCAGCTAGCCCCGAAGCCGAAATCAAAATGGCTAACCGGCTGACCGAATCAGCCGGAAACAAACAGCCCCTAAATGCATCCCTTGTTAATTAATTGATATTTAAATTATTTAGAATGCTTAAACCCTTGTAATAAAGAGTACTAGCGTTTAAACTCCCTTTAAGGACCGTTTAAATTCCTTGCTTAGAGGAGTGTTGTTTTAACTCACGTTTAGATACGTCCCATCATTAAAACCCTTTTAAACATTTGACTTTTTAAAACCCCCGATTAACAAACAGGATACGTTTAACCTATAACCCGAGTAAGATCATCAACAAAAATAAATGACACCATGAAAATTATTTTAATTGATATATCATATATGTTTGATATGAAATTGAAATATCATAACTTTTAATAGTTATATAATATAAATTCATCTTATGTTATCTTAAAACTTTTTAATTAAAAGGCTTGAACTTTAAAATATATTACTATACCACACTTCAAAAAATAATACCAAAAATTATATTACATATATTGTGTGCAATGTTAAATACCATTAGATGGTTTAGAAGTTGCTGTAGAGAAAATAATGTTCACATTTGCAACAACCTGACATGTCTAAATATATTACAATCAGACACGTTGAATACGTAACTGATAACTAACTTTAGGTAGATAAACATGAAAAACGTAACTAATTAATGCGATTACGTCATGGCATTATATGTCACCGTTAGACCATCTGCATAAACGAACCATGGCTTTGAGCTTAGGCTTGTTAACCAGGGCTATACATAGATGAAGCCTAAGCCTGTCCTAAACAAACATGGTGAAATGTCTGCCAAAGCCATTGGTGAGCATGAGACCAACTCGAAATGCTATAATTTTAGGCACAATTCAATGAATCAACGCAAGTAAAAATATTATAGTAACCTTAGCACGCGCGTAAAACTCTCGAATGCTAAACTTAATCTCCATTAGTTTCCATATTGATCAGATGGAGCACTAAAAATACACATCACCATCTCATTTGCATGCTCATCATCATCTACATTGGCCCAGTCAACAGTTTGTCATAGAAGTAGTTATGGATCATTTCTTACATTTCCTCTGGGTAAAGAAGCTTTAAGTGTTGATGATGACGAGAGGTCCCAAACTGTATCAGGGAGCCATTACTTCCCACAAAGACAAGAATTTATCCATCAAGACTGCAACACAGGTTAACGGCCAATTACCTACTAAAGATTACAATTGTTTATGATCTGCAGTATGCCAGTAACATCAAACGACACCAATATACAATGATTCAAGAAAGTCTTCTACTAATTTATTAAGGGGTAACTTTGTAAAATAGTAACCAACTTCCAGACAAAAGAAGAAGCAACAAGCAAAACACGTGTTAGACTGAATAGAACTTCATATGTTAAACATACTTGTATATGTTTAATATACTAGCTTTTGGTCATGTTCAGAGAATGATTATCCACACATTCAAAAAAGAAACTAACTGGATTATGGTTGAGCGTCAACTGAAAAGATTACATAAGAGCCCACCCTAATGCCCCATATTCTTACCATAATGCACATGTGATGATCTTATATATTCAAGTTGACACAAAAGTACCTCAATCAAATAATTAATCTTGAATCCTTCTATCTTCTGGCCATAATGGGAGTTCAGTATTACTTGCTGTCAGCAAAGAATTGTGTATATGCTTGCATATAGCCATATATACATACATTATCTTTCAACATCTATTGAAACCATATGATCTAGGTCCACATCATATATCTCATGTGCACAAGACACTTTTGCCAGTGTTTCAAACTAAAATAAACGTCTTTCATTTCAGGATGAGAAGCATCTCCAGCTAAAAACTCTTGAATATTTCCATCAACCTTGATAGAACTGCACCCAGGCTCCTTTCTAATTCCAATAGTTCTCATTTTACTTCTTACTTTCTTCACATCTTCCCATCTCCCAACAGAAGCATAAATATTAGCCAAAAGTGTATGAATACTTGAATCGCCTTTTTCAATTTCACTTAACCGATCAGCTAAATGCTCACCCATATCTACATCACCATATAATCTACAAGCACTGAGTAAAGCACCATACACTGGAACTAAAATATCATCCTTTTCTTTTGGGATTTTTTTAATAACTTTCTCTGCTTCTTTCAATAGCCCAGCACGTCCTAAAAGATCAATTAAACACCCGTAATGTTCTATCTTCGGTTCAATTTGATACAATGATTTCATCGACTCAAAATGCATCCAACCTTCTTCCACTAAGCCCCCATGACTACATGCATTTAAAACACCAATGAAAGTAATATCATCGGGTTTAAACCCTGAATCTTTCATCTGATAGAACAATTCGAGTGCTTTACCAGGCTTTCCATTCAAAGAAAGCGCACATATGATAGACGTCCATGAGGCTGTATCTTTTTCATTCAATCTGTAAAACACATCCAAAGACTTCTCTATGCACCCGCATTTTGCATACATATCAATAATCGCAGTACCACATACAGCATCAATAGTTATCTTATGTTCATTCATATATTCATGAATCCATTGTCCTTGTTCTAAAGCCCCAACTTGTGCACAGCCGGTTAACAGAGCAACCACAGTGAACTTATCAGGCTTGATTTTATACATTTGCATTTGCTGAAATAACGCCATCGCGTCATCCACTTGATTAAACTGCACGTATCCGTTTATCATAGCTGTCCAGAGAACAATATCTTTAACAGGACTTTTATCAAACAACAGTCTAGCATCATCTAACTGCCCACAGTTTATATAACCAGACACCATACTAGTCCAACAGATTACATTTTTCATCGGTAACCCATCAAAAATCTCGCGAGCTGCTTTTAAAAATCCACATTTACAATACATGTCTAACAACGCATTACCAATTATAGTAGTAAACCCAATTTCATGAGTAATGTAATGGTGTATCTCCCTACCAAGTTCTAAATTCTTTAAAGCTATACACGCCGAAAGAGTGCTCACAACCGTGGCTCATCAGGCTTCACCCTCTCATCGTCTCTCATTCGCATATAAACACCAACCGCATCCTCAAACTTCTTACACCTAACATACCCCGAAATCAACACATTCCACGAGACAATATCTCGTTCAGGCATTTCATCAAACACCTTCTGTGCATCCTCAATACGTCCCAACTCACCATACATATCCATCATCGAATTACACACATAACAATCAAACGCATCCCCACATTTCACAACATACCCATGAATCTTTTCACCGATTAAAGCTTCTCTTAAACACCCAACCGATTTGAACACAAAGGGTAAGTATAATTATCAAGCCACAGCCCATCGACCCTCATATTATCGAACAAAGAAAGAGCTTTTCTGAACCCACCACTCTTTGTATACGCTTTAATCATCACATTGTAAGCAAACAAAGAAGGGGTTTCGATTCTGTCAAAGATTCTTTGAGCGTAACGTAAGTTTCCGATTGATGGGTCTGCTGAAAAAGCCATGATCTTTTTTATAACATCCACATTTTGTGTGAGACCAAGAACGAAGATTTGGGTCTGGATTTGCTTCAATTGTGTCATCGATTTGCAGTGTTTTAGTAGATGTATGCATGTTTTCTTGGTGGGCACCAAGAATTTTGGGTCGTTGATGAAAGAAACGTTGCCATTGAGCTGAGGTTTAGATTAGAAGCCATGAATCATTATTGAGCTCCATTATTCCCTCGCAACATATATTTGAAAAGGTATAAGATGACATTACAACACATACATGAAAAGGTATATTTTGATGTTTTACTTTTTAGGGGATGATACTTTGGGTTAATTATATGATGATCATTATTGATTAAATGAAATAAAACTCTTCTTTTGTTTATTGATAATAGTATAATATGATAATCACGGTTCGTTACTACAATAATCACCAATAATTGGTTAGTATAACATTTAATGTTAAATGTACATGTAGAATGACTGTATACAAAGAAAAACTTAGAATGAAAATATAAAATGAATCTAAATTGCAAGGATGATGATAAATGATAATTATGAATGAACAAAAGTGAAGGGAAAACCCCTTTTCTCTTTTTTTTTAAAAAGTCTTAAAATCTTAACAAACTTTTCATACACTACTTACAATATTTTCTCTTATTTATACGTTCTCTCACTCACTTAAAACCATTCCCTAAACACTTTATGAATTGTCCACTTTGTCCCTTCTAGAATATACTTGTAAAAATCTCTGCCGCTGATTTTGTTGCGTACGGATGCTTTAATAGAAGAAATGCGCGTATTTTGATAACTGATGCACCACGACTAAGATAACATTAAATCCCTTGGATAATGGCAGACCCGCTATAAAATCCATGGATAATTCTTCCCAAATTGCAGCAGTAACAGGCAAAGGTTGTAGTAACCCAGCCGGAGTGGTACACTGAGCCTTGCGCCCCTTGCAGCGTTGACACACATCACACTCTCGGACAAAACGTTTAACCATCGTAGTCATCCCTGGCCAATACAAATTTGCTGCCAAATGACGATAAGCACGATAGAATCCTGAGTGTCCCCCGTAACCGTAGTGTGGAATTCGTGCAATAAAGTCGGAATAAACTTCGATGAGTGAGAAATAACCAACCGATCTTTATAATGGAGAATACCCTGTTTTACTGAATAAACCGGGTATTTAGATGGGTTGGCAAGGTAGCTTTGAAGGAGTTGCGGCATGACAGGATCGGCTCTAACCTCCACAGGAATAGTGTATTTGTCCAGAACAGTCGCTTTGTTTAGAGCTCTATAATCAACACACATGCGCCACGAATGATCCTTCTTACGAACTAAGATAACCGGACTAGAATACACACTTTGACTAGGTCGAATCAGACCCAGTTCCAGTAACTCAACCACTTAACCGGATCAATTTTTGTTTTACGAGAAGTTTTTCTTTCTTCCTAGAATTGAACAAATCATGCATTTTTGAAGAAACTGAATATCTAACGATTGATAAGCCTAGGTTGAAACTTAAATAAACATGTAACAATTGATAAGCCTAAGTTAAATTGATGATTAGTAGTGACATATACTATTAAACGTCAACGTTGGTTGTGTAGGTTATATTGGGACTTGGGTCCTACTACACCACCGGCAACAATGCTTCTGGAGTTTACTTTACCAGGTTTATTGTTTCCGGGGTATAGCATTATGTACCGACATATATGTAATGTTTAATTTAGATGGAGTAGGGGATTATCGAGGTCAAAAGTGAAGGATTTACCTACATGTCAAGGAAGTTGGAAACAAAACATTGTAACTTCTCACCGACATATATGCAATGCTTAATTTAGATGTATTGTTTGTGTTGTCTTTTGAATCATGTTTTGATGACTGATTATCTACTACTTCTCACCAACAAACCTCCATCAATAAATACAACTATGAAGCCAAGAAATGTACCACTAGGGCCCAAGGATAAAGCCCAGTTTATCCAAACACTTATGGTAGCAATGGTCTTTAAAGATTTATGAGTTGCACTGTTACAGGATAGTTGATACATAAGCTATTTAACAAAAATAAAGTCAAAATTAGGAACAGAAAATTGAGGGTACAATGGTTTGTCAAATAAAATTTATTTGTTTTTGTAGGAACAAAAATATCGATGCAATAAGAAATGATGCAGAAACAAGAATTGGAAGCATCATCACCCTGCTTCCTGTGTGTACATTTAGATATAAAGCCTCCAGTTTCTGTATACAAGTAGTCAAAACTCCAGCATAAGACAACAAACCATTTCATTCTAACTCAAATTGTGAAAAGTACAGCGGGCCGTGTTGGTACATGTTCCTAAAATGGGTGCATTCTAGTTATATTCGGTCCCAACAGGTTGAACAGTCAAAGTTAAAAGATACTTGGGTACAAAATCACCTAGGTACACACTATGGCCGATTATACAACCGCATGACCCACACATCTTGCCATCATTAGGTACACATATGAAGTGAATTTTTGTCCATTTGTCTTTTTTTCCCAAAATAGATCAAAATGTCGTTGCACTTTTATGACCTTTTTTCAATTATATACTTGAACAGCAAGATTTATCCATTCATACTTGTACTCCCAAGATCTTATCGACTGCATTGTTTTCTTAAATTTTAACATAAACTCTCAAATTGAGACAAGAGGATACATGAAGAACTTGACAAAAAGTATACTAATTATGTCAAATATCATTAGTGAATATGTTAGGCAAATTGATGAGCATAGATAATTATAGGAATATGGGTATCTGACCGCAAAATCTTTTTGTTTTTTGGTTCCACTGTAATAATGTAGAAAATTCAGGATAAAGTATGGGATATAGAGAGGTACATACCTAGGGGAATAACCGAGACAGTCAATAATTTGCCATTATCTCCCTAAATAACTCCTTGGGTGCTGTAGATGAAAAGTATAATCAAGCATATTAGAAAAGAGATACAGTGAGATTGTACATCATCATTTTGCTTAAACCTTACCAGGTAACCCTGTAAATCTCTCATATTGTTCATATGCCTGCCCTATAAACATCTCCACCCCTGTTACAATTAAGGCTCCACATTCTCCTGCTTCTCGAAGTAATCTGGTAATTTTTGGTGTGTAAACAGCATCAAATACCAGTGCATAAGACTTCAAAGAATCCTGCCAAGAAAAGAAGAAAAGGTAAAATCAACTCATGCACAATGCATAGCATAAGATCTCAAAATGGTATATAATCAAACCTTAACGATAGGAGTGTCATCGATATTTGGCTGCATACCAATTGAAGTAGTGTTTGCAAGTATCATATCATTTTCTGGTTTGTAAGTGTTCAAGTCAGCCAGAGAAAGAGCCTCTCCACCAACTATCTCAGCAAGTTCTCTAGCACGATCTAAGAGAATTAAAATTTAAAAATTAAATGTAAAAAATAAAGCAGTTGGTGTGTAAATTATGCACTTAAGGGGGTGTTAGGATTTGCTTTGTGAAACTGATTATCTGGTTACTATGACTTAGAGTCACAATAATCGGCTTCATACTAGCTATACCAAACTTGCAATATTCGGCTTCATACTAGCTACAACCAAATATCGCAATAATCAACTTCATACTGGCTATACCAAAACAGATTGTGCAACAATAGGCTAAAATTACTTATGGGTCCATTCTTTTAACCTAATTTAAGTGTCCTTTACTATTTCACGTAAAGGTCTCTTTTTTTAACAAGAAATGTTGTTATTCGTCACTTTATCTAAGAAGTTACAAAACACTAACATCTAATTATCTGATTATTACAACTCCAATCAGCAGAAGCATATCCAAACACTATTTCACATAAGCACTTCCAAAATTCACATATAAACACCCCCTAAAAATAATGAGAACCACAAAATTGACAAATAACATAAATAAAATTAGCACGATATTATATTTGCAATTAAGTCTAGTATAAAAAATCTAACCATAAGTTCGGTTGGCTATCACAATCCTTGCACCCTTCTCTTTTGCTCCATAAGCAAGTGCTTTTCCAGCACCACCAGCACCAATGACCACAAATAGTCTACCAGCCAAGGGTGACCCGCTCGCACCATTTTGAACACCAGAACCTGTAAACAGTATAGGTGGGGATTTCAATGGGCCAATATGGTTATATTTTATCTAAACCAACTCAAACATAAAATCAGCTAAAAGGTAAAAGGTCAGTTGGGTTGAAAGGGTTAAAAGTCGCCTGAAGTCCAGTCTTAATGCATTAATCCTCTTCAACTGTTTTCATACAAAAATTGATCATTATTGTAACAAAATTATTTATGTAAGCATATTAATGAAATAAAATCATAACAATATTACTTTTGTGGGTCAACCCCACCCGAACCCAATTTGATCAACCCGCCCACAATGCCATCTCTAATAGGAAATAAAGAAGGAAACCTCGTAGACGGTCCTCAATAGCTGAAATAGCTCCTACATAGTCTGTATTACAACCATATAACTTCCCATCTTTTTGTCTTCTGATAACGCAATTGACTGCTCCTATTGACTGTAAGATACAACCAATAACAGATCACATTAAAAAAACCTTACTTTTATTATTAACCAATAACCATTATCTGCATCAGCTTCAAGCTTTCTATGTTATTAAGTATTAACAAAAACAAGTACCTTTGCAATTGGATCCACCTCATCACAACATTGAAGTATATTTTCTTTGTGAGGAATGGTACAACTGCATCCAATAATGATCATTTACATTTGTAAATACATTTAGATTTTATTAATTCTGACTACCAGAAAGTTTCTAAAATGATCAAATGAACAAACTGAAGTGAAATAGATCAAAACTCAACCTGAACCCAGCAAAATCTGTAGACGAGTAAGTATCAAGAAAATTCTTTACGTTATCCACCAACATATGTACATAAACTCCATTAAAACCAACTGATCTGAAAGCTTTATTGTATAACAAAGGTGATTTGCTATGCCCAACTGGATTCCCATAATACCAAATACTTTTGTGTCTGGCCCTAATTGTCTGAAATTGAACAAATCCAAAAGATCCCTAATTGTAGGTTGCCCAGGTGCAGATACCTTTCCATTTTCAAGGGTACCAAATGTCAAATATCCACCAAACTTAGGGCATAGTACTCGAGACATCAAACCCTTCTCACCCATCACCATTGCTATTATTGGAACCTGGAAGATTAATCATTTTACGTAAATAAAACAGGGAAATATTCGGAGGTTTTGTTACAGGACAATTCAACAAGAAAGACTACTACCCACATTCCTCTCATAGTCTGGGTTCATATATCTCCTAAACTATGTTGATTTGTTTTATCTTAATTTAGCTACTTAACAATGTCACTGTAATAGAAGTATAAAGAACCCAAGAAACTAAATATATTTCTCTAACCTATGCTGTACGACTTATGCCGCTTACTTGGGAATGAGCAGTTATTTGAAAAACTCGTGCTACATCGGTTATATCTACAGCCGTTGTTGCAAACTTCACAATGTCAGCCCCTGTAGATTGTATTCTTGCCACAAGGTTCCCGAGGTCTTCTACTGATGGAGTATTTTGATAATTGTGGGAAGAAACTATGAGTTTGCATTTTGTAGGGTTGTCTCCGCGGATTAAGTTGTTAAAATCATCAACAGCCTGCATGTAAGTAACATGAGAATTTTGATTATAATGTAGATATCAAGGATTAAAAAGAATATACTACAAGACCATGTATAAAACAACATAAAAAGCAGATATTTTTCATTTCCGATGATTTTTTCTGCTCTAAAGAACCCTATTTTCTTTAAGAAGAATGCAACCTGAAGCTCAACATCAATATGATCTGCTCCTAACTCCATTGCTAATCGAAGAGCTGCCAATCGACTCTGTTCATCCCCATTATACTGACCGCCTTCCCACGCCGGCCTACAAAACAACACAGAATCAGAACCTTTACAGGACTAATCAAAAGTTTAAGACATAATCTTCACATGATTCATCAATAAACCAATAGCCCTACAGTACAAGATGATCATTGTGATTAATTTAAAGCCACACAAAAAGCACTTGCAAATGCAGAGTTGATAATTCAAAACCCAAAATAACTCAAAAGTTGTCAAATCACTGAAGCCGTTGCCAATTTTCTCAATATTTCGATTGCATAACACTCCAACACTAAAAACCGATGCATTCAAATTACAAGAGGTTCATATATCAAAATATCACCTGTAGGTGAAAATCGTTGGAAGAGGACTAAGTTTAATTAGGGTTTGAACATCCTCACGAGCGCTAAACCCTTTCAAGCTATCCAATCGGATTTCAACAAGGTCGGCACCACTAGATTTCGCCGATTCATTTGCACCAGCATCTGATCCACCGTATCCGCCATTATCGGCGCACAAATCAGCGTTGAATTCCTACTAATCGCTTCACTTCCCCCCATCTTCTCCACATCAGGCGTCACCTAACCATCAAATTCCATCAAACATAAATCCCCAAACTCAACCAACAAAAACGCACACGAAAATGCAGTATTCACTCTCAAATTTCACAGAAACCATTCAACTGAAATGCTAATTTCAGCATAGAAGATGCAGATGGTGAAATTACACATGCATAAGGAGGAGATAGAGGGGACTTACGAGCTCCATTGCAGGTATGGTGATGAAGGTAGGTGGAGGAGAGATAATGGAAGTTTAATTTGTAGGAGTCGTAGGTGGGTTGGTGGAGATTTGATGAAAGCTGATTTGGTAGAAAAGTTGCTGGTGGTGTTAGCATCGTATGAAGGAGAGGGGTAGTTGAGAACACATCTTGAACGTTGGATCATCATCAATACATCAATACATCAACCAACCACCCTAGCATACCATAACAAGCTTTTTTAGCCTCTGCTCGCGCGTGCGGTGTAAACGAGTCGAGCTCGTGAAATAACATCATTACATGTATATAAACATATATTTATTTTATGCATATGTGTAAATTTGTAAACGCTTCTCTTTATGCCTCGGGTATTAGCTACAACTCGTATTCGTTCGGTAGTTCTACTCCTTCCTCATTATTGAACCTTGTTTTTGAGGAGCTGTTTGGTAATTTTTAAATGTTTAGGTGGTAAATCAATAAAAGGTTCGAATCATTAAATGTTGAATCATTAAGATGCTTGAACTATTAAGAGCTAGCATATCGTTTAATCATTTAAAGACAAATGTATGACAAATTTAGATAAGAGGTTTTAACAATTTAATATTAGACCTCTTAATCATTCAATATTGGTATAATTCTTAACCATTCAAATGCTAATGTCTGAACCATTCAAACATTTGCTTGCGAAACAAATAGTCTGAACTATTAAATGTTAAATCATTCAAACATCAAAATTATTAAAAGACTAAACAAACAACCCTTGGTATAAACTTTTTCCCCCTACTAACTCTTGCGTTTGAACTTTCGGTTCTAATCTTTTTTATTAGTTAGTTTTGCATATCTCCTCCCTTATATGTCATTCCTCTTTGGAAAAAATCATATTGAAATTTGCGATATTTCCCTCCCGACAATGACAATATTTAAAAACTAAAAAAAATATACAGTTTTTATATTATAAAATATAAAGTCATTCCCATTTTTATGGATTCTAAAAATAATAATTCTTATCTTCAAAGACATTAAAAGAAAAAGCATTCATCCAAAAACATTCATTACTTGTTTGTGAATTTAATATATTTCAATTGCGTGTCACACCACTAACGATAGGTTTGTTATTTACATAATCGATTTTTCACAAATTTTAAACCCTCATTTTCCAAAAAAAATCCAGAACTCAGTTTTTCATGATTCCAAAATCTTATTTTCATAATTCCAAAATGTCTGTTTTCAACATTTTCAAAATGTCTATTTGTTATTTGAATCATTAGATTTTTAAAGAATTTGAATAATTATTTTAGCGGCACACGATTATTTACCCAATTTTAGAATTTTTAGTTTCCTTGTTATATACAATTCAGTCTTTTCATCTTTTCTCTGTGTACCATTGGATTTCGGTTCATTATTTATCTGGACTCGTATGACACTTGATCAAAAATAGAACTTAACTAAATTTGAATTTTTCTAGAAATAACAAATCAACATGACAACATTAATGAAAAATAATTATTATTATCATAATAAAAGACAATAAAAATATAAAAATAATAATAAAAGGCTTAAAACGTATTTATCCGAAAATTAACTAGGGAGGAAAGGAGAGTATAACAAGTAGAAATCTTGTAAAGAGGGTATATGTGCAACACTTTTTTTATTTACTTTTTTGCATTAACAACTTACATATTAACATGTGCATAAAGTAAATATCAGATGAATACTCTTAAACTCGATAGAAATTGTAACGAAGTTGGTCGTTATGACTGAAATAGCAAAAAGGAAAACCTCCTAAGATAAAAAAAATTGTTATTATACACCCAGTTTATTTTATATTTTTTATATCTTTCTATACATACGTATAAATATATGAAGAGAGATAGAGACAATAGAGTGTCTTAATAACATAAATGAGTGTTTGTATAACTCACTCTTAAAAAAATAATTGAAAGTCTAAAACTGATATTTGGACAGATAATAACAACAAAAAATCTCATACTAAGGAAAACCTCGACCCAAGACAAAAAAAATACCATAACTCACTTATGAAATGATATTAGATTCATGCTTAGGTGAATATGTTTTTTTTAAACTAAAAAGTCTAAAATGTTTACGATATGTGAATCATATATGCATACATCTATAGGAAAAAAATGAACCAAACCTATGTAGTTTGTAAAAAGAATATTGTTTATGCTGCGTGAGGTTAGCGTTCACGACTGGAGGTGGCCAACTAGTGGAGGTGACCTACGGTGTAGGCGTTGGCGACGACGTGTTGCAACAGCGGCGAGTGGAGGTGGGGGTGGGGGCGGTTGGTGAGGGTGATGGTAGGAGGGTTTTGTTAAAAGGGTTGACAAGTTAAGAACATGTTTGAGAAGATTTGTGAAATTATATTTTTATGTATGTATCAAGAAAAATATTTTTTTAATGAAACGTTTTCGGAAAAACAAATTGTCTACAAATGGTAACGTTTGCGTGTGGTTTACGAGGCACAAACAGAAAAGGCTACGCAAACTTTCTTTTAAAAAACAAACACTATCCTAATACATGTTAATTATTTAAAAAACATATAAATAATCCAGGAAGAAGATAACCTATAAGAAAGAAGAAACAACACACAAATTAAACCAATTCACATTTGCAATAAAGTATTAAAGTTAAACATCATAGAAAACCCATGAAAATGCATGACAAACCCATTAAATTGATTTAAAAAAAGATGTTTATAATCTTGGAATTATATATAGTATCGCTAAAATACAGCCAATACAATACAAAGAATGGCATGAGATATCAACTTTTTGTGAGTGGCGGCTCTTCGGATTCTATTCCCATCTTTTATTTATTTTTTATGTTTTTTATTTTTTATTTCATGTTTGATAGCACTATGAAAAATAAAATTAAGTTTTTAGAACACTTAACTAGGATTTAGGTTCACGAGTTGTTGTGGGGCGTAAAATTGTGTAATTAGCATTGATATCACACAAACACCTGAAAATCTCATAAAACAAAATAAATAAAATTAAACGAAAAATAAATGTTAAAACGTTATAATATGTGCGTGCGTCACCACGTGTTAATGTGTATAAATTAGAACGAAACATACAACAGGCAGTCGTTGAACATAAAAAACTAACATAGAAATTATGACCCGCGCGTTGCAGCTGAGACATAAACTCATACAAAAAACTAACGTTGAAACGTTGGTGCAAGCTCACACATTGAAGAAAGCGTTGATAGTATATGTAAATTAAATGTAAAAAATTATATTCATACGTGTTACCAAACCGTTAATAAAATGATAGATTTTGTTTTCTTATAAAATCTTATTATGAACGCATGGGTTACGAATCTTCAAATCATGAAAAATATTAGTGTTTTTTATTATTCATACAAAAGAAGAAAAGTATTTATGTAAACTTACCTCGTTATGATGCAATCAACAGAAAAAATAGTGCTTTAAATCTATGTTGTAGAATTCATACACTAAACGTTTTCAATGCTATGCATTAAAAAACAAAATCTATGGTAAACTCACATGTCGTACATAAGCGTCAAAAAAAAAATTAAAATGTTGAAAGACAAATTCTTTTAGTCAATTGATTTGTGAAACTCTTTATGTTGTTGTGATAATGACATTAACGTGATTACGTACGTAAAAGAAATGTATGGAGTTACTACGATGAAATTTTGAATTCTACAACATAGATTTAAAGCACTATTTTTTCTCGCACATTACGATTTAATAATTAAAATTTTGTAATTTAAAATGAAAAGAATATGAGAAATCTAAAAGAAAAAAATTCAAAAAACCACAAAATGTCATGAATTGAAGAGAAGTAGAATCGAACCTGCTACTTTCATCTAATAAATTTGAAAAATCGTATTTATCTAGTATATCGATATTGCTAAATGAGTTATATTAAATAAATAGATGTATAATGCTAAAAGGATGTGTGATTACTTTCACACTTTATCCCAACTAGGATTGTTCACAGGTGTATTGCGCCAGAGGTGAGGGGATGGGATTGTTGATGGATACTAAATAAATCGAGATTTCTTAGTATGTGGGGTATCATGTGTATTTTTATGAAAATTAATATGTAAATGCAAGTAAGAAAAACTGACACTCGAAGGGTACGTGTATAGTCATCAGTCATCAGGTAGCGTATAAGTATGTCAGAAAAAAAATATAAAATTTTGCATAAAGCAAATAGGGAAAATGGCGAGATGGGTTGAGAGTGAGAGAGGAAGAACCAATGATTCATCTATGCGAAGCAAAAGTCTAAACCACTTAATAATCTAAACAAAATCAATTGCACATATTTAAAAATAACATATTAAGAAAATTGATGCATGATTAAATATATACCGTATATGTGGACATATATAAAAATAAATACGCCATAATAATTGTCAAGGAATACAAAAGCAAACCTAATAAAATACAAAATACTATTATTATCATACTAGTTTTATTAACTCGTGTTATACGGGTTGAATAAAATAAAATATTAATATAATAAGACTAATTAGTTATAAAAGATATTCAAAGATATGGTATGACTGAAATTACGTATGAGAAATAACTGTAAGTAATAAATAATAATATTAATTTTTAAAAAAATATAAACATTTTGTTTTAAAACAAACCAAAAGACATGGAGCTCACAAACCAACAAGCTAAGTACAAACTTATGACTTGACTTTGTGTTATATTACATATGTACAAAGTTCACTTATTCAAAAAATCAGAAAAACTACCACCGACTTTACATTTTATGTAGTAGTAGTATAATTAGTAGATGTCTTTCTTAATATATTAAATCTAAAAAAGTATAAAAATATTATTAATAATTAAGATAATTATTTAATAAGAGAGAGAGGCGGAAAAATTTTAACGAGAATAATTGTGGTGTTGTCACGTGCCATTCAATATACTCTTTTATTAGAAAACTAACTTTAGTAAACTCGTGTATTACACGAGTTTAATAAATAAAATATAAATATAATATAATTTATTGATTATAAATTATATTCTAAGATATGATATGATTGAAATTACGTATGAGAAATAACTATAACTAATAAAATAGTTATTTTAACTTTGTAAAGTTTTGTTTTAAATTTTTTTCCAAAAAAATAAGCATTTTGTTTTAAAACAAACCGTATAAAAATGTCATTTTAAAAAAAATTCTTATTATAACTCCCAAATTAATTATTTTGGTTTTAAAAATAATTAAATATTAAAACCAATTGTAATCTAAACAAAACCACTACTATTGTACATATTTAAAAATTCTTATTATAACTCCCAAATTCTTATTATAATCTAAACAAAACCAATTGTACATATTGAAAATAATTGAATAAGAAAATCAACGCATGATTAAATATATACTGTATATATAGACATATATAAAAATAAGTACGCCATAATAATTGTCAAGGAATACAAAATCAAACCTAATAAAAAACAAAATATTATTATTATCATACTAGCTTTAGTAAACCCGTGTTACACGAGTTGAATAAAATAAAATATTAATATAATAAAACTTATTAATTATAAAATGATATTCTAATATATGGTATGACTGAATTTACGTATGAAAATTTACTATAAGTAATAAAATAGTAATATTAATGTTTATTTTTTTTATTTTTTTTCCAAAATATAAACATTTTGTTTTAAAACAAACCATATAAAAATGTCATTTTTATAATTTTCTTATTATAACTCTCAAATTTAATTATTTTGGTTTAAGAATTTGACATTTTAATAATAAAAATTTTAAAATATTTCGTATTTTTGAAGAAAAATTATGCTTTAGAAAAATCTATTATTTTATAGCAAAATTTATTTATTTAAAAGTAATATTAATAAATAGACGTCTTTCTTAATATATTAAATCTAAAAAAGTGTTAAAAATATTATTAATAATTAAAATAATTATTTAGTAGGAGAGAGATATAAAAAAAATTTAGTGAGAATAACTGTGGTGGTGATATGTGCCATCCAATATAATTTTTTATTAGAGTACCAGCTTTAGTAAATCTATGTATTACATGAGTTTATTAAATAAAAAATAAATATAATATAATTTATTGATTCTAAATTATATTTTAACATATGATATGATTGAAATTACGTATGAGAAATAACTATTACTAATAAAACAGTGATTTTAACTTTTTAAAGTTTTGTTTTAAATTTTTTTCCAAAAAAATAAGCATTTTGTTCTAAAACAAACCGTATAAAAATGTCATTTTAAAAAATTCTTATTATAACTCCCAAATTAATTATTTTTGGTTTTAAAAAATTGAAATTTTAAATATACCAATTTTTAAAATATTTTAAAAAAGTTTTATGTTTTAGTAAAATTTATTATTTTATAAAATTTTTATTTATTTAGACATAATATTAATAAATGGATCTTTTTTAATATATTAAATGTAAAAGAAAGTTAAATAATATTCTTAATAATTAAGGTAATTATTTAAGATGAGAGAGAGACAAGGGAATTTTAATGAGTATGATTGTGGTGTTGACACGTGGCACCTCAAGTTACCCTTTTATTAGAGTAGTAGGATAGGATAAATATTTTCATGACAGAGGTGCTCATCGAGTTGAATTGAGTCGAATTTGAGTTAATCGAATAAGTCGAATTTTGAAATTTTCAATCTGGATCCAAAATCGATTCGAATTTAAAAAAGATCAATCAAATTCGAATCTTTCAAGAAAGATTCGTATTCAATTCATATTAAAAAAATCGAATTTGAATCGATTTTGAATTTATTCGATTCGTGTTTAATAAAAAAGCATTTAATCGAATAACATTTTCAAAATTCATTCAACAAATTCAATTTCAAATGCTCAAAATATTTAAACAAGCGTGACATATGAAATATTACAAGTTTCAAATAAGTTAGAATTGTATCAATTAGGCTTAACATTTTAGATTATATTTTTTAAACTTTTAATTCTTAATTTCTCATATGTTTATTTCTAAACTAAAATACAAAATAAATAAATGTATGTGTGTGTCTTTCTAATTGGTATTTCGAATCGAATCAAAAATCACAAATACACAATTCGATTCCTATTCGATAATTAGACCTCAAATCGAGTCGAATTCGAATTTGAAAATTTGAAACGAATTTCGAATTAATTGTTTTCGACCAAATCAAATCGAATTTCGAGTTCTTCGAATCCGGTTTGAATATTGAACACCCTTACTCATTGCTTGTGAATGAATAAAAACATGACAAAGTTAAGTGATAGACGAGAAAAAGTACCTTCAAATTTAACCTATATATATATATAATACATATCATGATGCATTGATTAGTTATACAATGAGAACACATATAATATAAGATTTTGTACAACATGAATTAGAAGTTATGCATTGTTATTAAATTGTGGTAATGAATATTCTATATGAGACCTAGTATCAGTTTATATTGTGAGCAATGCATCGAAGAAAAAAACTTTAAGGGTTTAAATGATATATACAGATAGATAGTTTAGCAAACCACTATCAATTCCTTATATTTATTCCCTATATCTCTTATGAATAAAAGAAAGAGTAAATTAATCTTAAAAAATTAATAAACAAGTATATTTAATTTATTAGAATTAAATACAAAGAATGAGATGTGAGATGTTTAATAAAATAAAATAAATCTGTGGACACACGGTATTTTTTTAGCTAAATTACTGAGGTTAAAAATACAAAATAAAATAAATTTCTATAAGAAGCTATATATAGTAGCATGAATCGTGATGTTACGAAAATATTATTTAATTTTTAAAGGATTATTGAATATTAATAATCTTAACTTTTATTAATTGCTCGAAATTAATTATAACTCAAAAGTTGTTTACAAATACTCTTAATTTTAAGTTTATTTTCATTCAACGATAATTTACTAATTGAGAGTTAACAACGTTAGTTTTTGATGACGTAGACGATTTATATAGCCAAAACACTAAATAAGAAGTTGAAGTCAGCCATCTGGTCCATCAATTTGAAAATTCTGCACCCCTAAAACCCGTCAATTTGAAAACTCATTTTAAGAATAGTTAAGAACAAGTTTTCGGTTTGACTAGTTTGTTAAACAATGTTCGGGAGGTGGTTTAACCGTTTAGTTAAATGTGTAGACCCTCCAACATCTTTAATGTAATAGGTCAGCCTGTTGCCTACTAACCGGTTTAACCCAAAAAAAAATTTAACCAAAATGGTTAACATGTTTACAACTTAGGGGCTGTTTGATTATGCTGACCCAGTATGAGCTGACTGAGTAAAAAGCTGACACAGTCAGAAGTTCTGACTGAGTTTACATCCGACTGAAACTTGACTGTTTGATTATGTATCTGACTGACTCTGCTAACTGAAACTTGGCTGTTTAAATCAATACAACCTAACCATAAGATCATATCACCAACGAACAGATCATATCAACCACTAAGATGCCTAATCATAAGATCATATCACCAACGAAGAGATCATATCAACCACTAACATACCTAATCGTGTAGTATATCAAACGTAACAACATAGATGATGGTTTAATAATGAAGTAGTAGCACATGTACCTCGGTTCGTCAATCGCAACAGTTGGAACACGACGGAGGAACGAAGCCGACAAAGGGAGGGCGGCAGATGGAGGAAATCGGCGGGGGGAAGGCGGCAGATTGGGGCGCGACCGAGGGAGGAAACCGACGGAGAGGAGGGCGACGGATTGGGGCGCGACCGAGGGAGGAAACCGGCGGATTCGGGAGGAAACCAGCGGATGGAGGGCGGAGAATGGGCGCGACGGAGGGAGGAAGCCGGGGGGGGGGGGGGGAGGGCGGCGGATAGGAGGTGGGGATGGGAGGCGGCCGATGGAGGAATGGAAAGTGTAGAGAAGAGGGGGAAGGGTTTGGTCAGCTATGTCAAAAAGGAGGACTCGATCAGAGGGTCTTTCCGGGTCAGCCGACTTGGTCAGATACAACAAACGCATTGACTGGCTGACCGGGTCAGCCAGTCAGTGGTCAGACGCATCAAACAGGACTTTAGTTATGACCTATCAACCCATCAACTCATTTTAACAAATTTAAATAAAACAGATTAACCATGTCGTGTTTGGATTACATAAGTTTTAAGCTTGTGCATGTCGGTTTATAATGCAAGCCAAAACACGAATCGTGTCTAGACCGAAGAATTCAACCCGTCAACCCGATATCCGTGCAACCCTATATTCACATATTCTATAAATACGTTCCATAAATTAATATTTGGAATCACAATAAAGCAATCAACCACTCAACCGTCGATTCGTGTACAACATCCCATTGGTTCATCATTCGGCGACACTGACCTTATCCACAATAACCGATGCTACCATCTTTAATAATAATAATAATAATAATAATAATATTATTATTATATTATTATTATTATTATTATTATTGTTATTATTACTACACATCTTGCCACCATTGTGGGCAATGCATGCACCCCCATATATACATATTATAACTCTCAACTCATAGGTTTTTGTGTCCAGATATCATATAACAAACAACAATCTATTCTTCTATTTCAGGATAATAATAATAGTTGCTTCATCCCCATCTCCCCTTTAGCCTCCATGGATCCCACCATTGATGAACGTTTGGACTTCGGGAAGATGGGCTATGGGTATGTATTCATCTATTGTTTCACTGTTTTCACTAATTTGTTCGTATGTTTTGGTGATTTGTGATGGATTTTGGTGGATTTTGTTGGATTTGTTGTAGATGTAAGCACTATAGACGAAGGTGTATGATTCGAGCTCCTTGCTGTAACGAGATTTACGATTGTCGTCACTGTCACAACGAAGCTGCGGTGCGACTCACGATATAACTTCTGTGTGATGTGTTTTGATCGTTTGATCGTCTCTGTTACGTAGATCTGAAGTTAGGGTTTTGAATTAGGGTTTTATGCTTGTTTGTTACCGATCTGGATTTGAAACTGTGAATTGATTGAGTGTCGTGTGCGTTTCTTCTCTGATCTTCTCTGTTTATGTGTTCAGAGTATGTTGAAGCGTCTGTACGATCGGCATGAGCTGAATCGATTTGATGTGAAGCAAGTATGATCGAAACGTGTGATTTTTTAATCGTTTTCGTGATTTGAAGGTGTTGATTCATACGATTGATCGGAGATTTGTGTGTTGTTGCAGGTGATTTGTTCGGTTTGTGACACAGAGCAACCGGTATACTCCATTGATAAGTGATTTGATCTAGAACGATTTGATTGCTTGAATTTCTGAATTGTTTTGTGATGATTTAGGTATCTCGTACCTGCACGAACTGTGGAGTCAATATGGGGGAATACTTCTGTGAAATCTGCAAATTCTATGATGATGATGTATGAGATCAAACAATATGTATTGTACTAGTAACTATTGTATATGTTATGAGTAGGTTTTTGTTTTACCATTTTTGATCATCATCTTGCAGGTTGACAAGGGTCTGTTCCATTGTGACGATTGTGGCATCTGCAGGTTAGTGAACTGACCACATGAAGTTTAATTTTTTTAACTTTGTTTATCGAGTTGTTTGATATTCTGATTTACACGACATTCTCTTGTGTTCAGAGTTGGTGGTCGTGAGAACTTCTTCCATTGCAAAAAATGCGGTATGCATAGTACAGGATATCTTTTATCTTTGCACGCAACATTTGTTATGCATTTGTGTGATGAAGGATCTAGAAAAAAAATTATATTGGTCTTTGGGTGTCGGAGCAATTTTAGTAACTAGCAAAATATTGACAAAATTTGACTAAAAGTATAATAATAATGTAAATTTTATGATCAAGAAATACACATAAAAGTGATCTTGTATATAATGTCTTGATATTACTTGTGTTGATAGTCTAAAACGATTTTCAAAACCTCTTGTCTCTGTTTCTTTAGGGCTTACCGAAACATACGGTGGACTTGGAATCGTCTAAAACTATACTATGTCGCTATTGGTTCTTTTGGGCTTAGCGAATTATACGATGGACCCGGGATTGTATGAAATTATATATTAATGTCCTTCAACCTTTGAATATAAGATATTAAGTTTTTTTTATCATGTCACGTGAGATTGTTACTGTCAATATAAATTTAAATACGTCATTGGTGGCAGATAAGGGGTCGCATAATGAGTTAAAATGGGTAATTTTCATAGGTCCCGGTCCAGTGATTACAACTAGTATATTATTTTAATAATAACCATTATTTTGGAATAATATGATTCTAAGGTATACCGTATACGTATCAGGTTGACTTGTATCTACTTTGACTTTGACTTGTTTTTTGTAACTAGATTTTTTACTTTTTTTTACATCATCGAACATTTGACGTGACCTAACTTTTGACCAATCCATTAGTAGATGTGTCCGAAATTATCAAGTGTAGTTATGTTTTAGGTAATTATTTGCAGGATCTTGCTATTCTATCAGTCTACGTGATAACCATTCATGTGTCGAAAACTCTATGCGTCATCATTGTCCAATATGTTACGAGGTTCGTTGTTTCCTTTTCTCTTCTATGCTGTATGTAAAAAGCATGCGAAATTTCATTGCTATCGCTGTGTTTACAGTATCTATTCGACTCGATGAAAGACACTGCTGTCATGAAATGCGGGCACACGATGCATCGTGAATGTTACAATGAGATGATAAAACGAGACAAGTAAGCATTCCTATGAGGGCACACTATGACTACTGTCATAAACAACGATGTTGTTTTTGCAACGTTAGACGTTATGTTAATTTTTTTTGGTTTTTCAACAGATTTTGCTGTCCGATATGCACGAAATCAGTAATGGACATGTCCATAGCATGGAAGATGATAGATGAAGAGGTGGGCATGGGTCAATGGAATTGATTAATTCTCATTTTTTAATTTAGCATATGCTCCAAAATCTGCTTGTTCGTTTTGATTCTCTTTAATATTCATATGTTCGTTTTGCAGATCGAAGCAACTATGATGCCTGATGAATACAGGCGAAAGAAGGTACCATAACATCCTCTATAGTGATACCTTTGGGTCAACTTTCTTATCAAGATTTGATCTTTTATCATAAAAATGGCCAATATGCGGATCTGTTGGGCAATTGTTCAAAAACAATATCTATTCAAATATTTTTATAGTTAAACCGAAATCTTTTTAAATATTTTTCATTATATACGAATCTCGTGTTTTAATATTTTTAGACAAACATTTTGATTTTATCTGTTTGACCCAACTAGAGACATGATATTACTTAGGAGTAATTAAGTCGAAATTTTAACTCCTGGTTTGGTACTGCTAACTTTGCAGATTTGGATACTATGCAACGACTGCAATGACACTACCGAAGTATTCTTCCACATATTAGGACATAAATGCCGCCACTGCAGATCTTATAACACGCGATCAATTGCTCCTCCTGTTCTACCTCAAGAATGACCAAAATGCTGGTCGTCTTCAACCGGGTTTGATTCATATAATCTTATATCTATATATTCGTCACACACGTGATGAAATATTATGAACATTGGATTAGCATCTATATTTGCTGTAGACACATGGTTTTGAAGTGCCTCAGAAACATTCAGCTAGCCAATTCTTCTCCACTAGTGTGGATTGAAGTAGCTCTTACTAAACTACTAGATATCCTTGTAAAACTTCTATAGTAAGTAAACTGTGCTTTTATATGTTTGTTGTATTCTATAATATTATTTGGAAGTGTTTGACAATTCGACGTAAAATGAAAACGTACTATGCTTTGATTCCCATTGCAGGAGACTAATTTAGCGTTGTTTTCCCGAATTACTTAACGAGAGCTCGAAGAGAAACTAAACCATTTCTTTTCTCTTCTTTCCTTTTTTCTTCTCTTCTCCTTACTTCCTTTCAAGTAAACCATTTCTTTTCTCTTCTTTTCTTTTTTCTTCTCTTCTATTTACTTCCTTTCAATTTGAAATGATTGATTTTAGTTTTTATTTTCCTTTCACTTGTGTTCGTTCTTTTCTCTTATTAAGTGAACTCGGGAACAGTTTTTTCCTTTTCATTTCCTTCCAATAAGATAATGTTAGCTATAAGGTGAACATTCAAGTTACTAGTATTTATTGGTTTCAATGTACTATTAGTTAGTAATGTTGATAATACTTTTTTTAACAGCAAAATCACTTCTATTAATGTAACTCGTTCTACTAGCAAAACAAAGTATATCATAGTCTAACTCCTGATCACATAAAACTACTACATTAATGTTTTTGACCTACTAGCAAATCGATGTACATCATAGTCTAATTCTCGATTACATTAAAACTAGTCCATCGACTCCAGGGTATGTTGTAACGTTTAGATTTGCTATTCACCCATAGTAACTATAGTTACCGCTGGTATAATTTTAAATTTTTTTGGTTAATATGTACCCGAAACCCTTTCGTGGACCACTTCGTTGTCAACCAACTTCCACCGCCAACTCATCTCATGCAATCACCATTCATGACCATCCACCAGCGGACATTTTCTCAAGCCTTTGTTAGGGTTGTTAAACCAACTAACTAGGGTCGTAAATGAGCCGAACCGAGCTAGGTTGGTATCAGGCTCAGCCTGTTTATGATTAAGAGAATTGAGTATCGCAGATTAGAAAACGAGTCGATTTGAGCCAGTTTGTCGAGCCAACTTGTATATTTTTAGAGGTTTCTAAAAATTGTTGTTTTTACACAAATTGATATTTTTAGTTTATTAATCTTAACCGGTTAAACCAATGATACTTTACAACTAAGAAATGTTGTTTACGGACTATTATGATCTTATATAGTTTTATATTTGATTTTTCCATTAAAGATATCAATACTGTCATATTACTATTGTCTATTTGGATATTAGGCCTATAGATAAATTAATATTTAGGTTTTAATTTAAATTGAGTATTAGGCCTATAGATAAATTAATTCAAATGATTCAAACAAGCATGTAAACAAGCTAGCTTATCTTGACTTATGTGCCATTCATTTACAAGTCGAGCCGAGCCTACTCCACTTGTTTATAAATAAGCTGCAAGTTTTTCTCTAGGGGTGCAAACGAATCGAGCCGAGCCCGAGCTCGTATAGACTTGAGCTTGGCTCGTTTCGAGCTTTATTTTTAAAGCTCGGGCTCGGCTTGGCTCGTTAAATACTTTTCAAGCTTGAGCTTGGCTCAGGTTTAGCTCGTTTCTTGATTAATTATTATCTTTTAATAGTTTTATATTTGATTTTTGATATGTATTTATAAATATTATTTTATATATAACATTATACGTACTATTTAATTATTTCATCATAACGTTATATATAATAAAAGTTATTTTTATAAGATATTTAAATAAATTAATTAATAAATTAATAAGTAAAAAGCTCGTTTAGACTCGCAAGCCTGCTTAAGCTTGATAATTAAATGAGCATTTATTTAAACTCGGGCTCGGCTCAGGCTCGATAAAGCTCGGCTTGTTTCGAGCTTTTTATCGATCTGATCTCAAGTAGCTTGTTAGCGATTCAGTTCGTTGGAACCCTATTTTTCTCGAGGCATGAACTACTTGAACTACTATACAAGCATCCCCTTTTGTGTTCAAAGAGGCAACACTACCATAGACCACCACCTTCAAATTGAAAACACGGATTCACCATCTTCAGAATCGTGGGATATACGAACTTAATCGTGCATCTACTTTTACCCAATGCATCAAACTTTGTTTCTATCATATAGACTTTTCAGTTCGTACGAAAATCACCACTCTTGTATCGACTTTTCACTCGCTTATCATACATCACTCACTTGAGATTTTTTCTCTCTTGCAATGGTAGATGCATTCCGGGTGTGTTTGCTTTACTTTAATTTTTAAAATGAATTGATTTGGAATTTAAATTTATCAAAAAGATTTAAACCTAACAGATTTAAAGCTGATAAAAAGAATTTGTAAAGCATTTGGATGACAAAATAATCATAACTGAATTGAAATTTATCACCTTGCAACCACCTAGCGGTCAACACCGCCAAACATGGGGTTGGGCGGGCGGGCGGGAGGTGGGGCGGTGGATGGGACAAGGGGTGACAAATGTGACAATGGTGAATCGTCAGAGAATCCATTTAATTTTTCATAATTTGAAAGGATTGTTGATATCCTTTAGTTGTAAGATCACAATGAAATTAAATCTATACTCGATTTCAACTTATTTTTTCAAACCTACGCGATAAGAATGAAACTCAAATTCCAACGCCAACAAACTCTATAAACCTAACAATTTAAAAAATAAAATTTAGTTTAATACACCTCATGATGTGACATAACGATGATGTTTAGCAATGGAAGTTGCAGATAAGAGAGGACCATATTGAAGATCCTTTGTGTTGGGATCAAGATAATACAGTACAGGAACCAAAACCAAGGGCTGCAGTTAATTAAACTTAATGCTTTGATTTCAATTCGCGTTCTTCATTAGTCTCAACATGGAATATTAGAATGAGTTCAATTCAGGTTCCGCCAGTTTAGTTCTCGAGGTCAAGAACTCTTGACGAGAAAAGTATGTTACATGCTATTTAAAAAAGGTTAGAACTTATAACTAGTCCGTAGGAACTGTGTTAGTAGTAACCAAGAACGTGCATGTAAGTAATAGGTTTAGTAGCTAATAGACAGATGATAGGAGTTAGGGTCCGCTATGTACATACTTAACCAACTAAACAGTCAAGCAGTTAAGTCAGTGAGTCCTATTTGTACTTTAACAGTTAAACGTTCGTATGGAATGAGAAGGGTAGCTATGTTTTGATTCGATTAGATCATCGCCTATATTTTCTTCAAAATTACACATTACATACCATCATCACCATTTGTAATTAATATTACAGTTTGTTTCATTTAATATCAATGAATTACACTTACATGTTTAAAATACATACTTTGAAGCAACCATGATGCATATGATTAACCTGAATATATATAAACATCCTTTCAGGCAAATCAATACACACAGGTGCCTTATTTTGTTAAAAAATATTACATCATTTACCAGTTTTGAACTTATATACCAACAATTATGCACATAATGCATTATATACATACATACATACAAACAGACAAATAACCGACCTTCGATAAAAACCTTTTCTAACCTGATGTTTCTGCAGTCTGACTTCGGTATGACCAATGAGAACTAACAGGCGGCTTAGGCGAGGAAATCTGAACGCGTATAACCTCATGGACTGCGCCACGATAAAGAACATCGAGAACCTCCTGCTCTTTGGTCAATGCAAGATCTCTTAGGGAAGCCCTTCGTGAAATTGACTCATCACGCAGTCTAAATCCATAAGACCACCGCCCAAGTTTCCACCACTGAACACATACTTGTCTATCAGAAATCTTGTTCCTATATAAGGCTTCCATCACACGATCAGCCTGCAGAAATATCATAAATGTCATATTATGTTTCCAACCTGTGATTAACTTGCCTGCACTCTTTTATCGTTGCTAATTGGTCGATCAAAATAAACAAGTCCAAAGAAAGCTTGAAAAAACAATATAGATCGCATACACTTAGCTGATTGTCATTTATGATTTTATAAGTACTTTATTAGCAGTAACCAGTAGAGGTGGCAAATTGGATGAGACGATGAATTGGGTGACAGGTCAAAATGGGTAATATTGTAAGTGAAGATTGATTTGGGTCTAATCACATTTTTTATCCAATTTCTGAAGTTTGTAAGGAACTAACTGCTAATATAATTACATGACTGTATTGTGAAGGAATAAACTTAACCTCTTAATAAAGCAATTTAGGAGGTTTTACACATTTGATACACTTTACATGACTTTTAACCTGTTTAATTGGTTTCTTTATAGTTACATCCTTAAGCTTTAACCATTTAATTTGTTAAATAAAACACAACCCAAATAGAGCTATTTATAAGTGAACAGATCAAAACGCTACTGCTAATCACTCGTAAATAGTAATACTATTTTTTCCTTAACAATCTACATACACATGTTTGAATTTAACATGGCATATTAAACTTTTTCAGCATCTGCGTATGGTGAAACAAAATAATCTACATAATGCCTTGAGCTTTAAGCATGTTATGTTTTCCATTCAGTGTCTCTGTATTTTAGCAGGTTGCTTGTATGTAGTTGTGTATGTGTGTGTTTGTATAAGAAGAGAGAAAGCCAAATGCAATTACATGAAACATGTATTCGCAAGCGTAAAATATTCGGCAACTTGCAGCACATTAGCATATTGCTTGCCCAAAAAGGAATAATAACTTCTTGAATTGATGAAACAGCTCCTCAGAAAAGATAATATATCTGAATAGAAAAATTAATGAGGAAAAGTAGCATACTTATTCTATTGTTTACTAATTATTAGAAGAACAAAAGATGTAATCAGATTACAAACTAGATGCAGAAACTCTTTTTCCAATTTTATTAGTTGTAAGAGAGTACAAGTATTGGTTGCACATCACATCATCACCATGAAGTTAACTCAAAGATAAAGATAGAAAATCAAACGCCTAAACGGATGAATATCGTATGCTTACCGGCACTCCAAGCCATGCTATACAGTAGTGCATACCAGCCAAATTAAGCAGCACATGAAGATTCTCTTTAAAAAAGAACAACACTACATCTCTGAACCCAAACTGCATAGAATTCATGTTTTGCATTGCAACCAAATAATGATTAACCTCAATCGATTCCGAGGATATGCATTGTTCCAAAAAGGCAATTACAGCATCTGCTTTACTAGCCATTTCATGATGCTTATTGACATAAAACCCCCTCCATCCCTACATTCACATGTAAGATATAAAACCAAAGGTAAAAGATCATCTCCACAATTCCCAAACTAATATCATCTTAAAGTGAATGAAAACACATAAAAACTGGTTTTTTTATTAGCAAACATTAATGAAACCAACAGACAGTAGAATGATAAAACAATATCCTCATTCAATCAATCCATAATTAAAGAACAACAAACAGACATCAATAATCAACCCTAGAAAAAGGAGATAAAAAGACCTTCAAATTGGAGTCCAAATGCTGTTGCTGGAGGTGATGAGGGTTGAATTCAGGAACACCATAAGATTGATCTTTATCCAAACCTAGGGCTGGCCATCGGTCTACGCATAGACCCGACCATATGTGGTCGGACCACAAAGCTCCCGCCAAAATCGAGAGCAACTACCCAACGCACACAAATCCAATTCCTTCATCAAGATCCCAAATTAAACTCATAAATATCACAAGAATCGGAAAAAGTTCTTAAATTTATCATCTTTAAACAGAATTAACAATAATCAAACGGAATTAGGGAAAGAAATCGACATACCTGAAGCAAAGAGGCGATTTTGAAGGCAATATCTGTGGGAACCTTGTGTTGTATGGGGTGATTGTGATTGATCATGTTGATTTGTTGAGAAAGAGGGGAGAATCAGAAGAAACAATAATGGAAAGAAGAATCGGTGATGTTCATGTGCATTCTGCTGCGATTGCGTGGAGGTGTTGTAAAGCTAAACAAACCACGTAGCAAATTATTTCATCCCTCTTTTCTCGGAAAAGATCGTAAGAAACGATCGGGTTCGAACTGGTTCGGTTTAAGTCGATAATTGTTTAAAGTGGTTTTTGTTGAAACTGGTTCCGGTTGAAGTGGATATGATTGGTTTGGTTTTAAACTAGGTTTATTTGGTTTGAAACGTAGGGTGTTGTCACACACGGGTCTTAGACCAGTAGCTTGGTTTGAAATCAAACACGTTTCATTCAAACAAGTTTTAATATCGGGTTTGAAACCAGTTTTAATTCACAAACTGGTTTTCTCTCTCACCTAGTCACCTCTATGACGCATGTCATGTCAACTTAGGGCTCTTAGGCTGGAATGTGTTGCGCCCTAGGCCTATCCCGATTCACATAATCTTAATATAAAGAGACTTAAATTTTCATTCTAAGTAATTTCCTTACATTTAGTTTTTCTGGAGTGGTAGTGGTATCATAACTTCTCTTTCTCCCTCTACACACTTTATGTGCATACTTTCATAGGGTACATCTGCAAGACCTCTTCTAATAAATCTCTCATATTGCAACTCCATTTGAAACATGTGAAAGGCTAGATATGTATGAAGTTTAAATGACTTTCTTTAAAGAAAAGTGGTTTTTATAATGTTAAACATCGTTTATCAAGCATAGAATTTGTTTTGCAAACGTAATGACAAACATCCTTTACATATCATATAGCTTACTGGCGTTAATGATTGACCCCCACAAAAGGGGTTTGTGTTCAAAACTTTTAAGTGTAAGAGTATGTGATACCTTGGATGTTGTTAAAAATTGTAACCATAAAAGTGTTCGTTGATGTAAAATATAGAGTAAATTATATAAATAACTTTTATCTTTGTAATTAATTTCATATCTTCACTTTTATCTCTACTAACTACACTAGACAACCTTTATGTATATGATTGTTTCATCTTTCGTCCATTAGTCTAACGGTCATTAATTTGCATCGTTAAGTTAGGTCACATGGCTATCACATAAAGCTATATGTCTTGAAAAGACATCCATGCAACATAATTCAAAAATAAATCAATGTGTTAAGGAAATGTGACAAATAAAATATTAAGGCCGACTGAAATAAACCTCAAACAAATTCTATATATGTTTATCATCACATTTTTAAAGCTAGTTTTTATAAAAATTTACTGTTCATATGATTTAAATATCTATAATAAACTTAATAAGAAATTAGAATGCAAGCTACGTAAAGTTATTTAGGATATATATGATTTGTAAAAAGTTGAGACTAATGAGCAAAACCTCAACCAAAATTTATAAGTTTTTATCATCAATTTTTCTAAAGTTAGTTATATGACAATTTAATGTTCACATGATTTATATATCAATAATAAGCTTACTACATAGAAATTAAAATTCAAGTCATGTGAAGTTATTTAGGAGAATATGATTAGTAAAATGTTAAGACATGAGTAAAATTTCATACAATTTTTATATATTTTTTTTATCATTTTGTTTAAAGTTAGTTATATAAAAGTTTACTGTATCGTATGATTTAAGTATCAATAATAAACTTAATATATAGATATCAGAATACCAAACACATTAAGTTATTTAGATGTTTTTGTTCAAATTAGAATGTTGGTTCTATAAAAGTTTATTGTATCACTAGGTTAGTCCCTGTGTAATATACAGATTAAATAAAAAATATTATATAATTATTAATAAAAATTATCATGCTTGAATATAAAATATGATTATAACTACGTATAAATAGCTAAGTAAGTAAATAATAAAGTATTTTTTAACTTTTGTTTTACAAAAAAATTGTGACTTTTAATTATATTGTTTCAAGAAAAATAAATTTTATTAAAAAAATTATTGTATTCTGTATTTCATAGAATTTTTGTTTTTAAAAAGTGTGTTTTTAGTAAAAATAGGATTTTATTCATTAAATTATGCATTTTTTAATTTGAAAACGGTATGAGTAATATTATAAGTAATATTAATAATATAGAGAATTGAAAAAGTAAGTATAATGAGGTTTACAATTGTTTCACGCTTATTTAGTTTTTTTAGATAGATAGATAGACTAAAAACTCATTAAATAAACGGATTAAATTTTAATGTAAAATATATATGTAAAATAAACACAAACAGTTATAGTATAATATTTTAATGTAAAATATAATTAAAATTATATATACGTAATAGTTCAAGAAATAAAACAATTGTATTATTTTTTAAATCTCTTATATAAATAGTTCTATTTTTAAACATTCGTTTTAAAATTATTTATAATAAATATTTTTTATAAAAATCTTGTTTAAAAAAAAGTATTTATAGTTATTCTGGTTGTTATAATAAGACTTTTTAAAAATAATTTATCTATTTATAATTTATTTAAAAAACAAAACGATTTAAAATATTTTGTTTAAGAATGTTATAGTGTTTTAGAAAATTTCATACTATATAAAACACTAGTTTTCTTACTTAGATTTTAAATAAAAGAGGAAAAGATAGTTTGATTTTAAAAAAATTAGATAAGAGAGAGAAATATAATAATTAATAAAATTTATTTTTAATAACATATATAGATAAATATATATGAATATTTAAATTATTATAATATTCTTTTAGAAGAAAAATTGATGTGAGCATGTTTAGAAAAATAACAAGTGACAAAAAATGTATTAAGAGAAGCACAAGTGGTAAAAAACATTGTTTTATAAGATGTTATAAATATGATTTCTATGATCATATGATTGTGAAAAATATCTAAGTTACTTAATGATGCCTATATTATATTTTTATCTAGAAGATAATATTTTTTTTGAACGGAAAATTAAGTTTATTATTATCATATAAATCAAATGTACAATCATTTTTTGTTTAAGGTGTTACTCACAATGTTTTGCTGATCATAATTTTAATACATCGGTTCGTTTTGGATTATGCATCTTGTATGTCTTTTTACACATCTTCCATCATATGATAACTATGTGACTTAATTTAATGACGCAAACTAACAAACTTAAGACTAAAATACTAAAGATGAAACAAACCATATATATAAAAGTTGTTTAATTTAATTAGTATAGCTAAAGGTTAGAAAAAAATAGTTATAGATAAAGGTACTTTTGTCTAATTTACTCTAAAATATATAATTTCTAAACGTCTTACACATATTAAAGAGAATGTTATAAGAGAAGACAAGTGGTATTGGTAAATGCCTTCCCTGGGCTTGGTAAAACTTTTTTCCAATAAGGAATAGCATAGCTCCGAGATCATTGTTTATGGTGGTCACATCATCATTACAAGAACTAAAAACAATATTGAAACAAATAGGCGTAATTTTGAATTTTGACTATGGTGGTCACATCACGAGAGCTTCAAGAAAATGTTGAAACGAATAGGCATAATCTTGAATTTTGACTATGGTGGTCACGTCATCGTTACAATAAGTTGAAGACACACTTTATCTTCAAGGAGGTTGGTGCGTAGAAACAATCGTTAAGAATCTCATAATCGACTATTCGCATACTACTTATCTCATGGCAATCCAACATTCGCCCCTAGTATGTTTCGAAAAAAAGTTTTAATACGGATAAAAATTTATATTATGCGAAGTGTTGGTGATTTGAAAATAACTTTTAAGTACGTACTTGCAAGAGACTTATAATGCAAGTTTTTCATCACTACACTAGTGCAAGTAAGCTATATAGTAAGCATACGGAAATGCTCCCAACTCACTTGATGAGTACCTATAAATGTCTTAGAGAAAGTCACATGAAAGCTTGCAATACTTTTGTGACGGGGTCATTTGTTTGTACTCAAAATAATTTAGTCGTTTACCGACTTACAATGACACTTAGTTTTTTTTAAGCCGCATGAGGAACGACATGGTTTTCTAGGGATGTTAGGGAGCATATATCAGACGTAGTACGATTGGAAGAATTGTTCAATAGAATGATGAAGACTATAAATGAGGGGTGATCACAAGCAACAACCGCTAATGCTTGAAGCGATGACGTATCGTGATTTATGGTTTAGGCATGCATATTTTGGAGCCGTCTTATGCAATGACGACATCCGAGTCCTCCAATAATCGCCATTTTTTGACGATTTTATGAATGGATATGCCTCGAAGTGTCTATTAATGGTTGTTGTAAGACCAATCAAAGAAAGAACAATATTGAAGAAAAGATTCACTACCGAATGATTGAACTGTTATTGAAAGATATTACACAAAGAAAACTATGAGATTATGAAAATTAAGCAATCTATTCTAAATGACAACTGATCCTTATATACATGAATCAAGCCTAACAACCTTTAACAAACTATTTACAATTTACTCCCTTTATGTTTAGCAAACACATCTTACAAAGGTAAATTTCACTTTCGAATTTAAAAAAACTTCCGAAGCTTAATCTTTCCGCTTCCGAAGAGTAAACACCACATCTTCCGAAGCCAACACTCATCTTCCGAAGATTAACCTGATTTATTCCGAAGCATTATTATACTTCTATGATCAACTCTAACTTTTCACAATGGTAAACTAGTTTTTTCTCCCCGCACTATCCGACGGGAGTACAGTCAATTTCCCTTCATGCACGCCGTGTTACTTTGGCTATTATCAGTTTGGCTCGTTGAAAACTATAGAATTGAGGTTTAGTGGCGAAACTCTAGACATTATTTTGCCGAAGATGGGAAGTTGGGCATGCAGCTACTGAGTACATGACTTACCATGCATGAGAGCCAAAGAAGTACAGGTGTGTTGACTGGCTTTGCTAATGGTCATTAATTAATTTAGCACCTTGAGGAACATTTGTTCGATTAATGCTAGAGTGACTGGTCTCAGAATGTTTTGACTTATGAGTGTCCCAAAATGATTTATATATGTGTGGTCAAAATGTGCGAGTTAGGAAACTTATGGTGTATACCATGGATATAAGTTTCTTTCTAGCCTTTTTTTTGACATTTTCTCAAGTAAAACAAAGCTAGAAAACGCAATATATTACGTAAACAATGTGATATGGTACAAAAATGAAATTTCACACATAAATGTGATATAGTAAAAAATGAAAAGTTAGATGATATTGTGAGGAAAAAAACAGTTTTCAAACAAAAAATTCTTGATATCTTTTTATACATCATCTAATATGACTAGTGTAACATAGAATAATTAATATATTAACTAACACGTGATAAAGGTCATGAACTATGAATTAGTGGACATGTCATAAACACATCAATGATTAGTATCATTTAATGTGAGTGATGTATTATATATGGTGAATTAGCAATACAAGAAATTCCAATAGATATGTTCGTCGATAAAATCCTCTTATGTCTAGTGATGTGTTAATATTATTTATGTGTTGAAACATGTCAAATCACAACAAATATATACCATGGCCAAATAAAAGAAGAAGAAGAGATGCGATAAAGCAACTTCGCTTTCAGCCTTTTTGCGCCATTAACAACTCAAAAGTAATTAGAATCTAATAGTCAATACATTCCTTGTGTTATATGATTCCAAAAGTCTTTACAATAGATGTCGTCTTCGTTCATAATAAAATAAATTTCCTTTTAGACTGACATATATGTTTGAGTATATTACATTTTTTAAAGTGGCAAATGAATATATCTGGACAAAGTCATATTAGGTCTTTAATCTAGAAAAGTATTTAAACAAATCAAACACTAAAGAACACATGCATTCATTTCATAATAAATTAAAACAAAACATATTAATCGAACCACATATTAATATTAATCAAAACTAAACCTAAAACCTAAAATGTATATTCTTCCTAATTTTTAAACCCATAGTAAGATTTAATTTTTAAAGCATAATTTCATTTGTTGGAATTTCATCTTATTATTAAAGGTCTAAAACAATGAGTCATGAAAGTTAAAACAGTTAAAATCAATAACCATGTAAATTCTTTATATGATTTCTACAACATAATTGAATCATATGATGACCAACATGCATGTTACATTAACTTAATTTTTTAATCTTTATTACAAAGATAACATCTTAAACGTATCTTATATCACCTATGAACACAAAAAATGATAAGTATAACTTTTGATTAATCTCTCCGAACCAAGATGACATGTTTAATAAAAAGGAAAAATATCACATAATAGTAATCAAGTTTTAAAAGTGTTCTAATTTAGTCACTCATGCATATTTTTCTCAAATTGAACCTCCAAATGATCAAATCGAGTCATTACCAAATTTTATTATAAAAAAAAAGTAATGATGGAAAAGACATTGGAGTTAGAATTTTCAATATATAAAATTATATTAAAAAATAAAAAAAACATGTTAATTATGAAAAAATAAAAAAGAAGTGCATAAAATTTACGTTAACGTTCTATATCAGCTTCAAAAGATAGAAAAAAATATTTTCTAACTGAATCCAAAAGTATAATATGCTAAAAAATATGTTATGACTTTTAATTTGTATAAAATAAAAAAATAAATGGTCTAATTGGAACACTTTTAAAGCTTGAGTTACTTAATTGGAACACTTTTAAAAGTTGGTTACTATTTTACAAAGTTACCCCTTAATAAAACTATATATGAGCCCATGTTAAGATTTTTGAATAAAACAAACAATATAATGTAGGGTTGTATGTTAGGACTAACATTAAATCTATAACATATAATAAAAAAAAGTTTTGTTAAAACACATGTCATCATTCTAGCACATCAAGAAAATTATTTTTCTGCTTCTCTTTCATAATAAATACGAAAATATAAAACAATTAATTTGACTTTTCTTCTTAACTAAAATATGTTAAAACAAATATATTTATATTTTATTTTTTATCTCTTTTATATTAAATGATAATTATTGTAAATAAGTAACTAAACTATTAAACATCTAAAAATTAAATGTAGTTATTTTAATAATTTATTAATACATATTAAATATAGAGTATAATTTCTATATCATTATGTGTTATAACTTTTAAATATTCATTATATTTTTATTTCATCAAATGATAATAACATCTAGAAAATAAAATATTCATAAAACTAGTGATTTTAATATGTTTTATTTATGCCACCTATGTAATACATGGGCTCTAACCTAATATACAATAAAGAATTGCATTTGTACAATAACTAAAGTTATTTAGATTATTCAAACAAAATTAAAAGTTGATGAGAAGAAACAAAGTATAGTGGTCTAACGGTATCAAGGTTTCCATCCGGTTTTATTAACGTTCAAGTATTATAACAAAGAAAATGTGTACATTTAAAAATATAATTAAAACACGTTTGCGACTTATCCGTTCTTAAAAAGCTTAGAAGAAACATAAATTAGAAATAAATCTTAATAGAGGAAAGTGAAAATTATCGGAGGCTTAGTATTAACCTTGATCTATATTATAAAAAGGTAACCTGATAGAAAACTAATTAAACCATTATAAAAACTATTAACATAACAAACAAACAAACATTGTTTATATATCTGATCAATGCTAATATCCAAACAACAGTAGCCATGGCTTCAATCGAGAACAGAGCTCCAACACAAGCCACCGCGGAGACACAGATGAAATGGTCATTAAAATTAACGAGGTACGCCTCTGGTACAGGTGCGGTTGTTGTCAAGAACCATGAAAAGGTAGACGTAACCTTAAGGCTTTTCCTGTTCATATTTTCTTTCATTGCGGTCGTTGTTATGGTCACTTCTAAACAAACCGCGATGATCCGTGTTTCACCGGATATGACAATGGGCGTGGATGCAAAGTTCACTCACTCAGCATCCTTCACGTAAGTAATTATAACTTGATAATGGATATACATATAACAATATGTTGGTTACAATATATTCAAATTACGTAAATTGATTGATTGGTTTTACCTTAATAGTCAATCATCAATCACAAGGAAAATAACTAGTTACACATGGTTATTATTATTATTTTTGTGCACTTTAACCATCAAAATCATCCTTAATTAACTATACTCCTAAATGTTACGTTCATCCTTTTTATATTTAATTATATTGTAATTATATTTAATGAATAGAATACGAGTCTACATTATTGCTTAGCATAGTAACACAATCTTAATTTGACAAGTGAGTTTTAAGTTTTAACCCATCTAAATAGCTTTTTTTTTACTTTTTAATTTATTTTTTACCCATAGGTTAAGTGACATATATATCATTCTAAAATCCTTCGGTAATTCATGGCCATATTTCCAACGGAGCATGACTTAGGGATTTTTATCAATAATATCTTTATTGACGGAATTTTGACAGATTGGATCGTCGGTAATATCTTTGTTGACGGATTTTATCAGATTGGATCGTCGGTGATACTTTTGTAGTGTATCTAAACCGGTAATCATGTCTTTGATGATGTAGGTATTTCGTCGCAGTGTTCTCAGTTATTGTTATGTATAGCATAATCACGGGGTACTCATCATATTCACAACTAAAGAAACATGAACAAAGTTCAATAAACCAACAGTTACATTTCGTGCTACTCGATTCTGTAAGACCTTGAAACATGAGTATATCTTCATGTTGTTAATTGTTAAACCCTCAATTCTTACTCAAAAGTAGTTGATATCGTGTATGCAGTTGATTTTATCGATATCAGCATCCGCAACAGGAGCTGGAGGAGGAGTAGCATATGAGGCACTCAAAGGAAACCCTCATATCCGTTGGATGAAGATCTGCCATATCTTCGACACATTCTGTCACCATCTTGCATCTGCAGGCGCTATGTCACTTCTAACCTCGATAACACTCTTGATGCTCGTTTGGTTTTCTGTTTGCGCGATTGTGAAGAACCGTGGAAGGTGATAAGCTCGGTTGATATAGAGAACGATTTGAATTAATGTACCATCTTGATGACATTGTCCAATTGATTTAATTAAAAGTTCATAGATGTGTAATGTGTTCATGTTTAAGTTTCTGAAGTTCACGGGTAGTAAAGATTATAGATAACATGTGGGTTTATGGCATGGGTTTATGGCAAAGTTGAACAAGCATAATTCCTTGGTCGTGACATCTAGATTCAACATGAATATTATATCGTATATGTGCAATATGTTTGTTTTATTATCTCTCTTTTATTAGCATTATCTTTAGGGAAAACAATTTCATGATTGATGCATGGTTTATTATTGTATTACTTTTTGCAAAGGAGGGAATCAGAAATTAAAGATTCGATATTAATTTCAAGAATTTTATCACTTGTATATTTAGTGTTAATTTGTATTTTCCTTTCTAGATACGTTATGTATGTTGATCATCAACATGTTTTGCTACATGTAACACATACACTAAGGGGTTGAGTCTTGTTGACTATAGTTATCTAGCATTTTTACTATTAGGGTTTTAGGTGTGTTTAGCTTACGAGTCCAATTTAATTTTTCTTAAATATTTTTAGTTTGTTTCCTATATAGTGAGAGTTTCCTTACATTGTAATCTACAACATTCAGTCAACAGATTTAAGTCACTTTTATAGGGTATTAGAGCTAAAGCTCTTGATACAAACCTTAGGCGCCGTTATTTTAAGAATTGAATCTCTATTCCGGTTCCTATCCAAATTTCAAGTTCTTATTTATTGTTATATGTACTTGTTCTCCATTTTTGTTCTTGCTTGGATATCAAGTTCCCTTGTATATTATAGCATTCAATCAATTCAATCCAATCATTTTTACAAGTTATGTCGTGATTAACACCCCTTCAAGGCAACTTGTTAGCACAATTTTGTGTTTTACAATTTATATATTAATTAATAGGGTATTGACAAAATCCCATAAATTTTCCATAACAAAACTCTATAACACATGTTTTACGTTTCATTACATTTAGTAAACAATACACGTTGTCTCTACATTTTCTTTAGTTTTCATGATACCAGATCTATAACTTATCCTACATCTACGGTTCAACTTTTGTTGTGATCAGTTGACTCTTGATTTTCCCACTATATTGTCTCAATATACACACATCTATTCAACTCTTGATAGGGTTCAAACCCTAATTTTGGAAGAAACTTTGATTCTAAAGCTTTAGACGAGGCAACTTTAGGTCTTCATGAACCGCATCATATTGGCACATATCTAACCGAATGCGTGGACACTTGTGCGTTGTGCCTAGGATCCGAATACCATCAATTTGACCTGTGTATAATATAATTGTTGTCATTTCTACCGGTCCAACAAGCCTAACGGATTACTACAGTATTAATGTCTAGTTCTGACAATATTATTTTCTGGTCTAGTACTTCAGAGGCCCAACCAGTGTTGTAAAAATCATTGGACGCTAGTCGGATGGCGAGGTGGAGACTAGGGATTAATCGAGATTAACAAGGATTAATCGAGATTAACAAGGATTAATCGGTTTGGAATTTTCATATATAATTTTTATTTTTATATATATAAATACACATTTTTATATGTAATTTTTATAAATATGTTTAGTTTTATATATATATAAACAAATTTGACTGGAATTTCAAAATTTTCGCCGGAATTTTTGAACTTCGCTGGAAGTCCACCGAAATTTCGCGGGATTCTGCAAAAATGCAGAATAGAGGTCGATTAATAGCCGACTGGTCCGATTAGGGCCGATTTTTTCCCGATTTAGACAAATTTTATCGACTAGCGATTATTGGCTCAGATAAGGGGAAATCAAATTGGTGAGCCACCGATTGCCGACTTGTTGTCGATAATCAGCCGACTAGTCAAATTTTTACATCACTGGGCCCAACGATATGATTTCAGGTTTCCTTTCTTTTATTCATTATTCATGACCATCGTAGCCTTATTATGACATTTTTTAACACGTAGGTTTTTCAGATACGTGTCTAATGGTCAACACATGGATTCTTCAATCCAGAACCACGCCACATAAATGGACGAACATTTCCACGAGTCATGATTGATGTAATGCCTATATATTGGTTTTGAAAAATGATCATAGTGGTATAACGCTCAATTTCTTTATCACATTACACTACCTAACTTAAAACGTATCAGGGGAGGGGGAGCTATTTTTTTGTTGGTAGTGTTAATTATTGGTCCAGTAGTGTAAAATTTTATCCTGATAGTGTAATTTTTTTTATATATATCGAGTTTGTCCTCTATAAAAAAATAATTTCATTCCCTCCCCCTCCTATAAAATGTTTAAGCTTCGTTACTGTCAATGATGCAAATGCAAGCATCTAATTAACCTTACTGAGCCTCATATATGCAAACAAGACCAACATTAATGTAACATCTTGTAATTTTGGGTTAATTTAAAATTAACTTTGTTAAATTCTTGTATGGGTTAGTTGTGTCATTCATGAGACTTATGGGTTATTTATGTCTTAATTGGTCTTTTAATCATTTAACTTGAAAGATTATAATTATTAAGTAACAATAACTAATATAATGATTTTAATAAATGAAATAATAACAATAAAAATTATAGTAATAATAAACAATAATAATAATAACAATAATAATTTATTAAGTTTAGTAAACTTAAAATGGTTGAAACTTAAAAGGAAATAAAGTTTAAGGGTGTTTATTGTTAATGTATAAACTTTAATATAAAGGTTTGGGCATAAAATAATTACAAATTAAACTACAAGGGCCAAATTGTAACTTTAAAAGTTACAACCCAACCCCCCGCCCACTTTTAAACCCGTGAATCCGGCGAGAGCTCCGGCCATTCTCCGACCGAGCTCCGGCGGCTTCAAATCACCCGTTTTACTTCAAATTTTAACCCAAAACCGACCCAAATCGTTCCTTTTGCACATTTCGAACTTAAATGCCTGATTTAATTGAGTTAAATCGTCGGTTATTACTCGAATCATCGAGTAACCGAAACCATCAAACGCAAAGAACCGTTCGAACGTTTGAGGCTAATAATAATCGAATTAACTAAACCTAAACGAACGTTTATATGATACTAATCGAATACAACTCTCATTTTCACCTGAAACAAACCCAAACTCGAATTCGAATCATCATCTTCTTCGCAACCTGCAACTTCGTCGAAACCCACCTTTCGGGCATTTTAAACCAAAATTGACAAAGGGCTTTCTTTTCTCATCCATTGTTAAAGCTAAACCTGCAATTAGTTGGAATTTCATCAACCAATTCATCTAGGATCAACTTCTCACCGCCGCGGCTTTTACCTCGTTCTTTCTCATCGATTTAAACTTCAATCTAGATAACTAAACAATGTGGCATACTCGATTTCATGTATGGATCAAAAGCCCTATGGTTAATTTCATTATCAATCGCGATTTTGGATTCAATTTGATTCGTCTTGTTCTAGGGTTCTTCGCAATTTTTCTTAATTGGGTTTAAAAGATCTGGAAACCAATATGAATCAAGGTCGCGACCCTGGTTCACTGGTTAAGTCATAATGCCCCTAACATGAGGTCCTGGGTTTGAACCCGGGCACCCTCATGTTTTGTTTTTAAAGGTTTTTTTAGCCTAAAACTAATTTCATAAAACTTTTAATATGTATAAAAATTATTTTTATAAATTCCAAATATTTTAAAAACTTCCAAAGATTCTCTATAAATTTTTCTAAATCTAAACAAAAATATTGTTATTGATAAAACATTTTAGCAAAATTTGTTTGTGTAATTTTAAGTAACATGGATTGAAAATAATAATTAGTAAATTATTATTGGTTCAAAAATCCATTTTTAATTAATTTGGTTAGTTTATATGTAACCTTGTTAATCATTATAATTAGTTCTTTTCACAACTTGAATAAATATATATATATATATATATATATATATAATATATATATATATATATATATATATATATATATAAATATTTCAAGAAAATATAAATTTATTCCATTTGTTAGATATGATTATTTGACAAGCCCCAAATTCGACTTAGAACCCTAGTCCAAGTTAATTTGCTAAACGCTGTTCAATTAAACGTTAATCTTAAATATACATTTATTTTAGGTGCATTGTGAGAGTTTACGTTGGAGCGTCGATTATTATATTTCTTATTAATCATCACTTATATACATTTGATCAAGTGAGTATTTCCATACCCCTTTTGTTTATTTTCACACTTTGGGGTGAAACATGTTATCTTATTATCATTGCACTTGTAAACATCTTTTAGACTTGTAAACTTTATAGAAATTCATCATGCAAAGTTGTGGTTAGTTGAACTTTTTGTGGTTACCATGTTATGGCGTTATATGTACAATCATTAACTATTGCTAGCCCAGCGAAGTCATAGATCTATGGGCAAGACAAGTCTGCTTTGGTTGATCCAAGTACACTTAGCTGATCGTATAATTTTGTAAACGTTTGAGACTTGTAAAACTTTGTCGAGGTTTGATTGTTGCATTGTTCATAACATCCCTAATCACTTTATTCACTAACTTATGACTTGAATTGCCATCTTTTATATAATCTATGTATTTAAAACTATGGAATGCTCACCAACATTATTGTTGACCCTTTATTTTTAACATGTTTCAGGAAACGCCCAAGTTTGATATCTACTCTTTGAAGTTTGCACATCTAGGAATGGACCTAGATAAATGAATGAAATATGAATGACTTGTTATCTTTCATATTATGGTTTTATTTCGTTGGGTTTTATGTTTGTATTGATACAATTGAATTTCATGATTAATTTATATTTGGGTTATTAATAGCGTTATGTGGCTGTGAACGATCTTAACTCTCACTCCTCGACGTTTCCGCCGTCAAGGTTGGGGTGTGACAATTAACTTTTTTTGGCTGTAATATTATTAGCGTATTTCTGTCTTTCTTTTTAATTTATAAAATCAAGTGAGCACATAGACATACTATGATCAAATTTCTTTCTAATTACCTTCAAATCAACCCAATTTTGAACTAAACAATTTGGCACAAAGAAAGATTGAGCAAGCAAAAGCACAACCATAATCCACTAAATCGAACTAACTTAAGCAAGAATAGAGGGTATATTTAAGAAAATAAGGAATTGATTGATCAAAATCAAATGAAACAAAAAAAATGATATATTCTCTAAACAACGAAAAACGAAACAAATTGTATCAAAGAGACCAAAACAAATTACATACCCACAACATGTGGAATCTTAATATTGCATTAGTTAGCTAGCTATTAGATAGTAGGCCGATCTGAAGTTTAAAATATGAGTGACTGAATCGTCTAAATAGTTAAAGAGAGCCCGTAATGATTGATATTAAATGTTTTTAGTTTTGAAATGTTCAACCATTTCAATCCTCAAAGCCATTGAGGACCAAACCAGTGGTTAAGGACCAAAAACTCTAGTAGAATAATGTTATTTCAACTTATTTAATTCCATGACCAAACCCAAGAAGACAAAAATTAACGATGACACGATAACACCAAGATGTGTCAAGTGTAACGTTTGGTTAACAAACCAAGACAAATATGTTGACTTATCAAAGTATTAGGTCAACTACAATCTTAATGAAGACATCCGTACCTATAAGCGGACACTCATCCCAAGGGTTCCCAGGTAAGGTAAACGGATTCATCGGTTGATTTGGATTTATATGAATATCTTGCCTAGACAAAACACCTCAAGATACATACATCACGCTCTTCCAGCATTATATGTTTCAAGTTGTAGGACATAAACTTTGACAAGACTTGAAAACTACGAATAACGATTCAAAGTTCATTTTGAAAACCATTTGATTTAAGCGCACAATGCCTTAGAATATGATTTAAGATTTGTGTGTGCATTGATAAGAATCAAAGTATAAGAAGAATCACATAAGACATATAATCACATAATCAAGTATAAACATATAAGACATATAAAATCCTATCTAAGCATATAAAATACATTTTTCAAACCCTGACCGATGGCGGAATCATTGTGACGGACGAATGTGAAACGATTGTTCATAGCTCATGGAATTAAATAAGTTCAAATAATATTAAAATTTATTTTTCATTGAACAATACTAGACAATTAAGACATTACTATACAATAAAGAATTAAACACACAAAATATTTAATTAAACTAAGTCCAAATCCTATAAGAACAAGAAGAAATCCTCAAGTAGCAATCCTGAAACATGTTAAAAATAAAGAGTCAACTTTTAAAGTTGGTGAGTTTCCATGGGTTAAGCATACATATATATAAAAAAAGATTTACAAGTAGCAATTCATGTCAATGGTTATGAATTATGCAAGTTTATAGAACGCATATAGCTACCATCAAACCTTGACCAAGATTAAGATTACAAGTTTATAACGATTAGCTAAGTGTACTTGGTTCCCATGATGAACAAGTCATACGTCATCAAGAGCCGGCAATACATCAGCTTTAGCATCAAATAGACTTGTCAGGCTTATAGATCTATAACGTCGCCAGACTAGCAATAGTCAATGATTGTCAACATATAATGTATCTCATATAACACTTACAATAATTGTGACATCCGTCACCTCAAGGTCCGTCGAACGACATAAATAACATGGAAATATTCTAATTAATCTTCCTTTTCTTCATGAACTCCTGCTTTACGGAATCATGTCTGCTTATTTTTCCCTTGTGCCTGTACTTCCTTAGAGAACGTGTGTTAAGCATAAAACTTTTATAAATTTCATCACCATTACCATCAAATATATCATTTTTTTTTAAATTCGATCATTGTCATTAATAAAACCATTTTAGGCTATCAAATGTCATTAAATACGCTCTTAACCGTAATATAACAAACATTTTAAGATCGTAATCAACCGAAACAAATTTTTGGGAAACTCGAGGGTTAAGTGCAGGGACTAAACTTGTAATTCTGCAAACCTGGGCTGGGTATATAAACCCCATTTCCAGCCATTTATCCTCATCTTCATCTTCTTCACCTTCAACCTTTTCTCCACTTTTTCTCTTGATTTAGCACCAAAAATCGTCACGTTTGTCGCGTTTTCACCACCAAATCTTGGTTATCATCGTGTGTACGCGTTCCTAGCAGGTAGACAAACTTGTTCAACCCGTTTTTGGTTCGGTTTTACTGCTGCGATTTCTAGGGTTTCGGGTGCTCGGGTTCATCCGAGCACATGAGGTCGAGTGGGTGCGTGTGAGGTCTTTCTGCTTGTGTTTCATGTTTGTGTATGTTTGTTGAGTGTTTCTGGAGGTCCTCGTGGTATAAAACCCACGCTAGAGCAGCTCGGGGGCTGCTCAGCCCGACCACAGTCGCGATTCTGCAGTTCGGGCGACTGGGTCTGTCATGCGATTGAGCCGTGCGACTGAGTGAGTCGTGCGACTGAATCATGCGTCTGAGTCAATCGTGCGACTGAGTTGTGCGACTAGGCATGTCGTGCGACTGAGTCGTGCGACTGGGTGTTTGTGTGCGATTGAGTCAGGCGACCGACTGAGTGTATGCGATTGTGCGTGTTTCGCACGACTGAAGTCCAATCGCACGAATGAAGGTTCAATCGCACGAAAGTAGCTAATTCGCACGATTGAGGGTTGATTCGTGCGCATGGAGGTTGGGTCGTGCGAATGGGAGTGTTGTGTGGTGCGACTGAGTCCAATCGCACGAATGAAGGTTCAATCGCACGAAAGTAGCTAATTCGCACGATTGAGGGTTGATTCGTGCGCATGGAGGTTGGGTCGTGCGAATGGGAGTGTTGTGTGGTGCGACTGAGTCCAATCGCACGAATGAAGGTTCAATCGCACGAAAGTAGCTAATTCGCACGAAAGTAGCTAATTCGCACGATTGAAGGTTGATTCGTACGAATGGAACGTGGGTCGAGCGTCTGGTCCCGTCGTGTGTCTGATGATGCGTGTGTCTGCTTGTGTGTGTGCTACCCACGACCGAACCGATACAACCCGAACCGACCAAACATTACTATACGCTTGATACATGTCATTAATGCTTGACCATAACTGTCAATAGGTGTTTGACCGATCATTGCATTCAACTGTTGGAAATCTCGACCTTTCATACTTACCACTTAACATGTGAGTTTCGTGTCCCCTTTTTATGCTTATACTATTTTACCAACATTTACAAACATGGGGGAAAAGTATGCTCGCCCGTTTTCTATGCTGTACAACATACATACAATTTTTCATACAAGGAATCAACGTGATACTGTGTTGCAAGTACTTATCTGATACATGCTTGGGTCTGCTGTGTGGTTCTATCTTTGCAACTATTTAATTCCAGTTTGGGAACCGACGGTTAGGTATTGGTAGTACTACTGGGTTGACACCCCCACCCTCGTGTTGGTATACTAGTTAGTACCAACAATAGCCAGGTACGGGTCTTGGGTGAATATACGCCGACAATTTCTTTGTGTACGTCGCTAGGTTGGTTGCAAAGCTCATGTCATGTGATTTTACTTGTGTATATAACTGTATTCACGGTATTCCATATCATTTACTTTATACAGCATTACTTACATTTTTATTACTTAAACCTGCGAGCTCACCAACAATTTTGTTGACCGTTTTGAGCATATCTTTTCAGGTGATCAAGCTAGCTGAGGTACTAGGTGAGCTGCCTTAGTGGAGACCCTAGGGTGCATTTTTGGACTAAACATGTTTGACAAACAGTTACTTTGAACAATGTGAAACTATGTAAACAATTACAATCTTTTGAACTTGTTCCCGGGTTGTGGGAAATTACATTACAATTTCTTCTTTATGTGATCATGTAAATCGCTTATTCTGTTATGCCTATGGCTATGTTGTCGTGAACATTGACTATACACGACACAAGTCCCCTTGTTGTCGGGTGTCGTCATGACACGCTTGTCATCATTTTATTATTGCATCTCTATCGCTTACCATGTGTTATGACGATTCCCGTCTCGTCACAACCCCGTGTTTCCGCTCTTAGTGGGGGTGTGACAATAATATCAATAATCATGACAAAAAGGTAAGATAATTGCATGTGCATTTACAAGTATCAAGATGTTTACAAGTGTAAGTTTATAAAGTTAATATGTTTCACTCCAAAAGGTGTGAAATAAAGTAAAAAGAGGTATGGAGAACTCATATGAAAAACTCATAAGTATAGTGATGGTTATAGAGTACATAAATAATCTTGAATGTCAAGAGTCAAAGGTGATATTCTAAATGATAAAAAAACAATAACTTGAGGTCGGAATTTATTACAAGAAGTTAGGCCAATTAAAGAATACCAAAAAGTGAAAGGTAGATTGAAAAATGATTATGGTATCAATTTTAGATTCTGGACAGAATGTTTGGTATGTGTTTGAACATGTTTTATAAATAGAAAACGATTTTATAAAATTATAAAAACTTATGTTTGACTATTTTAAAGTCTCCCGGAGAACTTTCATTCAAAAACATTTCTATGAAAAGATCTTTAAATAGGTCAAAACAACAGCATAAGACAGAAAGTGCTGAAATATGCACTTATCTTGTGAAGGTTATTGTTGAGTCGTTTGATTGAGTTTGAAGACGTATAAACTATCGTTAAAAAGGTAATTCAATGAAATTAATATTGGAGTCTGATTTTACTCAAATTTAGTTTGTTATAATCAAGTTATGGTCGGTTAAAGTCAGATTATATTCTGCCAAAATTGTAGTAAGTAATTTATGTGCACTTTTAAAATTGTTAAAGCTTGAAACGGGTTAGAAAAAATTTATTATGTTGATATATGATATATTAGACTTCATTTGAGTTATATAAAAATATTTCAAGACTTCGGTATATCCATCACTTAGTGAAATAATCTTGTGGAATAACCGAATGCAGCGACATAGCCGTCCAGATGCAAACGGGATACTTTGTTTATATTAGTGTGTTGTTAGCTTGATTTAAGAATGTTAATGATTGTTATAAGGGTAGTAAATGGTAGAAGGTTAATGATTAAATGATAATGATTAAAACTAAAAGAGATTTGGTAGAAGAAAGAATAAAAGTAAGAACATAAAGTCATGAGAACAATTAAATGTTAAGATGATTGAAACAATATAGAAATACATAATATAAGAATAATATAATATTACCTTAGTACTAGAAACATCTTGAAATTACTTCTAAAAGGAAATTTTTGAAATTGATTAAAACCAATGGATGAAAGAAAAATATGTGAGTGAGATTTTTGGAGAATGAACAAATGAAAAGTGAGGCCTAAACATTGCTTTTATAGTTGAGGTTAGTAGGAGGTTATGAATGACGTTAATGGTGAGTTACAAGTCTTTTAAAAGGGGGTTATGATTAGACTTGAAAATAAATATAAAATTAAATAATTTAAATAAATAAAATAATAATTATAATTTAAATTCTAAATTTAATTGAACAACTTCTTTTTTTAATTAAATCTTTATAGACTTTATAATCTCACAAGAACTTGTAATTTGATTATTTATTTTAGTTGATTATTTAATAACCTTTTAACATTTATAAAATTTATTTTATAAATTATAAAATTAAGTTAAATTGATTAAGTGACACATTTATCATAAAAATAAATAAAATGACTAAATAATAAATTTGATTTACAAGATTAATTCAAACGGGTTTGGGTTTGAGTTTATAGTTTGAAAATGGGTGGATGTTACAAGCTTATCTTTGTAGTAAACTGAAATAAACAGACGTACGCCAAATACAAATAAATAGGGAATTAACAATATTCTAGGGCTTAAAGGCCTAGCTTTATCCGCAAGCTTAATGGTCCTTCTACTTATAGTTCTATATTTGCCATGCCGAATTTCTCTATTATTTTCTTCCAATTCACTTTGGCTTGTCCCCTTCATACTCGATTCATTAGTGCTGGGATGGATAGAACCAATCAGAAGTGCAAATCACGCAAGCAAAGTCGGGAAATGGAACACAACGCAACGACTATGACTCGTTTCGGAGGACCTTTGAGGGTGAGCTCATGCAACGACTAGGACCCTCAAAATTTAATTATGTTTTCTATATAGTATATTTACCTAAAACATATGACTAAAAGCATGTATAATCTATTTGATGGATAACTTAGTATTTTCTCACTTATTATCTGTGCTTTTCATTTTTCATTCGTCTTTGTTATATCTATATGTACTTTTTAGGTGAAACACATTATTTATTATTATTTAAATGCTCAAAGCCATCTAATGAATACGTCACAATATAAATGTGGGATATAATTTTTATATGTTTATAACTAAAAGGGTTAATCTGGATAAAGTAAAAATGTTGGGGAGTGGAACCAAAAGTTTGGTTTAATTAACTAGTTATATCAATTTGTTAGGAGTAAATAATTTTTAGTTTATTTTGTTAAGTTTGTAGTATTGAGTTAGTTTTTTTATTTGATCATTTAAATATTATTTGAGCTGTGTTAAGATTAGTTTATGTCTACTACAAATATAAAGTTATATATTTAGTTTTATTTGTCAAGTCCAATAATAAGGAAAAAATCAAAATATGTTACTTTAAATCTGTGTATTTAGATATGTTTTTAGGTTGATTCCATTGGTTATTTTAACAATAATTACTAGAAGAAGAAGAAAAGATGCATATATTGTGGCTGTCAACGAAGCAACCAGGCTAATATTTTTATAATAGATGTCATCTTCACTTTATAATAAAACTAAAATTCTTTTTAGACTAGCTAGCATATATGTTTGGAGTAAATTATACATCATTATACAGTATTATATGGACAAAATAATATTAGGTAATCTATAATTTCTACTTAGAAAATATCATGTTCTAAAGAACACATGCCCTAATTACTATTATATATTTTTAGGAAAATGTTATTTTACAAACTAATTTTTTTACTGTAGATTAGAAATGTACAGCCTCTTTGAGATTGTATTTCCTGTTTTAAAACCTATGTTAATGTGATTGAATTTTGTAATGTGTGTTTTAAAGTTTGTGTATAGATTAAACTTTGTACCGTCTTTTAAAATTTTACAGTATGCGTTTCCAATTGGTATCGTTCAAACCCGATTTTGTAGTTAGTGGGACTTGTTTATCGCCGAAAATAGATTCAACTATAAAATGAGCCAATTCAAACACAGTTAAATTGAGTTCAATTGAAGTTCGTTTGATCTGTTTTTAAGATGGTTAAAATCTTTTTCAAGATATTTAGGCACAAATTACTTTTTATTTGATCCTACACTCTTATATATACATATAAGTTTAAGATTTTAATTTTAAAAATACAAAACTATTTCCATTTCAAAGTTTTAGTCTTTTGTCAACCAAACTAGTTTTTTACCACTCTCGCATTGTAGCGGCATCGTACGTGACGTGATAAAATACAAACTAACAATCAGCATGACTTATCTACGGACCAAATTCACATCAAACAGTAAAGTAACTCATATTAATAACGTTGAATGAAACATATTATACTTGATCATTTTTCCACACAAAATTATGTCAAAATATAGACCAAGTAAAAGTATACATAAAAACACATAAATTGCAATTGTCTAGACTGGTTTTCAAACTAAATTTATGTTGAAATATAGAGTAGCTTTGTGATATGTTAATAATCATATATGTTAACGATACATATTTTCTTGCATTTCAAGTAATTTTTAAAATCATTTATTTAGACACTTATTTGAGTTTTATTTGATTTTTTTAGTTTCCGGTAGATAATCAGTGATTTTTATGTTAAAACGCAAGATTTGAAGAAATTGAAGGAGAAAAATATTGCTAATATGATCATATCACAACCAATGTCATATTAGCTGCCAAACTTCAAGCAGCTCATTTATGAAGGTAAATATGATCATATCATGAGATCTTCCATGTTTTGAGTTTGGGTGTGATTTTCACAGGTCTCACAGGCTAAACTCCTATTATCAATTGTAATAGATGAATTTAGCATGTTTTAACAATTTGTATATGATTTTTGGTGTTGTTTATGTTGATGTCATGATAAAACTTGATTGTCGATCCTTTAATAATTATGTGTGTTGTTCTAGTTTGATAAAATATTTAATCTTATGGTTGTTAAGTATGTTATATAAGAAAACCTAATGTTTTTGTAATACTTATGCATATAGTTACTTCTTTTGTGTGTGATATGTGACCTTTGACTAGAAATGATAAATAAAGGTTGAATGTTTATTAAAATTAAAAAAATATGCATCCTTATGCTTATGCTTGAGAAGACATGGTGTATGTCATGAATCTCTCATTATTAGCAATGAATTTGTTTTATAATCATGGTATTATGTTCATGAATTGAACATTAATTATAGTCTCATATATATTACGTAAGTTGAGCTGATTGTCATGTGTATATCATGTTAACTTTCCAAAGATTTATAAAATTAGATAACCCTAACGTGAGTTAGTTCATTTTTTATATTGACATAATTATATCATTTGGTTCTCATGGCATAACTTCAAGTGTATATTGTGTGTTTATCGTTTTAACTTTCTAAAGAGTTATACGTCTAGATCTCTTTAATGAGATTTTAAGCTACTTTTATGTATGATGTATGTTAATGATCGCATCTTATAATTGTGTTACTTGTTATTACGATGATAAATGGAGTCAAAATCTAAATGGTATCTAAAATTGATTTTGCATCTTCGTCTTTATTTTCTCACTTTGTTAGTTTTACTTGCTAATTGTTCTTAGTTAATTTTAATTTTCATAAATCCAAATTGATTTATGGGTTTAGATGATGATTACGGTTTAGTATTGGGGGTTTTGTCTCCATAGATTGACACTTGATTCTTACAAAAAACTATACTGTAATGCAATATGTGCATTTGCTTATTATGTGTGTAGTTGGTTTAAAGATGATAATCGTTTCTTAATTTAAAATTTAACTATATAACAATCCTTACAAAAAATATATATACATTCGCACACATCACCCGGATTTATATTGTCGAATGAAACCGTTTTATATTTGAGCCGACTCATTTTCGAACAGAACTTACGCCAAAACATAGGCGACCATAGTAATATACATAATCTTAAAGCGTATAATATTTTACCGGATTCTTATTGATACATATCTAAAAATGCAAACGTAAAAATTTAGAATTTTTTAAGAAAAAATTGTACCAGCGTATACCTAAAACTTTAAAAACTGAACAGGGTTAAAGTGACGTGTCAAAATTAACCTGTCGAAATTAATTTTAATAAACACATCTAATTCAATAAACAAATATTATTATTTTTATTATCAATGATTATAATTATGATCATGATCATCATTATTAATTATAACTCAATTTGCAAATTAACCCCTTCATTTTTAATTTGTAACCATTCCACCCCCTTAATCTTTTAAAAGTATCTAAAAAATTTCACTTGCACCCCATTAATTTTTAAAGTTATCGGATTAACCTCCGTACATTTTACTTACAAAAACTAATTTCTTGAGTTCTTATTTTTATATAAGTGCCGGTATAAATTCGAGTTATCTACATTTTAACGTAAATTTTATTCGAAACAAACCAAGAAAAATATAAAATGTCATCTTCACCTCCTTAAGTTTCTAGAGTTTTGGTTCGTCACTACACAAGTTTACCTAAAATAATAATTTCTAATGCTCGTATATTTGTGTGTGTCGTTATAATTTCGAGTCCGTCTTGGTTCGAACGTAACCAAAAACTACTCGAATCAAATATAAAACGCTTATGTACCTGTCTTTATATACTCCCTACTTATAAACACTTATTTTCATATTTTTAGTTGTCTGTATTTTTATATAAAAAGGCTAATTGACTCGGTCGATATAAAATATATATGTGCCTATTTTTATATACGCTTTACTTTTAGTCTTTTCCCTTTCACCCTCAACACCGGCTAAAACTATGTACAATATCATTTAAAGAAAATTTCTTATATTTATATTTTTGTATAGGTGTCAGTATAAAATCAAGTTAATATACATTTGTACATATTCGAAAACGACTAGGTATTGACGTAAATTAGTTTAGAAACAAGTCGAGTTGATTGTAGTATATATTTTATCAGGTTGCGAACGATGCCGCCACAACCCGAGGCTGGTGCAAATACTAGATATTATTATTAATAATATAGTAAATATAATAATTTAATAAACAATTATTATTATTATTATTATTTAATTATTATTATTACTATTCAATTCAACTTAAGTAATTATTATTATTAATAATATTATTCTATAATATTATAGATATGATAATCATTTAATAGTCGACTTTCAATGTATCTATGTAAACTTTCGTAATTTCGTTAAATAAAAGTTAACTTTGTTATGTTCTTGTAAGAACTATTTATGTCATTTATGAAACTCTGAGGGTTTGTTTATGTTTGTTTCTTAGTTAATTTAGAAGTTAATAAATTAATTTATTAAATAATAATAATAGTAATAGTAATAACAATGTTTGTTTAATATTATAAAACTTAACATTGAGTTATGATAATAAAAATAATAATAATAGTCAAAATAAAATAAAATAATAATAATAATAAAAATTAATAATTTATAAAAATTAAACCATTTATAAGTTATAAAAATATTTAAAACTTAAGGTTTGATTATGTTAAGGGGGCATTTATGTCAATTTGAGAACTTTAAATAAAAGTTTTAGCATAATATAACAAGAATTAAAACTTCAGTACCAATTGTGTAAAATTCTAAAAACCCAAATCCCCCTCCACCTTTTCCCCGTAAATCCGGCGCCAAACTCCGGCCAAACTCCGGCCACCCTATAAAAATAACATTTAAAAAATAAAATATTTATAAAACTAATAATTTTAATATGTTTTATTTATTCCATTCATGTAATACATGAGTTCTATCCTAGTTTGTTGAATAAATGAGTAGATAGAATTTGGGTTTGTGCTTCTCAAATGAGGGCTTGGTTCTTACTATATATAGAGACTATCCTGACATATAAGTATTGGTTGTCTGCTGCAAATTTGTCAAACCGACAGCCCATTAACATATCGGATATGAGTTCGCACAAAAAAATGAGAATTGAAATCTTTATTTTGCCGCTTTCAGTTGGAGTTCATTCAGTAATTATATACAGATGAATGTGCCATCGATACCTAGCTTCCTGTTTGATGTCTTCGGTCAGTAACTTCCCGTCGGATGTGACATGGTCCGAACTTTCAGTGGATGACACTCATTTGTATATATAGTAGTGAAAATAAACATTAATAAAATACAAAACTATACAAGAAAAAAAGTAACAGAAAATAATATTAATGGGAGGCTAAGTTATTAGTTGAAACATATATGTATACCGTAATACCTATGTCATTAGTTAAGAACCAAATTCAACCGCATATCTACACGAGATAAGATGGCAACCCTTAGAAGAAATTTTAGCAAACAAACAAATAAACATGGTGTGTGTGTATATATATATATATCTAAATGCCATGCCAATATCACAACCACACTTCTCACAAACCACTTCAGTTTCAATTTTGCTGCTCTTCTTCTCAATAGCCATGACACCAAACGGAACTACGACACAAGCCACCACAGACACACAGATGATGTGGTCATCAAAGCTTACGGGAAACATCTTTGGTGTGCTTGCTGTCAAGAACCATGGGAAGGTTGATGTAACCTTAGGGTCTTCCTGTTCATATTTTCTTTCATCGCGATCATTGTTGTGGCTACTTCTAAACAAACCGCATCGATCCGTGTGTCACCAGTCATGACGATAAGCGCGGATGCAAAGTTCACTCACATGCCAGCTTTCACGTAAGTACTATCATATAATCAAAAACCATACTCAGTATATCACATCCATATCAAAACTATTGATGTCTGTGCATACAATAACTTTTTGGTTAAAATATATTCAAAGTATACATATGTTGATTATACTTTAGCCATCAATCATCAATCATAACCCTAGTGATTATCTTTATTATTTTTTATTTTTGATTATATTGTAATGAACAAAATATGAGTGCCCATATTATTGTTTACATATGTTTACTAACGTTACTTTTGTTCATTTGGTTTTTGATGCATTTGTTATGCATCTAAACCAATAATTATGCATTGGACGATGTAGGTATTTCGTAGCAACATCCTCGGTTATTTTGCTATATAGCTTAATCACCGGGTATTCATCATATTCAGCAGTGAAGAAGAAAGAACGAAGCTCAATAAACCAACAGTTGCACTTTGTGCTACTTGATTCTGTAAGACCATGAACTATATATGTATGGGCGAAAGATGGGTCCCTAGGGAAAAAAGCGTAGGAAATTCCTACACATTTATGACGAAAAATCTATACGTAACTACATTTCCCATGATTTGTTATTGGGAAAACGACCTAATTTTCTAGTAGTGATACGTTGCAGTTTACATTTTTTGTGGCTTAGAAATGTTTTATAGAGATGCAACGGATTTAACTAGTTGGTATTGCATGTGCAGTTGATTTTATCGATCGCAGCATCAGCAACAGGCGCTGCAGGGGCAATAGCATACGAAGCACGCAAAGGAAACAGTCATGTCCATTGGATGAAAATCTGCGATATCTTCGACACATTCTGTCACCATATTATATCTGCAGAAGCCATCTCACTTCTAACTGCAATAACGCTCTTGATGCTAGTTTGGTTCTCCATTTGCGCAATTGTGAAGAACAGTGGAAGGTGATAGTTTGGTGCGTTGACACAATGACACAAAGAATGTTTTAGTGTGTCATTTTTAATACGATCACCCAACTTATATACATGTTTATATATATGTTCTTGTTTAAGTTTGGAAGTACACAATCATGGCTAGTAAAGATCATGCATAAACAGTGGTTTAAGGTAAAATTGAAGGAGCATTTTTCTTTGTTGGTGGGAGATCGAGGCTAGACATGAAGATCATATTGTATGTGAATTTTACTTTTAAATAAATATTATACGCTATTGTTATATTGAAATAAGTATTTTTAGCCTGGAGTTCACCGGAAGAAAGAGTGAAGGCCCAATCCTATCATACTTTGTGAGATTTTTATTGTGTACCTTGTTTGTTTCTTTGTACGCGTGTTTTTTCTTTATTTTAATTTTCTTTAATATTTTTCTAATAATATTATCCATGATTTAAGCATGGTTTATTATTGTAATATTTACAAAGTGAGAGCAAAATAGTCAAGATTTGGTGTTACAGTTTGAATTTTGTTTCACTACAAGACTACAAGTGAATTATATATAAAATTGTACATTCATACAATAATTAGAAGAACTTTGAGTGCTGTTTTTCTTCGTTAGTCACGCAGACCCAAGGAAAAATTCATATACGTTGTGTAGAAGAACTTAGTTTTTTTCACCCGCCGTAATAGCGTTATACATGACATGATAAATTATACACTAAAATCGATCCGATTCGTTCGAAACTAGATTTACTTTGAAACTTAGAGTAACTCTAATTTCTACCGATCAATATAGTGAAAACGTATTATATTTGATATGACTCCAAGTCAAATTTACGCCAAAATGTAAACCAATTATATATATATATATATATGAAATAAGCATGTGCGGGGATGTCGTATGTGGCGTGATAAAATATAAATTACAATCCTCCCGACTCATTTCCAAACTATATTTATGTCAAAACTTAGCATAACTCGAGTTCATAAAAATATAATAAAAATTTATTATATTTAACCCGACTTGTTTCCAAACAATATTTCTTACGACAGTTGTGTATGTTTACAGGGCCAGCGTAGGGACGGGCAACTGCTCAAGCCCAATCTCTTGAGGAGCGTAATTTTTTTATTAAAACTATATATATATATATATATATATATATATAATATATATATATATATATATATAATGTACTAGTTGGAATGCCCGCGCGTTGCGGCGGTGCGGTTGTTGCATTATTTTTTGGGAATTCGATTTTAGTCGGTATCGGCTCGGTGTGTTATGACGTAAATTAAAAAATCAAAACATAATTATTGAAAAATTGAATAAAAGAAAATATTTACGTATATTACAAAAGTTTTTAAGACAATTATATTATCTCAATAAAAATAGTGAAAATATGGGTGGTATTTATGGTCGAAAATCACTTATTACCTAGATTTTAGAGAGGTTTATTTTATGAATGTAGGTTAGAGTTTTATAATCATTGGAGTTAGTTTTTGGTGGTGATAAAGTTAATGGAGAATTTATCACCACAAATTATTATTTTGATTGTTATTGAGTTATTAATAACTGATAAGGAAAGGGGAAGATGGATTAGTGCTCAATCACAATATATAAATGACATTGAAAGCAAATGACTATTTTGTTTGACCACGTATATATGTTTTAACATTTGTATTATAAGCAATCATATATTATACTTTATTGTAAGTGCATAAATAAAATAAAATGATCAATTATTTGAAATTTAAGCATTACTTTTCATATGTGTGTCCTAATCCATGTGTAAAATTGTTATTTTATCATCCTCTCACTTTTATTGTAAAAAAATATAGATAAATATTAAAATTATTAAACTTATAATATGCTCCTAGAAAAATAATAATATATTAATTATTATAAATATGAAGATTTGTATAAGTTATATACTTAAATATTTAAATAAAACAATATACTTAATTAAAATATTATTTAGTTATAAAAATATAATTAGTAAATATAAATTTAAATGTTAATTTATAGTATCATAAATAAAATAAAAATTAATGAAGTGAATTAAATAATATCATATCATTAAATAATATATTAATAATGTTTATTAAATATATGAAAGAGACAAGGGTAAAAATGCCAAATTTAATAAAATTTAATGGATAACTTTACCATATTACCCCTAAAGTGTCTTAAATTTTTAATCAAATTCCTATTCTATCCCTCTTAATTGTGATGCACTCATTTGTATATGTTGTTTTAAAACTTGTATTTTTAGCAAAATTACATCTCTATTTAAAGAGATGTATTATATAGTAGTATAGATATTTAAAAATTCTTCTATAGAATTAATCCTTACTTTAAATCAGCCTATTACGTATATACTTTAAATTAGTCAATTTAGCCGAATTGCATTAAATCATTTAGCCTATTTAATTATCCCATCACGAACAAACAATTTTAAACTTATTAAAAAAACAATTTCGTTCGAGGCCCAATTTTCAAACTCTCTCAGGACCCCTAAATCCTCGACATTGTCCTATATCTATATAACCTATAATAAAAAACTAACCATAGGTTGAATCGATTCCAAAAACACTGAAACGAGTTCAATCGGAGTTCATGCGAACCAGTCTTGAGATGATTAAAATCACTCTTAGGATAGTTAGGTAAAAATAGTTCTTATTTGAACCTGTTAGGCCTATATATATATAATATAACTATTTGAAAAACTTAATAATCTTTCTAGTCCATTCTATTACAAGACAATGACATGAAGATAAGCATTCGAAGTTTTCATATTTTTTGAAAAATCACATATGGAGTGGTGTCGTTTCAAAGGAATCTAAGAGTTCTTAATGAACCATGCATGTGTTCATGATAGACTCGACTATGAAGAGTTGATCACGTCCAGAAGAATTATGTATAAACTGTATTGTCATGTGCACAACTAGATGTTTAGTTCAAGGACATTACATGTACAAACAACACTAGAAGACTTGAGTACATTTTTATGAAAAATGGTTCAAAGGAAAACATCTATTTATGATATGTAGGATTTAAGCATTGTGATTTCATTAGTATGTTTTGTGTTTTGATTTATCATCATTTATGTGACGGGTTGTTTAGAAAAAAGAGAAAGTGATCAAACAAAGTTTTTATCTTTAAAATAGTGAATTCGATCCATGTCACTTCAAGACTAGGATGCTATGTACAATACATGTTGTTTATCTATTATCATACCATACATGTGACCTTTAACTTGTCAAGACTAGGAGGCTATGTATAATGAACTTGGTTCGTTTCTTATGGACACAGAAATGAGATAAGATACAAGGCGTGGATTTCTTTTATAGGAAAAGTTTAACATACAAGGGAATGTGCATGGAGGGTAAAATTGAAAATAGCATGCGATTGTTGATTTTTTTTAATCTTCTGTTTTTTTAAACATATATATCTTTTCCATATGATATTTTTTTAAGAATACATTATAAAACACGTGTTATGTCCTTATGACTTCGAACGATTCGCACGGAAATTACACTTTGTATAGTAACCGACCATTTTTTTTAAATACACCACAAATGACACAAATTGTTTAAAACAATAAAAGATAATAGAGAATACCCCGGTTGCATAATCAAACTAGAGAGTTCAACCCTAAAGTAGCATTTGGTTGGCAGGAATGAGGGATGAAATGAAATGAACCATTGAGGGTGAATAAACAAATACATGTTTGGTTGGTGAATGTAATGAAATGAATCATTATATAGTTGATTCTATTCCCTCAAATTCATTCCATCCACCCACCCTTTTATTATTTCATTCCATCCTTTTTTCAATCATTAGTCACTACACCACCCATTCACCCACAACAACAACCACCGACGCCGCCGGTCACCACTGCCGGAGCCTGCCGTTAGAAACCATCGAAGGCCACCGTCGGCCACTTCTGTCGCCGGAAACCATGGACACCGAAAAGTACCGACGTCCACCACCACCGCCGGGAACCAACCTTGGGTCACCGCCACTACCACTGGAAACCACCGCCGGCCGCCGCCGCCACTGGAAACCACCGCCGGTTAGCGATGCCTCCGGAAACCACCGTTGTCCACCGCCGCTGCCGGAAACCACCACCACTGGAAACCACCACCGTCCACCCCCGCTGCCGGAAACCATGGCCGTCGGAAACCACTGCCGCCTCTGGAAACCACCGTCGGCCATCAAAAACCACCACTGACCGGCACTACGAGAAATCATCACTATCATAACCACTTTTACATTTCATTGATTTGTTTTTTCATACCTAATTAATAAAAACAACACAAAGTAATGATTAATCCATTCATAAAAGGCAACCAAACAGAACAATAAAATGTAATGATTTATTTTATTCTCTCATTCATTCCATTCCATTCATTCGATCATTTTATTGCCCCATACCAAACAAACTCTAATAGTATAAATACACATGTGACACTTGTAGCCTAGAAGGTATATGTTAATAAATGTGAAATTTGCTTTGGAAAGACCACACCAAACACATGCCTAAACCAATCTTAGTTAGTTCGAACTTTACTATATATTAATTCTAGATATTAGAAATTTTAATTCTTCATCTATTTTATGATATTCGCTACGTTTCAGTTTATTTTCTTATTAGTTTTCAAACAAATCATTTAAAATAATAAAAGATAATAAAGAATACCCCGGTTGCATAATCAAATTAGAGAGTTCAACCCTGATGGTATAAATACTCTTGTGACACTTGTAGCCTAGAAGGTATATGTTCATAAATGTGAAATTTGCTTAGGAAAGAGCACATTAAACACATGCCTCAACCAATCTTAGCTAGTTCGAACTTTACTATATATAGATTCTAGATATTAGAAAATTTCATTTTTCATCTATTTTATGATATATGCTATATTTCAGTTTATTTTCTTATTAGTTTTTGTTATATGTAAAAGGTTAAAAATTTATGTATTACACATACTGAATAATAAAAAATATCAATTAATTTAAATAATTAGCTAGCATTAAAGAAGGGTGGTGTTCTAACACCCAAATTTTCAAAACCGTAATAACAAGGGAGGATATGATGATGATGGCGACGACAATATACATATTTCTTGAAAGATTGAAATATTTAGTCAAAAGAAAGTGAACTTGGTAGTTAAAAACTTTTCGGATTAAATTTATTTATTTGAATAATATTAAAATTTAATTAATATAATATAACTTATTTATTTAAAACAATTTATTCCGACTCTTAAATGATTAAAATTTAAAAGCATTCATGTTGATAGCTTTAGTAGACTCGTGATTTACACGGGTTGAATAAATAAAATATTAATATAATAAATTTATTATTTAAACAATGATATTTTAAGATGTGATATAACTAAAATAATAAAACAGTGATATCAATTTTTTAAAACTTTATTATTAATTTTTTTAAAAAAATAATAATTTTGTTTCAAAACAAACTGTATAAAAATATAATTTTTTAAAAATTTTCTTGTTACAACTCCCAAAATTGATTATTTTTTGTTTTTAAAAAATCGACTTTTTAAAACTATCAATTTATTAAATAACCTTAATAAATAGATTTTTTTCTTAATTTATTAAATAATAAAATGTATAAAATATTATCATTTGTAATTAAGGTGATTATTTAATAGGAGAGAGAGGCAAGGCAATTTTAATGAGAATGATTGTGATGCTAACACGTAACACCTCATTTATCTTTTTATTAGAGTATGAAGATTAAGATAAAAGATTTTACGTATATTCTAGTTGTCTCTTTTATTATTGTCTGTTACCTTTTCTAGAATGAATAAATATTTTTTTCTATGTCGCGTGTGACAATAAAGGTTCAAAAGTACACATTGAGTTTTGATTTCAGTTATTATAAATTAATAAGGGGTCATGGTGTTGATACTTTCGTGTCTTTTTTTAAGCCACCCATTTTATTTTATTTAAGACGCTATCATATGCTCACAGCCTCAAACAAAAATCGTTAGAGTAAATTACTCTTTTAGTTTCTGTGTTTTGATGGTTATAACGTTTTTAATCTAATAGTTTAAAATTTTTCACTTTAAGTACTATGGTTTAAAATTTTTCTCAATCAAGTTCAAATCGTTAACTTCATCCATTTCTGCCGTTAAATTTTATTAAAAAGACTAAAATACCATTGGGCTAAAATAGTTATTACAATACAATTTATAAATCATATAGAACCCACATGATAATAAATGAATGATATTTTCTTCTCTTCTCAACTCTCTCTCTACATCACTTTCTCTCTCCTTACACTCCTTACTTCTTTTTTAACAAATTTTATCTACCACCAAATTAACCTAGGCACCACCACCACCGCCACCTACTCCGGGAAGTCATCATAGCCATCACCACCATCATATTCTCCTGCGAAGTCATCATATCCATCACCTTCATCTTCATCTTTAAGATTTCCTTATAAATTAGATTTTGCCCAAAATCAAAGTGGAAATTGAGGCCTATACCCTTCCCTCTTTTTTATTTGTCTTTCTCTTTCTCTCTAAATGAATGGATAAACAAAGCGGGTGGAAGGGGCACTGATTATTAGGTGGTGGTGGTGGTGGTAGATGTTGAAGGTCAAGTAACGTTGGGGGTTAAAGGGTGGGCAGCAGTGGTGGGGGTGAATGTTTAGAAAGAGGGAAGAGGGAGGGAAGATCACAAGATGAAGATGGGTGGGTAAGATGGTTTTGTGACGAAGGTGCGCATCAGGCGTGGGGTCGTTGAGGTGCGCCGACAGTGGGGTGGCTGAGGTGCGCAGGCGATGGCGATGGCTGAGGTGAACGGGCGGTGGCGATGGCTGAGGTGAACGGGCGGTGGCGGTGGCTGAGGTGCGCGGGCGCTGGCGGTGGCTGAGGTGCGCGGGCGCTGGCGGTGGCTGAGGTGCCCAGATGGTGGCGGTGGCTGAGGAGCCCAGGTGGTGGTGTTGGTTAAGGTGCCCAGGTGGTGGTGTTAGTTGATTAAGATAGATAATTTAGTTTTATAATATTTATAATGTAGTAAAAATTTAAAAACAAGGGTATATTAGTTATTTTACATAAGATTAACAAAGAAGATGGATGGTAGTTAGTGCTTTGGACTTGATTGAGACAAATTTTAAACGATAGTGTTTAAACTGGGCGTTTTTAAACTATTGGATTAAAAACGTTATAACCACCAAACCATTGGAACTAAAAGAGTAGTTTACTAAATGTTATTTAAGAGAATGGATATCATAATTTTTCATTCTTTTATTTGACTTTTTAATATTCTTATTTATACTTTTATACTTTTAGTTTTTCTTAAGTTATAACAAGCTTTTAGTAAAAATGAAATCACGAAAGTTAGATCAGAAATTTAATTAAACTACACTTCTTAAAATATTTTTAAAGTTGTGTCGACCGTCTCATTTAGGTACAGTTTGTTTTTTCAGAGTTAATATGTCTGTAGTCTGTGAATTAAATTTACAGACGTTTGTAGAAGAATAGGCAAACTAAAACTCTACAGTCTGCATAAAAAATATAATTTGGTTTTACTACTAAAATAACTGGTGGTGGTGGTGGATGACGATTGTGAGGTGGTGGACGGTGGGTGGTGGTGGAAGGTGGAGGGTGTGCTGGACGACAATGGTGCTGGATGGCGATGGTGATGGTCGTGGATGGTGATGATGGTGGTGGTGGACGGTGATGGATGCTGGTCGTGGGTGGTGGTGGTGGACAGTGGATGGTGGTGGTGTTTAACCATTTGCAGATTATAGAAGATCTTAAAAGTGGCTGGGTTAAACTTGTACTCAAAAGAGCTCGTGTAAACCTTTTTTCAATGAAATGTCTTCAAAAAACGAACAATTTGCAGGTGGCAATGTCTACGCGTGGTAAGCGCTACACAAACAAAATAGTTTGCGTAGACCTTTTTAAACAAAAACACCACCTAAGTTATTTGTTTTGTAGTTGATCAGTTAAATGATTTCTCAAAATAAAAAAATTACACATTGGGTATGTTTGGCTGAGCTTTTGAAAAGTTTTTTTTTGATTTTTTGAAGGAGTAAAAAAACAAAATTACCCCTCCAGAAGTTATGTAACTTTTGATAACTTCTAAAGGAGTATTTTTATCTTTTTACCTTTAAAATAATCATAAAAAACTTTTAAAAGCTTAACAAAACATACACATTACATAAATCAAATCCTGAAAAAAGAAATCATGAAAGAAGGTAACATCCGTCAAGTGTTTAAAACATGCCGTGTGGTTTGTGTCTTCTTTGACAAAATTATTTCAGTTTATAATGCGAAAAAATAATAGATTTTAGTTTATATTATGAAAAATAACTAATACTGGTATACAACTGATCAAAAAGATCTAATATTATATTTGTTAATGAAAATAAACAAATAATTTTAGTTGGAGCAACAAAAACTATTATATACTTATAAATGGTTTATAAGAAAATATAAATATAAACATTGACCGACGAGGGTATATGTGTAGTTTTGAGTTATTAAGTTTATTTACTTGTGAAAAACAACTTGACAAAATTTTTTTAATGTTAAGGATGTGTATCTAAGCGTTACAGGAGAAATATGCATATGTTTGAGCTATTACTTATAGTCGTATAAATAAGTTTATTTAGTTGTTTTTATTTCAGACATCTAGTAAAAGATTGTGTCTAGTAAACGGGTCAACCCAACCAATACTCTTTTATGGAAAATATAAATAAATTAACTATTAAAATACACAGATATTATTTTTTAAAATTATATATATTAAAATAGTGGTAAATGTACTATTTTGATAATATTTAACACTTAATTTTTTTTTAAAATCAATTTAGAACATAATGTAAAATTACTGAATCATAAGAAAACTAAAAAATGAATATGTAAAACCAAAGAAAAATTATATAAAAATATATTTGTTTAAAAATTTTAGTAAGAAAAAAGTCAAATTAATTGTTTGAGTTAAGTTTTGTTTTTCTCCCAGAGGTTTATAAATTGTTTTTATTTCAGTTCAAAATTTAATTAGTTGTTCCAACTTGAATTCAAGATAATAAAAATTTTAAAGTGAAATTTAAACAACTTATGGAACTTTAATTAAGAGGTAAATAGTTGTTTTTAATATTTTAAAGAAAAACAGTTATTTTTGTCAAATCTTAAGAAGCAAAATTAAAATTAACTATAATTATTTTTATGATTTTCTCTAATTAATATGAGAGATATACAAAAAGCAAACTTTTGAATGTGTTAAAAAATTGCCAAGTGTCCTATATATAAATTAAATATATATAATCTTTGAGTAAATGTGATATTATCTATGTTTTGATAAAGATAATCAAAATAATAATTGTTTAAAAACTTGATTAATTTATTAACAAAATTATATATGATAAAAAAAATTGTGTTGCCACTTAAGTTGATAGTCAATGTAAAAGTCTAAAACTTGTTAAAGACAAACACGGGTTCGGACTTGCTTAATAGTAGTTTAGGTGGCTTCAAACATGAAGTATTGTTGGTAAAAAAAAGTAACCAATATTGTTTGGTTATATTGATCTGGACAAATATTAGGAGAATTACCTGACCAGACAAAGTGTTATATTAAATTTTCTTTCAATTCGCCCGCATTTTAAGACACAAAGCTCAAGCTAACCATATTTGAAAGTTAACTAGGTTGTCAATGCCAATTAGATATGTTGCATATTTTATTATGTCACACATTAATTGAGATTTTTATGCCTATATATTAAGAGTATATTAATTCTAAACATTAACCATAAGTTTGTGTTTCATTATCTATACTATTATATAAAACTTAAATGGAACACACAATTGTAATTTTGTTTAAAGTTTAAGACACCTAATACGCTACAAGTGTTTCATGTAATAGTTTTTAATTTGGTTCTATTTAATAAACTTCTTATAATTAATGCACAATTTAATACACATTAGAATATTTAATCTACTACATTAAGTGTATATATATATATATAATACTTTAAATTAATATATAATTTACATTTGTTAATTATATTTTAATAAGTAAATATTATTTAAATTAGGTATTAACATATTTAAAATACTTAAAGTATTTAATCACTAATATTTACATATTTTTAATGATAATAATACCCAAATATGTTAATATTTAAGGGAGGTAAAAAAAACACATCGATAACACCCATCGCCTCACCGGCCACCCCACTATATATAACAAATAGAAAAAACAGTGATAAGTGATGTTGTTACCATAATAATTCTATTTTCTTCAAAGTTATAAAACAACTTACTTTTTTTTAACTTTACATTTAAACCCCTGTGGATTTTTTTTATTAACCACATCACTTTTTCATTTTTTCAATTTGGCTATCCACTCATATTTTCCCTTTTTTTAAAATAAATTTTACACTTAAACATTCGAATTTATATCAGATTTACATTTAATTTTCTAACCTTTAGTAAAGTTCTTGCATTTCTTCTAACCAATTTACAATACAGTTCATTAAATTTAATAAAGTTACTATTTACGTATTCTTTATTTTTTTGGTTTGTGGATTAGTTTTTATAGTATTTTTTCCTTTTACACATTATTCTGAATTTTTTCAAATACTTAATAATAACGTAACTGAAATAAATCTTTCAACTTATACCATCACCGCCACATACACATGGCTCACACGCGCTAGTCTCTTGATAATCAAGCCTCTTGAATCATCTACTTCAGAAATGTCAATAAGTTGTAACTAAGTTTAATTAATTATTGTTACCAAACACATACATTTTTCTTACGGAAGGTATCATAAAACTAAGACACGACTATTTGCTTCAAAAGAAACCCATAAAGATATATAACACTTATATAGAATGAACGTAAAGCACCAAGATACAACAAGATTGAATTTTGAAGTACCAAGACACAAAAACTACATAACTCCCCAAGTATGACACCTACGTACAAGACTCAATTGCATGCAACAGCAAACCACAAATGTCTTTTTACTAGTGTCACTATGTTTCAATCTTCGAATGTCCAAGAACTTTTTCAGGTCGGTCTGGATTATTGAAATAACCAAAATTTTAGTAGCAATGTCTACTTTAAGATAATAAATACATACAATGGTACTCGCATCAATAATATATCATTCAACTCATATAAAATAATCTAAAACAACTTCAAAATCCCAACATTTCTATGAGCTTAATGTGTAATCATATGAAATTATACAATGTAAATCGATTGCCAGCTGATACAAGGTATAGCACAGAAAATACAAATTACTCTACTGTCACGTGACACTACTTTCGGCATAAATTCATCCATGGCTACATGGCAGGTAATTGTCAATGTTTTCAGAACCGGATCGGACGTCGAACAGAACGTTTTACTGGTTTGATGGTCGGACCGGTTGGACCGGATTTAACTATATTTTAATTATATTTATATATGTAGTTAAATATAAGTAATTTATATATGATTTACATATATATATTTTATAGTTATATATAAAACTTAAATGTATTTGTATCGCACTAATTTATTGTTTAAAACCCGGTTTTACCCATTAAAATCAAAAAAAAAAATTAAAAAATCAAAAACAGGTCCGAACCGGTCCGGTTTCCCGGTCCGACCACCGGTTCGGAAAGAACCGGCCGATTCGACCATTCAAAACCGATTCGTAGCGAACTGGACCGATCCCTGGTCGAACCGGTGGGACCGGCCGGTCCAATCCGGTTGCGAAAACAGTGGTAATTGTGGGTCAAGAGACATTATTCAACGGGTTGAAATGGGCCGATGGGTGATACATTTAAATACCTATTAGGCTATATGGGCCATTGGGTTGGAAGTTGGGCTAGAGGTGAATAGCTCAATAGCTTTCTTTTTAAAACGCGTTTGGGTCACCGGTCTGGTTTAGTCAACCGGAGTTAAGAACGGGGTTGAATAGAGTCCAAACCGGGTTGGTTTCAAACCGGTATCCAACCCCGTTTGGCCGTTACAATTTAAAAATATTTTATTGAATTGCGAAGGGTTACAAAATAAAAGTTTACGTAAAATTCAAATTAAAGAAACTAAATCAACTTATATTTTTTTCACCAATTTTTCTTGTCATCGGCTAAGTTTTTTTAATTTGACTCCGGAACCTTAGCTGTTAGATAGGTAAAACAACTTTCTCATTGGTAAGTGGGGTCGTTAATCCTTGGTTTACTTCGTCCGCATATATTTGTCTTCTACAATATCTTCACCTTTAAGTGATGAGCTGTCTTGTATGCGTTCCCGAACCGCATCAACAAAAGAAAAACAAGTTTGCTTTCGTTTACCTTAGTTGCTTGACCTTTCGGCTTTCGCTGGTTCACCTTTCGTTGGTCTTGTATTATTATTATTATTATTATTTTTTAATCTTTATGCGGTCTTTCACTGCCTTGCAATATTTTTTTCTCTATGTGGTTTTTCACGTTTGTGTTTGCATATTTTTGAAGGAAATATTGATGACATAGCTTACCAGGCGCGTTGTTCAGCATGCTTGACATTTCACACATATAAGTTCGGTACGGGTTATAGCTTGCTCTAAGAAGACCAAATCGGTCGAGATTGGGTTGTGTTGAAAGCAATTAGGATACCAGGCTGGGTAGGTTTTTGAAACTGATTTCGATTTCAGAGCCGACCTTTTTGCCCACAGGTGGGTCATGATTCAAATTAAGAGATTGCCTAATCAAGCAATCAAGTAATCATAAATTATTGTTTGAAGATCATCATAGTTTTTTTATATTTTTCTGTCAATCACAACTAAAAGATCTAAATTATATTAATTCATAAAAGGTTCGAACAAAAAAAAGGACAAATTTCAACGACAAGAAAGTCATGAACCCGAGTTGTTTTTTCGAACTTCTTGTTCAACTACAAGAAAAGTACCCTGTTACACTAACGTCTATTGCGTCAACTAAATTCGTTCCTAAAAAGGGTGTATAACATGGACAAAATTATTATTACTGGCCCATGCTATTAATCAAAAAGCATAAACAAATCTGATTTCGGTTAATTACCACCCTAGTAAAGGCCTATTTTATAATAACTAGTTTTATACACGTTTCAGTACGGATTACGTAAAATCTTTATACAAAAATTGTAATCCCTTTGATTTGTCTACTACCTTCGTATCCTAAAACTACATTTTTAAGTAAAATTCCATAAAAAATATTTGATTCAAAGATGTTTTTTCCTGTCAAACAACAAATACACATAATTGCATTCTACAAATGAGTCATACAAAACAGGCTACTCTATTCAGTATCTACAAATTTAAGACATATGACTATAAATTTATTTCATATTAAGGATACCAAGATACATTTGCACCCTAAACAATATTTGCGCTACGGATTTTTTATGCCATCCGACACGTGCAAGTATATCTACCTATTGTATTCTAGGTTATTATCATAATTAGAAACAATTTGCAGAAACTAAATGAATAATATACAAAATGACAAAGATGCAAAGTGTAAAATTAGTTGTTGAATCATCTAATGCACTTAAAAGAAGTGAAAGCAACTATTATGTAGACCCTTACGTACAATCAATAAGCTAGGATAACATAGTGTAGTCAATAAACATGATAAAATTTGTTGAACAAACATAAACATTAAACCAAGTCGTTACATATATAAGATCATATATTACTGCCTTTAACCCATCAACATGTACAGAAGACTAAACAAAGAGAAACTTCATAAAACGTGAACCAACAGATGAAGATCTAGGTTTCAAAACCCTAAGTACAAATTGAAGAAACCATCCAACTGACTTCAAGAACCATTACCGACCGAAGATCAACTTATCACAATCAACAAAAGCCTAACTCATATCCAAATCAGGACAACTCAAGAATGCATCGGAATGGCAAAGAATCACGAGCCTTGGGTTTTGATTCAATGTCAAAATATATGATCTAAATCTAACACAAAGTATTATCAATATGAATATGTAAAACAAAGGCGAGCAACGAACAAAACTTCAAACAAATAAGATAACCAAGTAACAAGCGTTAAGCACCTGCTAGTCAGCGCTGTTGAGATAAACAAAAGAAGAGGGAATAAGCACCTGCTAGTCAGTGCTGTTGAGATAAACAAAAGAAGAGCATTAAGCACCTCCCGCGTCGTATGACCTGTTGGTTTTGATCGTTCGTTTCTTAGTTTCAAATTTATCCTTTATGCAGCAGAATATTTTATATTAAAGTCATATTTTCATTAAATATGTAACATCTAAAAACTTTCGATATTTCATATAATTCAATGGATCTAAAACCCTTTGGTTTCTCGTTCTCTTTGTTTTCTTTGTTTACAGGTTTGTTACTTTGTGCAACACTTTGGGTTTGTCTATAATGATTCTAATATGAGAGATGGTTCAAAGTGATAGAGATTTGAGAGAGAGATCAAAGAGATTTGCATTTAACAATAACATTAACAACCCAAACTTTATGAAACATTAAATTGACAAATTTTGACAAAATTTTAGCATAAATTAACATAAATGAATCACCTAGAAATAGATTAAGTCATATACATTGTTTGTTGAACAACAACTTTAATCTATGTGTCGATTTGAACGGTTATTCCATCTTTGCAATGCTTTAAATCGACATTGATTTGGGTTTTAGAGTTCAACTTTAATTACAAGTCAAGGAATGGGAGTTATGGTGAGTGGGGGGTGGAAACTATAGGAGTTACAAAACTGCTACAAAACAAAACAGTTTGTAATTGATCATAAGATTATATCCATCCATCAAATTTTAAGCCTTTGAATGGACATGATTAATTCTCAGGGAGGTTAAGGGTTGTTTAGGCCAGGTTTAAGAGTCGAGATCATTACAAAATATGCTTGAAAAATAGTTTACTATACGTCATCTTAATATAACGTAAGTCAACACACCCCAACCGGATTTACTACGAACTATATTTATACTAAAGAATGCTTAAACAATAAGAAACCTATAAAGACTCAAACACCTATTCTAACATTACTTAACCTATTTGAATACACAAATAAAACTAACCCATCACCAAAGAAAATAAAATTAGAATACAAACTTGTGTTTTTGTGCAAAACGTATGAAGTGGAGACGTGAAATTATCACCTAAGGATTAAGTTTGGGTGAAATTATCATGCAGAGATAAAGTTATTGCACAAAAATATCTATCCTACTATTTTGTGATTCTTTCATACCATGCGTGAAGAATATCAATTTTGCATGATAATTCAGCCACTGGACTCAACACAAGGTATATTTGCTTTGAGGGAGATTCGAACCCAAAACATCATATCTTAATTTTTAATTGTTTTGATACCTCACCTCAATTACTTGTGTTACGGATCATTTGTTAAGCCTTCATATTTATCTCCTTTTCAAATCTTTATCTCCTTGAAATCAGCACTTTTAGTCTTCTTAGATCCAATCCAAATTAAGCCAATGAGTATCAAGTATTTTTTATTGTTCCTGATCCATGTAATATTTTGTTCATTTAAGTTTTTTGCTTTGCTTTCTTATTATTTTACTCAAATATTTTGGTTGTATTACAGAATTCTGTCCGTTTTAGCAATTATTCGATCAACATCTTTATTAGATTATGTGTTAATTAAGTTCACGGTAACCATACTCTAATAAACATTTATTTTATATATACTAATAAGATTATACTCCAAACACCATGCATGCATTGCGTACGTGTAACCTTGTAAACAAAGTATAACATGAACACCGATAACTTGTAGCGCGAAACTTGAAACAACATCAACAAACAGGTGCAGTGCATTTTGTACCATACGTCCACTCCTGACCAATCTATCGCCTCGCGCTTTTCTTCGTAAGCATGTGAAAGGAGAGCCAAACTAGCAGTAGAAGTACTATGGTTGATAGGAGTGACATAAAGACCGAGATTCCTATGTGGTGACAAAAGGAACCATACATATTGCAGATCTTATTCCATCTCGAGTGAGAGTTCCCTTTGTTTCCTATGTATGCTACCGCTGCTCCTGCTCCTGATGCTGAAGATATGATGCCTAACAACAGCTGCATGCACCATATCCATTAGTTATATATAACAACTTAATAGCTAATATAATATTTATGCAGCTTTGGATTAGTTAAAATGATCATCATTTCACTTTTAGTGATTAATGGTTAATTTGCCTATGTTTGAGTTAATCGGGTTTGTTCACAGGTCACACATCGCAAATTAGCATGTTAATGGACTATGGGTCAGAAGTTTCATTTAACTTTAACATGTTTATTTTATTTTAGGAGGGTTAAGTAGCCGGCTAGATTATGGGTTGTGTTTACTTGTTTTTAGGCATGCATGAACTTATCTTTAGCTACATTTTTAGGGTTAAATAGTCATTTAATTATTTCTGTTGTTTCCCAGAAGTTAATCAATAAAAAGTGTATAACAAGTTCTTGTGTTTTGCTGTTTGATTTCCATCATTTAAAGCTACAGATCACCAACAGCTTCCATTAAAACACAAAATGCTGATTATATGCTTAACATGCAAAATAATCAGATAAACATTGTTGATTAGTTATTAAGCAACATCAAGCACCCCTTATATTAGTAGTATGGGGCAAGAGCTTACAGAATCTATTATCACAACATGAGACTGCAACTTCTCGTTGCTTCCGGCTATCTTCTTCAGCACTAACACCGATGAGGCACCGGTGATGATGCTGTACAAGCAAGCCACACAATGTGCGGCTACATAGTATCTGTGTCAAAAGAAACACTAATAAACCAACATATATCCAGTAAAATTTTACTCATAAGCAGTTGTCGTGTTGGCATGGGACACTGAGATGAGTACAAACCTTACCACTTTGGTCAAAGGTCACTCGTACGTATAGTTAATGATGGAAACATTTTGCGCGACAAAAATCGCTGGTGTATATATAAATATAAATAGGTGTTACTTACATGTAAGCAGGGGACTGAGTCCAATTTGCATCCAAGGGTATTGCCATTACAGGCGAAACGCGTATCATCTTGGTTTGTTTAGAAGTGACCATAACAATCAAAGCGGCTAAGCCAGTTACCAACAGTAACAGCCTCAAGGCTGCATCAACTATCCTATGGTTCTTAACACCACCTGACCACTTCACAGGTATCTCCATATCATCGGTAGCATGCGGCGGAGCTGTGGTGTGATCAGTGGGTGCCATTGATGCTATATTAAGGTAGATAGCAGCAAATTAAGTAAAGCTTGTGTTTGCATGTATGGTAAATGATCTATATTTATAATAGAGTAAATCGACTCAATGATATTATGAAAACTAGTAGATTAATATCGGTAATTATTGTTAATTTAATATTATTGTTCATCCTTTTTTTTCCAAATTCGTTAACTACCAGCTGTTTAACTTATTTGTATTGACACTTAGAAAGCTATATATGTATATTTCAATATCGGCAGTGAAGCTGACATTTTTTTTCTTTTTTTTTTCTTTTAATTATTGCATAGTCGTACACTCTTAATACATTATGTCAAAGCAATCAATAATTTGGTCGCAAAATATATAAGCAACTTCAAATTATAGCTAGGGTAATAGCGTGAATATAAATATCCATATACACACGTATAGAACTATAGAAGGATCGTAACAAAATCATATAGTACGTCATGAGAAAAGCGAGAAAACTCTAATCAACAAATGATAGAATCTGTAAATATATTTATTCAATGTAATAGAGTTTAATTGAGGATTCATGATCGTCACAATTCTCTGGAAACATATTATGCACCTCCTCTAAGACGACGAATAGTTGTGCTAAGAAATATGAGTTTGCAAGGCTTTTTAATGTTTAATTGTTTGTGGAGAAGAAGAAGAAAGTAGTGATGGGAAATGGAGCAATGTCGTTAGAGTTCTCCTATTTACTTTTTGATAGCTCGTATCTCCTTCTATGTGTGCCGTCTCCCTTAATATGGATTTATGTGGTAAAGCAAAACCGTCATTTTCTTAAATAACAACACGTTACAATGCTCCATAAGTGCTTGGTTGAAGTACAACATTGATAGTAACCCACCAACCATCAATGGTACCCAAGTTACTAGTAGTAACTACAGTATTTACCTTAGCACTAGCTGCTGAGTCATTAGTAACAACCATCAATTAAAAATAACAAAGATGTTTGCAGCAATTTCCATCAGACAACAAGTGCTCACAGAAGCAACTGACTAGATATATTAGTAGCGACTTCATGCTAATGAGACTCCCATTGACAACAACCTACTTCATACTGACCATATGCATGCAGCGATCAACAATAATGCCTTTAGTAGAGTTGAACCAACCTTCAAAACATAAAATCGGGCTCTCTAGCTACTATTAAAAAAACATGAGTGTTACAAATCACATTCTCAAAACGCTATGTTACATATCTAAGCCCGCTCTAGATAGTTACAATCATGACACATGCATGCATGTGTGTAAGGGTGATTTGTACCCATTTGACTCTGGAAAATTACTAGAATAGCCAATTGAAAAAGTGTTTTTTCAATTATAGCCATTTACTAAATTATTATGTTTTGTCATAAGATTTGTTGAACTTCTTAATATATAATAAAGACATAAACCGCCTTATCACGTAAAACACAATTTGATAATTAGTCATAAGATTTATAAAAATTATATACACATTATCATTCAATATATCAATTAAATGAGTACATGTAGATATTCTATAACAAAATTATATAGATTTTTTAAAACAAAAGATGACAAAGAAAAGTTTTTTTTATTCCTGATATGTACTATTGGCTAGTAAATAAATAATTTGTCTATTACAATATTATAATATGACTAATTACCAACTATGTTTTTGCATAAAAGTTGTAACTTAAGCTTTAATGATTGTACCATCATTAAATATATTAATAATCAAATTCTTTGTGCTATTATGGTTTGTACCTTATCTTTAGTGGTTTGTAAATACATTTGTTTTTTTATCTTTGAATTTTTTACTTTAAACCTTAATACATTTACATCTTTTATATTTTGACCTTATATTTTATCATTTTCATTGGTCCCTTATTCTTTTTTATCTTTTTCATATTTTTATGATACGTGTCACATCCCGGCGGAAGCGTGAGATAATTATTTGGGTGTGGCTTGTTTGTACAGAACTCATTGATTAACAGATTTTACTAGATAGCACAACAACATATATCAAAATAGACATAACATAATTTATAAGATAATAATAAGTTTAGGATTACATTAAATCATGAGTCAAAATGTGATCTAAATATAATCCTATTACAACATAATTTTTAACTGCTACATCTTCAATAACGGTGGAAATGAGCGTCCACCGATATGCTGAGATCATACATATTCACAGTTAGATTCACACAGACTTTCCCCATTACTTCTCCCCAGCCGTTATACACATCAAAAGAGAACATTAAGCTGTTAGACATGATTAATTCCTGAAAAAGCATACTCAAAATAGTCAACATAATGTTGATGAGTTCATAGATTTATCTTACATAAAATATTATTGATGCATCATATACAACCAAGTCTTACTTAATAATCAGATCAACCATACTGTCATAACATAATTCATAAATCAGATAATATAGCATCGTAACACTCATCCTATTGGTGCAAAAAATTATTTCTTAAGTAGCGCTACCTATATTATCCAACGGTTCCACTTCCGAATTAATGGTTGTAACATAAATGACAGTATAACATAAAATTTGCATCAATCATAAAAATCAATAGTATGCTTTCTTCCCCAAAAGTTTATAAAAATCAAAATGGGGCTATGAATCTCACCTTTACTCCAAGAAATCACCTATAAACAAAATATTTATAGTTTATAAAACATAAATATTTTCTTCAAAATTTTCAGTACCTCAAACAATATCAAAATTGTTACAATAAATAGGTAATTAAATAAAACATAACATACTCGGATTTCATATTTTAATTATTTACAGTTTATTTTCTATAATTTTCATAATATTCCAATAAATTATTAAAAATACCTTCTGGTTTCTAAAAATTCCTAAATTTGATCAGAATATTTGACACAATATTTATAACTCTTAAAATTTTTCCCAAATCTTAAATCAAAGCAGAGTCAATTTTATGATTTTCATCATTTTACTAATATTTAGTAAAAATATCAGAATATGTCCAAAATTTTCTATTTTCATACAGAATGTTGTTTTCAGCTTTTCATATTTTCTGTAATTGTTTTATAATTTATTGCAAAGTTAAAGTATTTTTCCCGATTTTCATGTGGCAGAAATTTTCAAAATTCATAACTTGTTCATATCTTCAAGTTAGGTCGTTAACATAAAAATTTCTCAATCTCATTCCAGGTTCAGTTCTTCCAGTATAAATTTTTCCTTCAAATACTAAAATAATATATATAAATTATTTTATTCATAGGAATGGCATCAAAATCTGTAGAACTATAATTTTTAATATTCTAAACATGCCTCCAATGTTTATTCCCACAATCTTAATTTATAACACACTAAACTAAATTTAACATTTTGCATATGAGATTTTAATCCTCAATTGATAATTTCTTTATATATCTATTAGTTATCTTTATTTATTTATTTATTTAAACTCATAAGATCTTTCTTACTGCTTCTTGAATTAATGTACAAGTAAGATTTATGAAACCTTTGGGATGGTAAACCATAAGAGTCAATCATATGTTTGTTTAAATATATGTATAGTCTTTGTAATCTTAACTAGATATGGTTTAGAGAACGAAACCTTGATTTTGATAATGAAAAGAGGTGGGGATAATTGATGGCAGCTTCTTTCTCTGTCGAAGGTTCCTACGTCTTGTTCTTCTTGTGGCAACCGGATGGAAGATGATGATGGTTGATTGTGGTGATAACCAAGAACTTAGGGTGAAGGTAACCGTGAGTTTAGGAATGGAGATGACCAAGGGAGTTGTGGTGGTGTTCGGCTATGGTAATCACTGAGAGATGGGAGGGTGGTGATGGTAACTGAGAGTGAAGTAGAGGTGGTATACGATTGAGGGGCGACCGAATGGTTGTGGTTTGTGTGTGAGACCCTTCGGCCGATAGGTTTATAATGGAGCTTGGTCATGATGAACTCTATGCTTAGAGTAATGATTTGGCACATAGCTTGCATTAGTTGGTCTTCATAGGTTGTGAAGGTGGCGGCTTGGTGGATGGTCCGATTAGGTGGCGGTGTAAGGAGGTGGATTGGTGTCGTGGTGGGGCTAGGTGGCATTCAAGGAACTTAATGAGTCATCATGTCATTATTACAAGATTTAGCTAATGCTTAAAGTGTTTAATCGGGTTGCTTAATTGCCTAATGAATCGAGACTTGAGTGCTTAAGTTTGAGATTTAAGTGTATGAGGTCTACTTAGATTTGTTTCAATGTTAATTATCTTGTATTGAAATGTTTGTTTGTGTTGTGTTTTTGTATCATTTGATGTTTGTTTGGTGTTTTATGGTTGAGTTTCTTTGATCACTTATGTTTGGTAACAAAAGATTTATGAATACGGATATATTCATACGTAAAAGGTTGTGCATGCATGCAACCATGCATACGTGCAACATATATATATACACATAAACACGTAATACACATGTATTTAACAAAAGATGGCTCATGCATACATAAAGTATGTATGTAAACATGCAAACGTATAATTTTTAATATATATGTGCATATAATTATTCATAACTCATATATAATATATATTAAATAAACAAATTTTGCCTAACCCTATTTTTAGGATCGTCACAATACGTTTCAGTTTAAATTTTACGAGTTAACATGCCGCAACGTGTGGGCGTGATTCAACGCTTTACACATATTTTTCCTGTTTATGGCCCCGTTGCATAGCGTCGCTCCTAGATCAACTTACTTATAGTTTTTAATGTTTTAAAATTCACGTGTGTTGTTTAATGTTTTACGTCTACTTTTCATTGGATTTTACTTTTTCATTTTTATTTATTTTTAATACGAGTTTTACCGATGTTGGTGGTCGCTAATAGTGATGTGAAATTGGTGATATTTGACATGATCTTTTGCCCCCGCCACAAAGTCGGGATTTTAATACTCGTTGCATCTAAATTTTAAAGGTACATACTCTTTAGTTTTATCAACAAACTATCATTTCTCACCACTGCATATTAAATGTTAAGAGAATTTTTTAGGAAAAAAATTGATAGGAAAGAATATAAGAAGATTTTATAGATAAAAAATATTAAATTTGTATTTAGTTTTAACATATTAATATGATATAATCGTTAATTATAAAAAATACAACTTTGTCATAAATAAAGTTATTTTTCGGAATTGTGTATTGCCAGCCGGAGATACAACAAATATCATATTTATTTATTTTTCTTGAAAAGTAACGATACCTAAACATGACGTATCGCTAGAGAGCGATACCACAATTAATTTTTATTTGTTTTAGTTTCGGACGATACTGCATTGTTACGTATCTTTGGCTAGCGATATTTGAGCGATACTACAAAATTACGTATCGCTAGATAGTGATATTTGCATAATTGTCAGAACCTGATTGGATAAATATTTTGAGAATTTTAAAAAACAATAACTATATTTGTAAACACAAATGGTTAAATGACTATTCTTGTCAGTGGCGGAACCAGAACTTTTTTTTCTAGGGGGTCACTATTTTTGGTGATTTGATTTATAGCAAAATAACATATAAATTTTTGGGTTGTCGGTTCGACTTGAAACACCGTTTCTTCAACATATTATTTTTAGAGTAAATTACAAATTATGTGATTTATTAATGCACGAATTACATTGTATGTCATTTAATTTTAATAATTACATCAAATTTCTTTTTTTAAATATATTTGCATACCTATTGTTTTTTACACTAACTTTAATTGTGATATACAGTTAACTCATTTAAGTATCTTTCACATGAGATGCATTTTTATTATTTTTTCACATCTAATATATTAAACAAATGAATAAATAATAATAAATTTATATGAAAAATACAATTAAAAGACACCAAACTGTTGGATAAGTCGGTGAACCAACATTCTTTTTACGCTCAACACCATTAAATCCAACATCCCCCTATTTTTGATACTCCAATACTAGTCTTCTTCACTATCACCTACAACATCTTACACAACATTGAAGTCCTTTGAATTCAAATAAAAAACAACGCTATGATTTAAATCCTTAATTCACTTTGTGTAATTCGTTGCTCTTTGAATTTTCAACTTATGTTGTTGTGCGATTAACGAGCAAGTCATGGTTCGTTTTTTGGTCTTTATTTTACTGGATAAATATAACCTAATCACCTGGTAGTAAGTAAAGGGTGGAACTTTGCATTATCATCCAAACGTCTTTATCACTTTATAGTATTGTGCTCTTGTGAGCTTAAAATTACAGAATATAATTTTCATGGGTTTCATTGCTCAACGGTCAACATCAATACTTTATAAGAGGTGATTTATAAATTCTTGGTAAAACTTAACTACTACAAGGTGTTCTACAAAAGTTTTAAAACATAGAAGTTTTGACTTCCCATGAAACAACAACGTTTTTTTTCACGTTTTCTTAAATGTAAACTTACCTACTTGCTCATTGTTATCATTGGATGTTGAACTACATCAAATGATCAAGACCCCCTGGATTAAAAAAATGGTGAGGTGTGGCTTTTAAAGCCATGAATTCAACTCTTATATATAACTTATCTTTAACAACTTTAGCTTAAATCTAAATGAATCAAGTAATACTTTTATTTTAAGATTTCATAGCATAATCTAATGAACTAGGGCTTGGTAAATGGTAGTTGGAGATGATGGCAGTTATCTGCCGGAGTACTCATCTCCGGTTGTCGGAGATGATGGCGGCAGTGGTGCGGTGTGATGGTTGAAGAGAGGGGAGGCGGCTGTTTGAATGATCGGTGTGGCTGTTTGAATGATCGGTGCGACTGTTTGAATGATCGGTGCAGCAATGTATATAAAAGTAAGGGTAAAAATGTAATTGTATATAAAAGGCGTGAGAAAAAAACAGGTTTCAAGGGTCGAACCCCTTACCTGAACCGTTCAAAAATCAATAGAGTCACTTGACCCCGTAGGACTGGGTGTAGTTCCGCCCCTGATTCTTGTAATTTTCCCTTTCACTCCCCACCATTATCATTGGTCTATATATGGAGTACTATCCTAAGGAATGCTTCCACTTATGTATCACTTTTTAAGATTTGTGATTGAGTGATTTTATTCATTTTTTTGCTTTTAAGTTTGATATCAAATTTAATGACGGACTAAATTTTTTTTGCATGAGGGTTGGATTTCTCCAAGATCAGTTATCTATTATTTAATATTACATGTTTTTGTTTGGTTCAGGTTGAGCTAGTCACAAAAATCGATTTAGGTCTGGTAAGTCGCATAATCACAAAACAACACCAAATTTAATTTCAGATATATAATAAAATATTTTATTCGTCATTAGAAATGGATAATTGGCATACATTTTTACTATAACTGTCCTGTCATTATTTTTCAAAATATTCAAAGCTAGCATTTTTCAATATAAATAATATTATATTCAATCGAATTCTCATCACCAATGTGACTAATGTCTCTCCAATTGTAATCAAACCACTCCTAGTAAAAAAAACTGTTACACGTTTTTCGTTATAAATACGTAGGAAAACATAATTTGTTAAAACATTTTGATGGAAAATGTTCGTGGCAAATAGTTTACGACACAATTGCGACGGAATATACAACATATTTGCGACAAAAACACGGCGTAGGAACCTACTACACATTTCCTACTCATTATCCTAATTACATTAATTTAATCATTCTAAACTAATTATTGAATTGCAACACGTTTGCTACGCAATATTATTATTAATATAAAATAAGTAATTTAAAACAACGACTCAACTGCTACGCAATGTCAAAATACGTATTTTAAAAAACGACGAATTTGTTACGCAATGTCAAAACACGTATTTTAAAACAACGACAAATTTGCTACGCAATGTCAAAATACGTATTTTGAAACAACACATTTGCTACGTAATGTTATTATCATTAATATACGTATTTTAAAACAACGACGCTTTTGGTGCAATTTTCAAGAACCCGTGTGTCAAATTTCTAACGCATTTGCAACGCAAATATTTTTAATTAAAAAAATTAATAAAAAAAAAATCAAGATTTTTTTTGCTAAAAATACCAAAATAGACTGAACCTGCTTTACAAATTAACCACAATTTCACCCACAAAATATGCTACAAATCAACCACAACTACTACAAACAAAATATAAAAGATACAAATTACAATCACCGTTTAAGTATGCTTAAACTACAAAAGTAACATACCCAGATAACAAAAAGTCTACTAATTACCAAGAGTTTGCTTTCACTGACTCATGAAATCATTTAATTGTTTTTGAAACGTTTCTTGCATTTATTGCATTTGTTGTTGAGTTTGTTGTACGTGTAGTTGGGTTTGTGTTGTGTTTATTGTTGCAAATCCTCTCTCGCTATCCTTTCCTCTTCAAATTTGGTTTGCATTTGAGCTTGCAAAGTTTCAACATACAAATTCATTAAACATGTATAATAATTAGTGAACAAATGACATAAGATAGTAACAAAAATTGTTGGTTGTCGAATCCAACAAATAAATAATAAAAATGTGAACCTACCGTACACACACTAAGAATAGTATGAGCGAAAGTAGGGTTCGTGTCATCAGAAATACGTGTCAATTATTTTATACCAAAAATGTTTTAGCACAGTTACTTTTTGATTGACTATGGGCTAAGGAAGGTGGGGGTTTTAACTAAAAACTAAAACTTAAAATAATTTGCAAAAAGTAAAAAAATTGCAATGACCCGAAACGCCGTGTCAAAACTGTAAAGAAAATTCCACGCAGCCGTGTCAAGGTTCTGCTGAAAAAATGAAACTTGACATTTTTTATATTTTTTTAATTATGAAAAATAGATTATTGAAGACGTCAAATTATGAAATAAATTCAAATATGAAGACTAATTCCAACACTAAGGTAATTTGTTGTTTTGATTTGGCTTACAATCATCAACGATTACGGTATAATGACAATTTTCAATTAATGATTTGTATCGATACTAGACATCACGTTGTTCGGATATCCTCTCTATCTAATGTCCAATCAATTACACTTCGTTGATTGGAGCCAGCCCACTACTCTAAGCTCACATCATTCGGTATGCTTAATTAGATTGTGTGATTCTATAACGAGAATGAATTCATAAACAAATTCAAACTGTTAATTGTTCCATATATCAAAAATCAAAACTTGATTAGGGTTTTAAATCTTGAATAACTTTATTAGAGAAATTAATAAAGTGGCCAATTTTATTAACAATCTAATATATACCGGATTAGATCCAGGTTTAAGATCAAGAATCAAACAAACAAACCATCAAAATAAATACATCTCATAATCGCTTCACATAAGTTCAAACCAAAATCATAGAAATTAAACCTTAATGTGAAATCAAATATTGTTTTAGCCAGACATGAAGAATAGATCAATCAAAACTAAAATAAAGTAAAATTTACGAATCGAAAACTAACAAAAAAACCTAAATTGCTATTGCTCCTTCTTGCTTGATGAACTTGATTTTTCAATGAAATCCTTTCAAGATGCTCCAAGATTCTTTTTTCGGCCTTCTTCTATTTATTTCTTCTCCCTTAACTTCCAGATCTACCTTTGGCTTTATTGTTTCATATCTTCAAAAAAAATCTGGAGATAATCATCTTAAATAAAAGTTCCTAAACTTTAGGAATTTTCCTGCATCTTTTAAAATTCATCATTCTTCATTTCTTAATAATATTTTCTTTTAAGTTTTTTTCTTCTTTCCCAATTTAATGCACCTATAAAACCAACCAAAACACACCAAAATAGACTTCATCCCACGAAATTATTATTTTATAAAATAATTGAAAAATGAATGCAACTAATACAAAATACTAAAATATACTCCAAAATTACTATAATTTATGACTAAAAATATAACTAACAACAATAATAACATCAACGTACTTTTAGTTGTGAATGTCGATACTCAGTATATGATGGCGCAATTCCAAAAGATGAGGATGGTGTTCCAGTCACCACGTAATCTGATGATCCTAACCCGAATACCAGGCTTGTGCGACCGTCTGCTGGTACGCGCGCTCACACATCTGAATCATCCTCAGTAAAGCTCTGCCCATACACCCTTGTTATCTCTTGCAAATAATCATCCTACAATTTATCAAAATATGATTTTTAATGTACTAAATGTTGATACAATAATATACTTAAAATGATAAATATAACTTACATAAGCTTGTTTAGATCGGTCAGTGCAAATTCTATCCTTCCAATTTATTAATATTAAACTCTTCGGCCCACGGTGAGTATCAAGGAATATTTCTTTGAATTAGATTCCCTACCCAATTTCCTTTTCTAAACTAAAATAGATAATAGTTAATGTAATATGTATTACAAATAACATACTAAAAATTATGATAACTATGATTAGCTTACTAGTCTAATCCGACGTTCATCATATCCTATTGACCTGCCCGGATGTCGAGAAGTTTTGTCACTACTATCAACACTCGCGTGATTGCGTGCCGCAATTTCAGACTTTTTTTGTCAGTCATCACTACTTCATATCTATAAGAAATAAGAATATATGTTAAGTATGTAAAACATAAATATCAAAAATATAAAAATCGTTTAACTTGCTTACATCACATAAGTCCTGCAATACGTTATGAGCTACCAAATAGGACGGAAAGTTACGAATTATATTGATGTTCTTGAAATTTTCTGGTTGAATAACATGTTTCGCTGTGGTAGCTTTTTGTGTAGATTGTTTTCTCAAACTACTCATGATATCTTTATAACGTCTCTTTAGCACATTATGAAATCCCACATAAACATCTTGCTCAGATTTTGTTTTCCAATTGAAACAGGTTTGTAAAAATTAATTGTAAAGTTAAATATATAATGTTAAAACAAATAAGCACAAGATCTATAAATATATAATTACTAAATTACCTTAAACTGCTTATACATATTGGCAAGTTCATCATTCGGGATCTTTTTATATGTGTCCTAGGGTCAACGTAAAAACTAACGTGGTATAAAATAAATACTTTTATGGACTTCATTTGAAGCAAACCTACAAATAATACAATAACCAAATATATTTATAACATAATTAATGTGACACGTGCGTTTGTGCATATATTTAGCATCTGTATATGCATGTGTATGTTTTATGAGTGTGATAGCATTGGTGTGTACATGTATATGTGTACGTTAGTGTATGTACGCAAGTGTGTATGTGTCTCACTATGTACACAAATAGATTGATTCATGTTTATATAATCATACAATGTTACTCATGACAATATGACGTATTGGTGTATGTATAGGTATGTACATGTGTAATACGTGTAAATTTGTGAAATAAATATAGTTGATGTATAATAAAAATATATGAAAAAGAGGGGGGAAATAGTACATTTAGGTTTTAAAAATCACAAAAAGACATAATTATATAAGAAATGTGTAAGAAATGTGAAACAATTAGTTACACATTTGTGACAAAACTGATTGGTTTGTCATAAATGTGTCGCTTATTACGACACCTTCGCGACGCAAGACAATTGTGAAGGAAATGCGAAGCATTTTACTACATATTTATTACCAAAGGTTACGTTTCGTCTTAAGTGTGTAGGTTATTACGACACATTTACGACATAGTTATTTATAATAATAAAAACTATAATATTAATATAATAAGAATAATATTATGATAAAAAACGTAATAATTATTACTAACTCTAATTTATAATAATAATTATTATTATTTACATTTTTTATATACTTTATATCTGTCGTATGATAGTTGTCTTTTGTCATAATTAAATGCGTCGGAAACTGTATCACAATTGCGACGCAATGTTATTTACATTTATATTATTTTTTATTTACCGTATATGAGTATGGTTAGTTGTCTTTTGTCGTAAATACGTCGGAAACTGTAACACATCTGCGACGCCATGCTATATACATTTATATTATTTTTTATTTACTGTATATCAATATAGTTAGCTGTCTTTTATCGTAAATACGTAGAAAACTGTAACACATTTGCAACACAATGTTATTTACATTTTTATTATTTTTTGTACACTTTACATCCGTATGGTTAGATGTCTTTTGTCGTAAATGCATTGGAAATTGTAACACATTTGCGACGCAATGTTTTTTTCATTTATATTAAGCTCTATATACTTACTAATTCTCTTTGTTATTATTATTATTATTATTATTATTATATTATTATTATTATTATTATTATTATTTTGTTATCATTGTTACTATAATGATTTACTTATTACTTAGTATGTTTAATCGTTTTGTCATCAATGTGCCCGAAACTCTAACACATTTGCGAGACAATATTATTTTCATTTATATTAATATCTATATATATTTTTTATTTCTATGGTTGGCTGCTTTTTGTCGTAAATGTGTTAGAAACTGTAACACATTTCCGACACAATGTTATTTTCATTTATATTAATATCTCTACACTTTATATTTCTATGATTAGCTGTTTTTTGTCATAAATGTGTCGGAAACTATAACACATTTCCAACACAATGTTATTTTCATTTGTTAATACTAATACTACTATTACTACTAATACGCAATGTTATTATTAGTAATATCATTTATTAATAACAACAACAACAACAACAACAACAACAATAATAATAATAATAATAATGATGATGATGATGATGATATATGTGTGTGTAGAAATAAATAACAAAAATAACAGAAACAAAATAATAATAAAAAATAATATATAGCGTCACAAACGTATAGTAAATCATGTTACGCATTTGCGACAAAATTTATGATTTCTAGTGTTTTTGTTTAGTTATTTCCATAAAATACCAATGGTATTATTGTTAATATTATTTTCTTACCCATTTGCGACATAATCATTGATTAATATGATTTTATTTCACTTGGGTTAGCGTTGTGTCAGAAATTTACAACACATCTGCGACAAAATCTGTAGTTTCTAAAATTTTATCGCTTTCTTGTTGAAAGTTTGATGAAAATGTAAGGTTTCAGTATTTGTAGTATATATGTCGCAGTTGTGCCGTTAAGTTTGACTCAAAATTTTGTGTCGGAAATTTACGTAACAAACAGAGCAGTTTTCTAGTAGTGAACTATTTATAATCATATATATGATTGAGCTGATCGTTTCTGCAATTGTTACTAATATTTTAATTTTGTATATTTTGATCATTTATTATTAATCCCTACATTAGTACTTATGCACTACACGTTGGATAAAACAACATGTCATCAGGAAGGATTGTGTGGTCAACCCAACCCTTTACTCTTTTAATTAAAAATATATAATAATATAACTATTAAAATTCAAAAAAATAAATCATTTATAATAATAATGGTTAGTAATTATACTATTTTAATAATAATTAAGCAATTAATATTTTTTTAAATCTTAATTTTTTTCTTGCTATCGTATACAAAGTTTCTTGGTGTCGGTATCAACCTTTCATGGGATTCGTGTTCAAATTTCTTAGTGGTGTGTCCGACCCCCTAGGCAAGCCTAGGTCCGACCCCGATCAAGCTCACTACTTTGAGCGTTGATATTATTTATTTTAGCTACACTTTGGAAACATTTTATTGTGTTTGGAAGACCTCGTCTGGAGATCACGAACCCATAAATTATTATTATACAACTCGCTTGTATGAAAATGTAATTTTTAATTTTGTTTTTAACAAATTCCACTTTATATTTGAATAATATATGTACTCCAATCAACCATGCAATCAACACTTGAAAATGTGTAATCTTTACTGATCAAGTGATCATACAATTCAGACTTAAACTGGCACAAAACAAAAGCATGAACTCACATAATTCAAATAGCAGAAAGTTAAATTAAACCGAATCGGTACATAAAATTAACCAAACATATTATCGCCTCGCAATTTTCCTAAAAAGAGTGTAGCACGAAAGCCAAACTAGTAGCAAAAGTGCAACCGTGGATATAATTGCCATAGTGATCGAGGCCGATAAGTGATGACAAAATGACCCATACGCGTTGCAGATCTCCTTCCAAAATGAATGAGGATTTCCTTTGAGTCCTATGTATGCAACCGCTAGTGATGCACCTACCGCTGAAGATACAATACACAATAGTAGCTGCATTCACCAGACACTTAATTGTTAGTTAATGATTATTAATTTTGTCACACATCATAAGTTGCTTAGAATAGGTTGTATCTATTGACCATAAATATGAAGAATTAAAAAAAAACCCTTACAGAATCTAGCATAAACAAATGAAACTGCATCTTTGTCGAGTATCCTCCTGTTTTCTTCAGAATTAAAACTGATGCAACACCAGTGACGATGCTGTACAAGCACGCCACCGAGAAGGCTGCTACATAGTATCTGCATGATAAGCAAATGTACTTCATAAAATCACATACATATGGTGCATTTTGGGCCAATAGTCCCCTTTGAAACTGTTGTTACTTAACACTTACATATATGCAGGGGACTGATTCCAATTCGCATCCAAGGGTATTGACATGACGGGCGAAACAGGTATCATCTTGCTTTGTTTAGAAGTGACCATAACAATGACAGCAGCTAAGCCACCTACAAACACCACCGCTCTCAGGCTGCATCGATCGCCCCATGGTTCTTGACGTCGTCTGCACCTTTACTAGCCTTGTGGTCTGGTGCTTGTGCTGACCACTTCAGCGGTATCTCCATATTAACCGCGGCATGTGGAGGAGCAGTGGTGTTTGGTGGTGCCATGTCACTACTCACTAGAAGGTTGATAGCACCAAAGAGAAGCTCAATTGCCCTTATGGTCGAAATGCATGGATACTGACCCTTATATATATATTTATACTTCAATGTATGGCAGGATATATATATAACACGTGTGATAATTTATAAAAGGAACGATATAAGTTTGAAAGTGGTGTTACACATAATTAATTCTTGCTTTTGTTTTGGAAATTCCTCTATAACTACCGCTGATTTAACTTTTTTGCAATAATATTAGTTGTTGTATGTGTGTATGTGGGGAAAGTGAGAAAGTCAAGCTTTAAGAAATTTATTAAAGCGTGTTTAGTCTAATTCGTTATGCTGAGGATATCACCAAATTATTCTTTGGACACTATAAACATAATATTTCCAATGTAACGGGGCCCAAACGTAGTCTTCTGCGCAATAATTGCTTCGTGTTGGTTGATTTGAGTGTACGAATGTTTAAAAAGTTTGCGTCTTCTGGTTTTTGGCTCGTAACGGGTAAGCTGAGGTGACTCGTTTTATAAACTAGTCGAGCCCGACTCAAAGTCAATTTGTTTGTTAGTTGGCTTGTAGGCTCACTCATTGGGTTGATTTTATGTTTTTATAGGTTTTTTTATTTATTCTTTGGATATTCAATGTTCTTTTTATACTAACAAAAATAAATTCTTTTTATTCTAATATGAGCATCTAATTACCAATCTGATGTTAGAAAAAATATATTAGTGAATTTTTATTGATATATCTTTACCATAGTTACGATTTGATTAGATTTTCTATATAACTAGATGGGTGCCCACGTGTTTTTGGTAATTTGTTATTGTTGTAGAATTTTACAAAAAAATGATATGTTGAGCACAAGCGTGTACTAAAATAATGAAAATTTAAAAAGTTTATATGGTTCCTAAAATTCCTAAAATAATGCAGATTTTAAAGATTTATATGATTCTTAAAATAATGCAAAAATAAATGATCAAATTTGTTAAACTTTTATGTAAATATCAGTAAGGAAGTAATTCGTAAATAATGATATAATTAATATTTTACTTTTAAAAATGGTTGTATCTTATGCATTAAGTAATATATATGTTCTTAATTTTAGAATATCTTAAAATAGCCTTCCAAAATGCTTTATATATAGTATACATTGATATTATGGGATTCTAACACATATTATTTATTAGTAATATAATATTCATTTGTCAGTAATTTTGATGTCATTAGTTTATTTGATAAGTGTGATTTACTTAAAACAAAAGTAAAATTTAAATAAGTCGAGTAAACGTTGGTTTGGGAATACTTTGATCAACCCCACTCTCTTTATTCTTCTTCTGGTAATCTCATAGAAATCCATACTTATTCGCATCTGAGTTACATCCAATTCATTTATGCGGATGAACTATCCAATAATTTTGATCTGAAAATATGTTGCACGACTCTCAAATTATCTCGGTTGTTGATATTAGATTCTCTATGCTTCAACATTAAAATTAAGAAACATCATCTAGAAAATTACTCAAAATTAGTATTAAGCACTCCGCATTGCAGTGAGTGACATAAAATCATTTTAAGTAGCACTAATGACACACCACCGCTAGTGTTTGCAACACAAAAAAACTCATATTCAAAAAGAAATAAAAAACTAAAAATATAAAACCAAACGAAGTATACATAAAAACCTTGAACCACACAAGTAAATCATTAAACATCTAAAACAATAAGTCGATCTAGGATCAGTGTCTTGCGATGTATTCAATTAATGGGGAAAAATAAAAATAAAAACGTTAAATCACACACGCACGTTGTGGCATGTTTGATGTGTTAGTGTTTGGTGTGAGTTTTAGATGTTTGAAACTATGTTTTTAATCTAATTTTGTACCTAATACAATCATTTTATTACGTATTTGAAATATAGGTTTAATGAAGCTTAACGTACATTATTTGAGAGGATACAAAGGATACCAAGACTATAACTTGAAAGGGACTGAAAACGAAAAAAATTATGAAAAACAACAGGGAGTTACAGTGAACCTCATAAGATAGAAGGTTTGGTCGTCTGGTTGAAGATAGACCGTAACCTATGGCATATTAGTTATGGTCTAACGTGATATTTGGATGATTATTTCAAATTTTAAATCGTTTTTAAACCCCAATCATTAGGGTTTTAAGAGGAGACATTCCTTGAGTCCCAAGAATGATTTTTTTTTGGATTAAATTCAGCCCTTGAACCTTTTCTAATCATTCCAAATCATCCACATTCATTATCAAATCAAGAGTGAAGACGTAATGAAGACAATGAGCGGCTAAATCGTTCGCGGTTGCTTTCGGGTGGATAGTTCTTGCCAAGTGAGATGGTTAGTCATGTATATGGTGTTATGTTGAAGACTTTGTGATTAAATGTAATTGAAGGTTTTTATTGAGTTAAACAATTTGTTTATAAATAAAGTTATTTGCTTTATCATCGATGTTCGGTTTTCTTGCATCGCTAGCTCATTGAGAAAAGTAGATAACTAGATATAGGTGAATTGGTAACTTTATGAATGAACGAATATTAAAAGATTGTTCTTTGGTTATCACTTCAGTAAATAACGTATTAAAAGATTGTTCTTTGGTTATCACTTCAATCAAAAACAAAAATCTTGAGTCGTGTTTATATAACCCTAAATTACACTTAATAATCGTTGATCTTGTAGAACTTGAAACCCAGAAGTGATTGTTTTCTTATTAATTATTAAATTCATTCCTAAGTTGATTTCTTTTTACACTTGTGTTAGTAAATCCATCCAAAATTTCAATATTTACTTTCAAAGTTTGTGTCTTTTAGTTAATCGGTTCGTATTAATTAAAAAGTTTTTACATATTTTCTGTGGAAACGACTTTTACTTACCCTTACCAATAAATGTAAGACTAGTATATTAACTTGTTTTTATCTAGTCTCGACAACCGGATTAGTATTAACTCATAAAGTTTAGTCCGAAACGTAAAAAGAAAAAAGTTTAAAAGATGAGAAGTATACTGACCAAAATTGAAAGTAAAGTAAATGTTTAGGTTAAACTGTAAAATATGTAAAAATATTATATTAAAATAAAATTGTTAAAGATTTAAAAAAAATATATACAACCCACTAATCAAATGATACAACACATGATACATAACCAACTTAGCAATTAGGATATCTATAATAAATTGCTCACCAAGTTGTTGGATACAACGCATTAAACCTAATAATATAACTCAATCATGCATAACACATTTGATAAACATGATGTACAACATCATAATGCATAAACCACTTGATAATCAGTAATATATATATATATTATATATATATATATATATATATATATATATATATATATATATATAATATATATATATATTAAATTTTTTAGATATTTTATAGTCGCTAGTTATAAGATTACCCACTGAGCATTAGTTTGATGTTAGATTGAAGCATGGCCACTCGCTTTGGTCTTTAAACGTGGGCGAAGCAGAAACACAGCAAGAAGTCAATCGAATAATATATTTAATGAACACCCAATTTGATTACTAATCAGTGTTGCGTAGCACATTATGTCTATTATATGTGCCAACCCATCAAATGAGCATTAAAGTGTGTTAATTGGATGTACATGTGAAAACATTGGCACATACATATTGACTTGTTTTGAAAATGAAAGTTAAGTAAAAATACTAGAAAAAAGTAAAGTTAGGAACTTGTAAATAATATTGTATCAATGAGTTCTTAGAGTAACTGTTTAGGATAAAACACCTATGACTTTTCAAAGTAAAGGTAATGGGTTGAAGTCTCACTAGTTGTAATATGTTTTTATTGGGCCAAGAGTTTTATCATAGTGGACATTTAGGTGGTGGGTTTCCCTTGAAATGGTGGGTGAGCCTGGTCATCGGGCTATCTGTGTTCGCGGGCGTGGGTGGCCTTTCGTCAATAGGTTTACTCGGGTGACAGAACTTAAAAATTATTCGTTGGCCGTTCAAAAAATAAATAAATAAAGTACAACTTGTTATCTATAATATGTATGTAATTTACCTTTTAACATAATTTACTTTATACCGACAATAAATAAAACATATACCAAAATGAAAATAAAACAAATCCAAAGTACTACCTCTTCTAATTAGGTATTAACTTAAATTAACCACTACTAGGAGATATTTATCTGAACATTTTATCAATAAGTTCATCATCTTTATAAATTTCAAACTCAAACTAGCACAAAGCAAAAGTGTAAACTCTGTGGAAGTCTGATTGCAGAAAGTTAAATAACATCAAACCGGTACATAAACTAATATTCTAGCTTATGGACCACTATTGCCTCGCAATTTTCCTCGAAAGGGAGTAATACGAGAGCCAAACGAGTAGTAGATGCGCGATAGTGGAAACGAGTGCCATAATAGTAGTGGCCGCTAAATGATGACAGAAGGACCCATACGCATTGCAAATCTCCTTCCAGAATGAATGCGGATTCCCTCTGAGTCCTATGTATGCTACTGCAAATTCTGCTCCTAATGCCGAAGATACAATACCCAACATCAGCTGCATACACCACACACTTATATATTAGTTACTGAATTATTTAATTTGTTACAATTCATGCTTTATATTTACCAATTGTATGTTGCCTAGGAGAGGGAGTTTAGAGACGGAAACACTAATGGTAAAAATACGAAGTGCTTGTTTGGAGGGGATGTTAATTAGTAGTTTTATTTCTTTTTAATACGTTAATGTACTATATAATTTAGTTTTTAAAATAATCGCTTATAATATTTAAAACTTATAAAATTGAAATACACATTTTTGTTTATTTTTTACTATTATGTTTTTATAAATTTTTTGTTGAAAAACGAATTGTATTCAAAACAAAAGATTTCTATGTTCTAGTAAAAATAAAAGATAGTTTACTTTGAGAGCTAACTCAATTATCAATCAAAATTAAATTAGAATATAGGACAAAAGATTAACCAAAACTATGTATTCAGTTTTTTTATTAAATGGATAGTACAAGTTATTAAATAAAATAAAACTATATTTAAAAAAATTACTTTTGAATTAATTTACTTCCCCTTCTACAAATTGCCTAGTTTAATTTTTTATTTTTGAATTAGTATTAAATATCACTTCTAGTCTAAATCACCCGGCAATAAAAATAATTCGCTCAATGGCTAGACCCTTAATTATATACAAGGCGTGAATCGTGTTGGTTTGAGGGTAAGGTGGATTGGTGGGTCTCGGGTTGACAGGTTGAATTCTTCAATACTAACCTGACCTGTATATTCTTCAATCCTAACCTGACCTATATATTTATACGTGTTGTGTCAAACCCACTTTAATTTTTCTCGTGTATAGGTTGACATGTTTACGTATATGTGAAGATGAATAGTACATAGTGACTTGGTAACTACCTATTTACACAATCAATTACCCCTATTCGAATGAAACCATTTGTTAATTAGTGTCGCTTATAATTGTTTTTGTTGATTTATCTTTCATTCTCAATTTACGAATGTGGGTTTATCTATTTAGCTCGATTTTAGAAAAATTAAATGAAAAGAATTAGAGAACATGTGTTAATAGTAATAATATAAAATAGTTCAAATTCAATAGCTTATGAAAGGGAAAGTTAATTTCACTTGTAGAAGTTAATAGTTAGAGAAAAATTAAAATTTTAATATAAAGTTTAAATTTTAATTTTTTTATCTCTAAACTCTAAATATGAACTTATTACATGGGTCATGGGCCATGTCCCGTTAACTTATTTATTAAACGGATAATGTTCTAGTTGACTTGTTTATGTCGTGTTAGTCGACCCATAACATGTTCTATTGTGTGTGTTAGGGTTGGAGTTCAAGTCATGTTAGGAATTGTCGTTCCTACTAATTTATATTGAAACCTCCATGCCTTATATTTTCCTTAGCCGGTAAATTAGTAGGGTGCAAGCAAGGCTTACTGAATCTAGTATCGGCAAATAAAATGCAGCTTTGTCGAGGCTCCTTCAGTTTTCTTCAGAGCTAACACTGATTTAACAACGGTGATCATGCTATACAAGCAAGCCACTGAGAAAGCTGCTACAAAGTATCTGCATCATTAGCAAAAATAGTTCATAAAATCATGATGGATTCCATTTGAGGCCACGGGGCAAGGAATGACACATTTCATTTCACCTAAGATTTATGCGTATCAAACACTACCAAAAGATTTATTTCTTAATACTTACATATAAGCTGGGGACTGGTTCCAATTCGCATCTAAGGGTATTGACACGGTTCGTGAGATGGGTATCATCTTGCTTTCTTTAGAAGTGACAATAATAATGACAGCAGCCAAACCAGTTACACACACCACCGCCCTCAAGGCTGCATCAACCGCCTCATGGTTCTTGACACCATCTACACCTTTGCTAGCCTTGTGGTCTGGTGTTTGTGCTGACCACTTCAAAGGTATCTCCATATTAACCGCGACGTGCGAAGGAGCAGTGGTGTTATGGGGTGCCATTGTCACTACTCACTAGAATATTGTTGATAGCAAGAGAGCCTTGCCCTTATGGTGGAAATGTATGCTACACACTTATATTTATACTATATAGTTCTACCTCCTGTTTTGCAGGATAACACATGCTGATAATTTGTTAAGAAAATTTGAAAGTTGTACTTCATGTAATTGGCTTTCGTCTTGAAATTCCTCTTCATCTTTTTCTAGAAAATGATACTCTTTAACTACTATATATTTAACTTTCTTACCGTATATAGATAGTCATTCATCATATCACCAACCTATTGTTTGGACATTACAAACATAATAAATCCAATGTTACTAGGGTCTAAACGTAGTCTTCCCCACAATTGCTTTGTGTTGGATACATACATACGCTAGCATCGATGTAAATTTTAATCAAAATATAAAGGTACAAGTAATCGAAACTACTTTACATTTTCATTTTATATATTACGTACGTGACGACGTTTATCCTTCTCACTTTATTAAATTATGATATACTAATATGATGTTCTTATGTTTATCTACACTTAATCTTATCCAATTAAAAGAGCGAGAATGGTACATGTTCTTCTATTTATCTAGTACGTATCGATATATTATTCTAAACCAAATGTCGCAGATTTATCTCAACATCATCGTCAAGTCTGTTGCAACTCGTAGATTTACGTCTACTAATTTTCTTGATAATAAGAAATTAATAGAAATGAGTAAGAGACGTTAACTGTATTGTTCAGCTATGACCTTGAATACTTTAGTGTAATTATTTTTACTATCCTCTATATGATTTAAATCCACAGTTATTATTTAAGAGTAAACCACTAATTTAGCACCAGTATGTTATTTTCTCTTCTTGTTACTCTTTATTCGTCACAAACTTCACTAACACAAACTCGTACAAAAGATTACATATACCCTAGCTTTCAAATCCCATGACACAAAAGAAACTAGAAAAAATAGTGATACGAGAAACTTTCTATTCTCTTGTCAACCTAACGATCATCTCACGATCTTCTTCGAAAGCACGAAACCCGAGAGCCAAACAAGCAATACAAGTGCAACAGACGGTAAGAGTGATAGAGTAACAGAGGCTGCAATATGACCACAGAAGGAATCATACATGTTGCAAACCTCGTTCCATCGCGTATGAGAGTTTCCTTTGTATCCGATGTAAGCTACAGCTCCAGCTGCTCCTGTTGCAGAAGCCATGATACCTAGCAGAAACTGCAGCATAGCATACAAATAGTTATATGTTAATTCATTAAGTTACATGAGCTACCATAAACTATATAAGGGGATATCATAATTCAAAAGTTTCTCAAGAAAATTGTTTTTAAAGAAATTTGTAAGGTCAATACTAAAAAACTGACCATATGCGACCATAGTTCCGGTTGCAAATCAGCCAAAAAGAGCATTAAACAACTAATTTGTGACCTAAAATACTGTGGAGAAATTTTTGATTTTTCTTTGTTTTTTTTAATTTCACATTCGTATTCCGTTTTCGTACATTTTTTCCGGTTTTTTTTCCTTTTGCCATTCAACAAAACATGAATTATGACCTAATAAAATCAGTTGTAAATTTTAAAAATTTAAATTTCAGTTTTAATCTTTTTTCCTACACCTACACAGCGAAAAAAAGTGCCAGATTTTATGACCATCTGCAACCGGCTTGTTTTTAGCCTTAACTTATTTTTAACAATTTTGTATCGCTAAGTTTGCAACAAAATTGGTGGCGACCATAATTTTGCAACCGCTTTGATTTCGGTTGCAAACAATTCCCCAAATTTGCGACAGTTTTTATGTCGCAAAAGCCCATTTGTGTAGTAGTAGGTTCATGTATAATTAAACTTGCCGCATCAAGCATCAGAAAGTGAAACAACAGCTCAATGGAGCTTCCTTTGGGCTTCAACATTACAACTGATAACACACCACTAATGATGCTGTACAAACACGCGACAGACAGCGCCGCGACGTAATATCTGCATCACAAGAAAAATAAAAAAACATCGTGACATGTCACTTAAGATATTAAATTTTGTCAAACAAAGTGTCAGTCAGTTACTTACATGAAAGCAGGTGATTGACTGAATTCTGCAGCCATGGGAATAGCCAAGCCCGGTGCAACCGGTATCAGCTTGGTTTGTTTAGAAGTGACCATAACAACGATACCGACCAATGAAGTTGCAAACACATGAGCCTCAAGATCAAATCAACCACCAAATGGTTCTTGATACCACTTGTACCGGTGCTATCGTTGTAATCCGATGGTGGTGACTTCACTGATATGGCGGAATGCGGTGAAGTAATGGATGCCATATATGATGGCTTTGCTGCTTGAATGTAGAAAAAATCAGAGAACTGATTGTGTTGTGGTCAAGACTCAAGCTAGTGTGGTTTTATGCTTGAAATATTATTATGCATTTATACTAGAGTTTTTCAACTTGATTGCATGATTGTGGTAGCATGTTCAAAGAAGTGTATATTATATGTCATATGTTCTATATTGTGACAAAAAGGTCGGGTTACATAAACGTTAATTTAATTGACTAGATAATTACTTAAAAGTTGGAGTTCTTTGAATAGTAGGCGGGAACCTTGATTTGCAATTTCGTCACAAGGGTAGAAAAGTGTACTTCAGGAAAAATATGAAAAAAAAAACTATAGATTTCCATATTGTTTTTTCATGATTTAAAACTTAAAACTTAGTTTTTCTATAAAATAATAATAAAACATGTTACTAGCTAACAAAAATTCCTTTTAACTTGTAATATAACATTGAACAAAAATGTATCATCGTTAGAAACTTTCAGTGAGAGATTAACGACAAAACAAATACCCTTAGTCAAGCCAACGATTACTAATATAAAGGAGAACAGTGTTCCGAAGGAGATCCATAGGTAACGTGTTTGCTATATATGAGGAGAAAATAATGGTTAAAAAGTGGTTTACGGTTAACAATTACAACAGCCAAAAAGGGTTTAATAAACCTGCATATGCATCCTTTGTAATTATCTCTTCAATTGTATAAATTCAATTGTTATCAATGTTCATACATATTCACGATTACGACGTTTCTGATTAGTTTGGTTCTCGTTTAGTCTACTCACTGTCAATTTTGGATACATGCTTGCAGCTAACACATGTGACAGAAATTCTATTGATAATACATCAACAACGATTTCTATAGATAGATACTTTGTATGAATATAAACACACATGATTTTGTATTTCTTCAAGCCTAAAGATCGATATCAACCTCCCTACAGTTATATGTGACATATCGTTGCTTATTCATTCTAAAAATGTTAACGGTTTTGTTAGAATTAATGATGTTAGAAATTAAATACCCCGCCAGCCAATTGTGGCCAATTAAGGTTTCATGACAATTAATTTGGATCCTTCGTACCTTTACAAACACAAAGAATTGTAAGAAACAGCCAAATTAAAGACTAATAATTCAAAAATTAAGAGGGATTATTAATAAAGTGAGTGGAAGGCCGCCCGTGTATTCTAAACTAATTAACTGGTTGATATGATTTTGCTTATTTCTTCATCATCTTTGTACATTAAGTGTATTATAATGTCTTCACACATAGCTGAAAGTTTCAAAATATCAGTATTTTTTTATGATTTTTCCAATAGATAAACAATAGTCTTGTTTGTCTTTAATCTTTTATTTTTATCTAATAGAATTTATTATTCTTTCTACTTAAGTTTTAATACTGGTTAATTATGATCGTCATTGTCATTATATCATCAAATTGTTATGAACTATATGTCTTTGTTGTAATTTTGTCGTTTATATGTTACTTTTGAGTAATAAAGTAAAGTTTGTTATCAATATATTAATACTTTGTCACTAATTTCTTACTTCTGGTTACTAATTTGTGCATTTTATATCAATTAAGGAATGGAAAATGCGATGAGAAGTCCTATAGAATAAGTTTTAAAAGTGTACTCTAGAAGTTTCATTGCAAGTATGATCGATGAGTTTTCCAAGACCTTTTATATCCTTCATATGTTAACATGCCTTTAGAATATAAATAGTTCATGATTTAATGTAGTGATTGAACCTATGTGATCATCAAAACAAAAAAAAATATTGGATCTCTTATATCCTTAGTGTCTCAAAAGAGGCATGAATCTTAAGAGACAAATAATAGAGAGTACTACCTCATCATATAATCGATCTAATATTCGAGTTCAGTGAAAGAAGATTATGATGAATATTGGTTTGAAGATGCTATTTCGATTTCCTACATAAATGCAATTAAGACAATCGATCTTATATATTTGTTTTTGTATTTACCTCAACGAGGACTATATTCATTTGTTATCTGATGATTATGAAATTGATGTCAATGTATTTTTTTATTTTACGGGCACAAAGAAGGCCAAGCAAAAATTATCAAAAAGCAAAGTCAGAGAAATTTTACATCAAGTGATATGAATTTATAATTTATAATTTATAATATAAGACTAACAATGGGTACACTTGGTCTTTTTCTAGCTTGTCCACCTAATCGTTACGTCTGCATTGTCATGTGTGCTACAACCTTCAATTTTAAGTTACAATGAATTTAGAAACTATTAACTCATATCAATTCTAATAAATATTATATTTATATCACTTATTCCTTTTAAATTGTTTGATATTTTTCAAAACTTATAAGAAATTACTATATATGTTTACAAATAATGTTTAAATTTGTTTATTTTAATATTACCACTAACAATTTTTTGATTTATTATAAGAGTTTTTGTTATATTTTTTTTGTGAAATTGAAACATTTTTCTTTTGATTAATTTTAAATTCAGGAGCTTATTCAAATTTCCAATAATGTTTATTTTTAACGAACTTCCATTGATATAACTTACCTATTTTTATAGCTTTTAATACCATTACACAAAAAATATTTACGTCTATCTAAACAGTTAGTTTTTATTTTAACAGTTTCTTTTCTAAGTTACGTATCATTGTTACATACTTTTGTAAATTATATCAAATATATATATATATAATATATATATATATATGTGTGTGTGTGTTGTGTGTGTGTGTGTGTGTGTGTGTGTGTACATATATATATAAGGGAGGTATCCCTTGAAAACCATATTATTAATGAAAACCATGAAAACCAAAGGTTACATATATGTAAGTACATGTTAATAATTATACAACTAAGATTTACGTATATGTATGGGTTATGTATATGTCAATACGTGTTATCTAGTATACAATTAAGAACTATGTACATGTAGCTCCTACATGTTACGTATACGTAAGTTGTTTCATTATCATCGATGTTTCTTGGGGTTTATATGAAAAAAATATAATGACCTTGACAAATAAGGTTGAAGTTTACTTAAATATACTTTAAGCAATTAGAAAGTTAAATCAATTATAAATTATGTGATTGGGTAGTGGTGGTTTTTACGATTTTGAATTATAAACATGATTTTCATTTGATCCCTCCCCTGTGTGTGTATATATATATATATATATATATATATATATATATATATATATATATATATATATATATATAATGGAAGCTCAAAATGGGTTCGGGTTTTGGTTTTAACTTGTGACGACCTGTAACACCGGCTATTTTTAAAAATCAAGATATAAAGAATAAAAGCAAGAAAGGCAATAAAGTCCAAGTGGAGGGACTAAAAGTGTTCAAAAAGGACAAAACTTTCAAAAGTCGGTGTAAAGGGAGTATGACCGCCCACCTCCACTTCACATCACCATCTTCTTCGGTTTTAGAGAGAGAGAGCAGAGAAAAACTCTCGGTTTGTGGAAAAGAAGAAGAAGTGAACGAATTCAAGGTAAGAATTCGTGGTTTTTATGTGTTTATGACGGTTTTATCCCGGTTATATGCTCTTGTGCTTATGTGCTTGTGTTGTGTTTGGGTGTATGCGTATGGTGTTGATTTTAGGTGTTTTGGAACTCTTTGCAAGCGGGTTCAAAGGAAGAAACACCCAAGTTGCATTAGGTGAGTTCTCGACCCTAGTTTTTACTTGTTTTCAAACATCTTTGGGGCTGAAAATGTATGTAAAAGGTTTTCAAATTTTTGAGTATGTATACCCGTATGTATGGTGCATGATTGAATGTGATTCTTGAATGCTCATAGGATGTTCGTGTTTAGATTAGCCACATTAAGCTTTGAACAGATGGGTTTACAATAAGGATGAAAACCTACTGGAAACATGTTGAACAGAATGCTCATACGCCTAGTTAAGTGTCCATGCGCCCAAACAGTAACCCAAAAAAATGCCTTAGAAAGAAATTAGATGTGGTCCATGCGTCCAAGGGAAGGTCCATGCGCCTAGTTTGGTGGGCCATGCGCCTAACACATGACCCATGCGCCTAAAATGGTTGGCCATGCGTCCAACAGAGGGCTCATGCACCTGAAATGGTGCCATACGCCCAAAATTGTTAAATTGGCTAAGTAATGAGACGCCCAAATAGTTCCCATGCGCCTGAATAAGTCCATGCGCCTAAAGTGAAAAGGCTTAAGTGTTAAGCTGATGCGCCTACATAGTAAAGAAACGCCCAAATAGGGCTCATGCGCCTAAATAGTTCCTATGCGCCTAATACTTAGAAAATTTTACAAAGTTTTCTAGGAGTCTGTGCTTTAGGGTTTTGACCAGAGTTGACTAGGGCTTAGTAATGATGCTGTTCCATGCATGTTATGATTACATATGATGTTTCTTATTATTATTGTTATTATTATTATTATTACTACTTATAGTATGTGACTTTACGTGGCATGTTATTATCGTAACGTAAAGTATCTAGAAATAATAAAGCGAAAGAGCAATAAAGAAAAGAAGATGAACATTAATGAAAATATTAACAAGTCTTGCAAGCTCATAGGAGGGACACGACCGCGTTGTCGTTAGCTCAACTATGTTGCGGGTTAGCTACCCTATTGTGCACACAGGGCCAATCAATTGAGATTGGCAGGACCCTTGTAGCGTATCTTGGGTGATTGGATCGGCCTTGTACACAGTACACAGAACTCTTTCGGGGGATACAGTTGACCCTTTCGAGGGATATAGATGGCCCATCACCCGTTTTTCATCGCGCACATAGTTGAGGTATTGCTCATTGGTCCCCATAGACAGTGAAAGATAAATATAAAAGAATGCATTGTAACAAGGCATACAGTAAAAAGAACGAACTATGATTGCTCATATAGCTGATGCGTGCTCGCATATACAGTATAGAGTCGTATTTTACAGAAAAGAGTATTTTCATATACTACATATAGAAAGTATTTGATCACTTATAAAACTAGAGCTCACTCAGCAACGCTGACTTTTATACATTTTCAGTTGGCAGGTAATTATTGCTGAGGATGGCACGAGGGTGAAGCTACTCGGCAGGGAAAGACTGACATCCATTCGTACTTTATGTTGCTGTTGTTTTGTAATACAGTAAAACAATTCTTTTGTAACCAGTTAAATAGTATTGTATTGCTCAACCATAGTGGTTTAAATAAAATGAATGGTTTTTGATAAATAAATTCCGCTGCTTAAGATTGCATAGTTATAATGTTTAATGTTTTTAATTGCTGTGAATGACCGACTGTGAGGTTCCCGGGAACGGGGCCTTACAAGTTGGTATCAGAGCCAAAGTTTAAGAGAATTGAGTTACAATAAAATTTTAAAACCTAAACTTAAATTGAAAATGGGACAAATGGAGGATGTCAGCTCGAGTAGCTACGTGCCATAAGGTATATCTTTTCCTAATGTTAACTGCTATTATGTGCGCATGCTATTTGATTATGTGCTCTTAGTAGATTTAGATACTGATTAAGTCAGGATAGGAGATGCTTGGGGTATGAAGAGTAAAGTAAGTGGCTAATCATAACTAGCCACTGTAATTAGGGACTTACTATACTTGACATAAACTGAGTATTACCTTGAATGATCGTGTTAGTGTTTGAATCTTATAATGTGCTTATAGAGGATGGCTGGCGGTAGATCTTCAAAAGCCTCTCGTGGTGGAGGTCAAGGTGTTGCTTCGCGACCCAAGAGAGGGAGACCCAGGGTAGAGAAGGTGGTTCATGAAGAACCAGAGACCCCTCATCCAGAGGGTGGCGACGAGAGTGCCAATCTGAGAGCCTCAGTAAAGGAGGTTGTGGTGGAAGAGGTTCACCAGGTCATGCAGACAATTCTACCGTCTGTGGTGACCGAAGTGATCAAGGCCGTAAGGGATGGGGAAAGAAAGGAGAGGAACAGGTCCCCGGGAGGACGAGAACAACCAGAGCCGGAAACGGTTCTCTCTGATGATGAGAACGAGGAAGAAGAAGAGCCTGTGCCAGAGGCGACCCGGGGCTGTAACTATGGGGAGTTTGTGAGATGCAAACCCCTACTTTTGATTGGAATGGCACTGCCGCAGCTGCTCACCAGTGGGTGAGAGAAATGGAGGTTATCCTCGATATCAGTGAGTGCCGTGAAGATCAGAAGGTGAAATTTGCTACCCACTCTCTTGTGGACTCGGCTTTGTGCTGGTGGACAACATTGTCCAAGCCGAGGGTAGCAGGGCCATTAGGAGGATGAGATGGCCCGAACTGAAGAAATTAGTGATTGAGGAATTCTATCCTCACAGAAAGATGGAAAAGGTGGAAAAGGAGTTCCTGTAACTGGAGGCGGGAACAATGACACACTAGCAGTACACCACTAAATTCAATGAAATGGCGCGGCTGGTGCCCGATCAAGTGACACCACCGTCACGGAAGATTAAGAGATACATCCAGGGGCTGCCAGCGGATATCCGTAGGCATATGATCGTTGCCCGGCCGAGCACTTATAGGTCGGCGGTTGATCTGGATGGTAGATTATATGATGAGCGCGAGTGGTGGTGGTGGCTGAGGTGAAGAAAACGAGTGGGGATGGAAGGAACTGGAATGGGAAACGGTTTGGACGTGGTGGAGCGGCCCCAAACAATAAGGTGGTGAAGGTAGGTGACCGACGTGTGGTCACAGCTGGTGTAGGGAGGAAGAAATGTGGTAAATGTGGAAAGGAGCATGCTGGAGAGTGCAGGATGGGGATGAATGTATGCTTCAGGTGTGGTCAGCCTGGCCACATTGCCAGAGACTATAAGAAGCCGAGGGCGGAGAGCTCGAAAGCAGAAAATAAGAAGCCGGAAGAAGGAGGGCAGAGGGCAAGTGCTAGAGCATACACTATGACCCGGGAGGAAGCCAGAGATGATCCTGATGTTGTATCAGGTATGTTTCTAGTAAACCAAACTTGTGCCTCTATATTGTTTGATGGGGCTAGTAGGAGTTTTATTTCTACTACTTTCTGCGCTAAATTGCCTGCTGACAGTAGAAAGGTCAGTGCACCATTTGATGTAGAAACTGCTATTGGTAAGTCCACTAGAATTACTGACGTGATAGAGGACTGTGCCATAGAACTAGAAGGTCATAGGTTTGCTGCTAGTTTACATGTGATACCCCTAGGTGGATTTGATGTAGTACTAAGGATGGACTGGTTAGCAAACTATGAAGCAAACATCGTGTGTCGCAAAAAGATGATTCGATTAGTTGCGCCTAATAAGAGTTTGGTTACGATTTATGGTGATCGCGTCGCGACGATCCCGAAAGTAATTTCGATGATGGTGGCGGGAAAGTGCATGAGGCGTGGATGTAGTGCCTACTTGGCCTACGTAAAGGATGTGGACGCGCCAACACCGCAACTATCTAACGTACCAGTTGTACGTGACTTTCCGGACGTATTCCCAGAAGACTTACCTGGCGTGCCACCGGATCGCGAGATTGAGTTCCATATTGACTTGATACCCGGTGCTCAACTCGTTGCCAAAGCACCGTATCGATTAGCTCCAACAGAAATGAAAGAACTCATGGAACAGTTGCAAGAGCTGCTCGATAAGGGGTTCATTAGACCGAGTATCTCTCCTTGGGGTGCTCCGGTCCTGTTTGTGAAAAAGAAAGACGGTAGTATGAGGATGTGTATTGACTACCGAGAGCTGAACAAGTTAACAGTGAAGAACCGATACCCCCTACCAAGGATAGATGATCTGTTTGATCAGCTCCAAGGTGCTAGTTGTTTTCAAGAATAGATCTTCGATTTGGTTACCATCAGCTGAAGGTGAGGGAGCAGGATATCCCTAAAACAGCTTTTCGTACGCGCTACGGTCACTATGAATTCCTTGTTATGTCATTTGGTCTGACCAATGCGCCAGCTGCTTTTATGGATCTGATGAACCGTGTGTGTCAGCCTATGTTGGATAAATCAGTGATTGTGTTCATTGATGATATTCTGATTTATTCAAGGAGTGAGATTGAGCATGCCGGCCACATTCGGGAGGTTCTAGAGACGTTAAGAAGGGAGAAGTTGTATGCAAAATTCTCCAAATGCGCGTTCTGGTTACGCGAAGTTCAATTCTTAGGTCACGTGATAAACCCGGAGGGGATTATGGTAGACCCTGCTAAGGTTGAGGCTGTGATGCAATGGAAGTCTCCGAGGACGCCATCCGAGATTCGTAGTTTTTTGGGGTTGGCGGGTTATTATCGAAGGTTCATTCAGGACTTTTCCAAGATCGCTTCTCCCCTGACCAAGTTAACCCGGAAGGATGTAAAGTTTGTATGGGGTGAAGCCCAGGAACAGGCGTTCGGGGAGTTAAAGGTGAGGTTGACTCAAGCTCATGTCTTGTCATTACCCAAAGGAAGCGAGGACTTGGTGGTATATCCTGATGCTTCCTACTCGGGTTTGGGGTGTGTATTAATGCAAAGAGGGAAGGTTATAGCCTATGCATCCCGACAGTTGAAAGTTCATGAGGTCAACTACCCTACTCATGACCTGGAGCTAGCAGCCGTGGTTTTTGCACTAAAGATTTGGAGGCACTATCTGTACGGAATGATGTGCACCATTTTCACGAACCATAAGATCTTGAAGTACTTCTTCGAGCAAAAAGATCTGAACATGAGGCAGAGGCGATGGTTAGAGCTTATAAAGGATTATGATTGCGAGATCCATTACTGTAACACCCGACCACTCACACCAACAATATTGTCCACTTTGCTCACAAGGAGCTCACGGATTTGCTTTTGGTTGCCCCGGTGAAAACTTCCCAGGGAGGTCACCCATCCCTGAATTACTCCCACCTGAGCACGCTTAATTATGGAGTTCTCCTCTCATCCATAGCCAATACTCCCAAAACGCGTTGTTGATTTTAGAGGTCAGACATTCCTTATGAACCAACAAATCTCTCCTGTCCACGGTTGATGTGGGATATGTGTAGGGTGTCACAAGCACCCCTGTTTGGACTCATCATCCTCGATGAGCCCGAGAAGTCACCATCCTTGGTGAGGTATGTCCCACACCCCGAATGACACAGGAGTGGCTCTGATACCATTCTGTCACACCCCGACCGACGGCGGAATCATTGGGGCGGACGAATGGGAGACGATTGCTCATAGCACATGGAACTAAATAAGTTGAAATATTATTAAATATCATTATTTATTAAACATTACAAGACAAATAAAATAATAACATAACAATCAAGATACAACAAAAGCATAAGTCTTTCAATTAGTCTAGGTCCAAGTCCTATATGAGCACAAGAAGATCTTCAAGCATCAAACCTGAAACATGATGAAAATAAAAGGTCAACTATAAATAATTGGTGAGTTTCCAAGTTTTTCATACATAATAATAACAAGGTTACAAGTAGCAATTCATGTCATAGGTTATAAGTTAGTAAGGTTATAGAACACATATCGTTACAACCAAACCTCGACTTGATTACAAGTATATAAGATTGGCTAAGTGTATTTGGTTCCCATGATGAACAAGCATACGTCATCGGGAGTCGGCAATACATCGACTTTAGCACCAATTAGGCTTGTCAGGCCCAAAGATCTAAGACGTCGCCAGGCTAGCAATAGTTAATGATTGTAAACAAACTATGTATCTCATATAAACACTTATAAGACACAAATAACCATGACAAATAAAAGTAAAATTGCAAGTGCTTTACAAGTTTCAAACGTTTATAAGTGTATGATGTATAAGTATCATGTTTTACCCCAAATAGTGTGAAAAATATAAAAAGGGGCAAGGAAAACTCACTTGATATATATAAGGTGATGATAAGAATTTAAACGAGGCTCCAACGATTTCTTTTACAAGTTACGTAAATGTATTGATTCCAAAATGAGGTTCAATAATAAGATTAAAGATTTGATGTGAACTAGGGTTTCAATTTGGATTTTAGGTTTTGATAATTAGGGTAAATAAAATAATATAACCAATTATATTTTATTTCCATAAGGATGAATAAATTTATTAAATGGTTAAGAATAAAACAACAATAATCATTAGTGAAATTGTACAATAAGCATTACTTAAATATTAACAATATTTGATTAAGTAATGATTGAGTATAACATTGTGGAAAGAAATAATTAATTTATAAATTAATTATTTAAAACTTTATCAAAATAATTAATTGGGTAATTAATTATTTAAATGACTTGCAAAAATAGTTTAAAATTATTTAAAATCATTTTATAAAGTTTTTAAACTTTTAATTGATTTTTATAAGGGTCTTATTATATCAAGGCCTTAAATAGAAAATTATATTATTTTATAACTTCATGAATTTAAATAAAAGTTTAAAAATGAATTTATTAACTAATTATGATATAACATGATTAAATAATAGATGAATAATTACGAAACTGCCCCGTATGGGAAGATCCAACCTTTGGATATACCGGAATGGAAATGGGAGCACATCACCATGGTTTTCATTACGAAACTGCCCCGTACTCCAAAAGGATACGATGCCATATGGGTGATTGTTGACCGCTTGACGAAGAGTGCTCACTTCCTGCCGATCTGCGAGACATATTCATCCGAAAGATTGGCTGACATGTTCATCAAGGAGATTGTAACCCGTCATGGTGTACCGGTGTCCATTGTGTCTGATCGTGACACCCGGTTTACGTCTAAATTCTGGAAGAAATTCCATGACGCCATGGGGACGAGGTTACATATTAGCACGGCTTATCATCCCCAAACTGATGGTCAGCCAGAAAGGACCATTCAGACGTTGGAGGACATGCTTCTGGCATGCGTAATCGATTTTGGTGGAAGTTGGGACGACCACTTATCGTTAGCCGAATTCTCATACAACAACAACTATCATACCAGCATTGGTATGCCACCATATGAGATGCTATACGGTAGGAGGTGCAGAACACACGTTTGTTGAGGTGATATTGGTCAAAAGGAATTGGGAAGCATCGAGGTAATCGAGGCTACGACTGAGAAGCTTGAAAAGATTAAAGCCTTCATGAAGGCAGCCAAAGATAGACAGAAGTCGTATGCCGATAAACGACGTAAACCAATTGAGTTCTAGGTGGGTGACCGGGTTATGTTGAAGGTCTCACCTTGGAAGGGTATCATCAGATTCAGGAAGCGGGGCAAGTTGAGCCCAAGGTATATAGGCCCTTTCCGAATCATTGCTCGAGTAGGAGAGGTGGCCTATAGATTGGAGTTGCTAGATGAGTTAAGTGGAATTCACCTGACATTCCATGTATCTCATTTGAAAAAGTGCTTAGCCGATGAAGACATGATTGTTCCACTGGAGGACATTGAAGTTGATGAAAGGGCTCAATTATGTGGAGCAACCAGTGGCAATCATCGATCGTAAAGAGAAGAGGCTGAGAAATAAAGTGGTTCATCTTGTGCGTGTACAGTGAAAGCACAGGAAGGGATCCGAGTCTACATGGGAGACTGAGGAGGAGATGAGGCAGCATTATCCTCGTCTGTTTGAGGAATAACATGTTTCAGGGACGAAACCTATATAAGGGGGGTGGACTTGTAACACCCGGCTATTTTTAAAAATCAAGATATAAAGAATAAAAGCAAGAAAGGCAATAAAGTCCAAGTGGAGGGACTAAAAGTGTCCAAAAATGACAAAACTTTCAAAAGTTGGTGTAAAGGGAGTATGGCCGCCCACCTCCACTTCACATCACCATCTTCTTCGGTTTTAGAGAGAGAGCAGAGAAAAACTCTCGGTTTGTGGAAAAGAAGAAGAAGTGAACGAATTCAAGGTAAGAATTCGTGGTTTTATGATGTGTGTATGATAATGATGACTGTGTGTTATGTTCCTTGTTATGATGTATGTTTATCTTTCCCATAACCTTACGTGTTATGATAAGGAATGAGCGAAGTATTATGTAACGTAAAGTGAAAGGTAATGAAAGAGGAACACGATGTTGAATGCATGCATTAATGAATGAATGAAACGTCTTGCACGCATCGGATAACGGGTCCTTCTTTGTGATTGACCCTTAATGTAGAACCTCTACCACTCACCCCTAGTACTGTGGCATACGTTTAGCTGTTCATTTATTGACTTCGGCCCAGTAGCTAAGACTGACGGTTACTCCTAGTACCGTGGCATACGTTTAGCTGTTCATTTATTGACTTCGGCCCGGTAGCTACGACTAACCGGGGTGTAGCACATGGTATTGGTACGGATGATATCCGATGCGCAAGTAAAGTCATAAAGAATGAATGAACGAATGAATGAATGAAGAAGATAATAATGATATTATCTATGTGTACGTACGATGTGTGACCATTTAAAAGTAACGAAGGGTTTTATATGAAAGTAAAGTATGTTTTGTAATAAAACTAGAACTCACTCAGCAACACTGACTTTTTATATGTTTTCCAGTTGGCAGGTAATGTTTGCTGAGGATGGCATACCGTGAAGCTACTCAGCTCTTTTGGGATGGCATTCTTTTGATTAATGTTTTTGCATTGTAATGAGAACAAGCTATTTTGTAATGAATGTTGTATTAACTTGCAAAAGCTTTTACATGGAAATGAAAGATTGTTTTAGTTTTCCGCTGCGATTTATGAAATACAAATGCAATTATACGTTTTATGTGCAATGAGAACCCAGCTGTAAGCGTCCTGGGAACGGGGCCTTACAAGTTGGTATCAGAGCCAAAGTTTAAGTGAAATGGGTAAATTTTCAAAATAAACCTAATCTTAAACTGAGAATGGGACGGAAAAGGAAATGGAGTGCCCATCTGAGTAGCTACGTGCCATCAGGTATTTTCGTAAAGTAAACCGGTTTTATGTGCGCATGGTATGTGTTATGTGTTGTATGTAGATTTAAATACTGATGTAGTCAGGACATGTAATACTTGGGGTATGAAGAGTAAAGTAAGTGGCTAATCACAACTGGCCACTGTAATTAGGGACTTACTATACTTGACATAAACTGAGATGTTCCCTTGAATGACCGTGTTGGTGTTTGAATCTTTCAGTGTGCGTGTGATGGCCGGAGGTAGATCTTCGAAAGCTTCTAGGGGTGGAGGTCACGGTGCTGAACCGCGACCCAAGAGAGGGAGACCCAGAGTTAAGAGGGTGGTTCATGAAGAACCAGAGACCCCCCATCCGGAGGGTGGCAACGAAAGCGCCAATCTGAGAGCCTCAGTAAAGGAGGCTGTTGTAGAAGAAGTCCATCAGGTCATGCAGACAATCTTACCATCTGTGGTGACTAAAGTTATTAAGGCTGTACGAGAAGGGGAAAGAAAAGAAAGAAACAGATCCTCTGGAGCACGGGAACACCCAGAGCCTGAAACGGTCCTGTCTGATGATGAAGAGGAAGAAGAAGAGCCTGTGCCAGAGGCAGTGCGAGGATGTAACTACGGGGTTTTATGAGATGCAATCCCCCTACTTTTGATGGTAATGGCAATGTTACCGCTGCTCACCGATGGGTGAGAGAGATGGAGGCCGTTCTCGACATCAGTGAGTGTCGAGAAGATCAGAAGGTGAAGTTTGCCACTCATTCATTTATGGACTCGGCACTATGTTGGCGGGACAACATTGTCCAAGCAGAGGGTAATCGGGCAATCGGAGAATGAAATGGCCTGAGTTGAAGAAGATGGTGATTGAGGAGTTCTGTCCTCACAAGGAAATGGATAAGTTGGAAAGGGAGTTTCTGCATTTGGAGGCTGGAACCATGACACACCAGCAGTATACCACCAAGTTTAATGAAATGGCACGACTCGTGCCTGATCAGGTGGCGCCTCTGTCTCGGAAAATCAAGAGGTACATTCAGGGTTTACCGGTGGATGTTCGCCGGCATATGATCGCCGCCCGACCAAGCACGTTTAGGTCGGCGGTTGATTTGGCAGGGAGACTGTATGACGAGCGGGAGGTGGTGGTGACTGAAGCGAGTAAGAAGGGTGGTGGTGATCGGAACTGGAATGGGAGGAGGTTTGGTCGGGGTGATGCCTCGACGGGTAACAAAATAGCACGGGTGGATGACCGCCGCGTGGCCACATCGGGAGTGGGATCAAGGAGGTGTGGTAAGTGTGGAAAGAAGCATGCGGGAGAATGTAGGCTGGGTTTGAACGTGTGCTTCAAGTGTGGGAAGACAGGGCATATGGCGAAGGATTGCCTGTCGGGCAAATGTTTTAACTGTGGGGAAACTGGTCATATGAGCAGAGATTGTAAGAACCCTGATTTTGTGTCTGGTACGTTTCTGGTGAACCAAACTTTAGCTTCTGTGCTATTTGATTCTGGTGCTAGTAGGAGTTTTATTTCTGCCGCTTTCTGTGCTAAGCTGCCTGTTAGTAGTAGGCGTGTTGATGCGCCCTTTGATGTAGAAACCGCCATAGGTAAGTCTACCAGGATTTCGGAGATGATAGAAAACTGTGAGTTGGAGTTAGAAGGTCACAAGTTTCCTGTTAGACCGTTCGTGATGACCTTGGGTGGTTTTGATTTGGTTCTTGGGATGGATTGGTTGGCGGACTTCAAGGCAAACATTGTGTGTCACAAGAAGATGATTCGGTTGACAGCGCCTGACGAAAGTTTGGTAACGGTTTATGGTGATCGAGTCACGACGATCCCAAAGGTGATCTCAATGGCGGTAGCGGGAAATTGTATGAGGCGTGGATGTAGCGCCTACTTGGCTTATGTAAAGGATGTAGATGCACTAACACCACAACTGTCTGATGTACCGGTTGTGTGTGACTTTCCAGACGTATTCCTAGAAGATTTACCAGGGGTACCACCTGACAGAGAAATTGAATTTCAAATTGATCTGATACTGGGTGCCCAACCTGTTGCCAAGGCACCATATCGGTTAGCTCTGACGGAGATGAAAGAGTTGATGGAACAGTTGCAAGAGTTGCTTGATAAGGGGTTCATTAGACCGAGTATCTCTCCTTGGGGTGCTCCGGTCCTGTTTGTAAAGAAGAAGGATGGTAGTGTGAGGATGTGCATTGACTACCGTAAACTGAATAAATTGACGGTGAAGAACCGCTACCCCTTACCGAGGATAGATGATTTGTTCGATCAGCTTCAGGGTGCCAGTTGGTTTTCAAGAATAGATCTTCGGTCTGGCTACCATCAGTTGAAGGTGAAGGAACAAGATATCCCTAAAACAGCTTTCCGCACGCGCTATGGTCATTATGAGTTTCTTGTCATGTCCTTTGGTTTGACCAACGCGCCAGCTGCTTTTATGGATCTGATGAACCGCGTGTGTCGGCCTATGTTGGATAAATCAGTGATTGTGTTTATTGATGATATCCTGATTTATTCGAAGAGCGAGATTGAGCATGCCGGTCACATTCGAGAGGTTCTAGAGACGTTGAGAAGGGAGAAATTGTATGCTAAATTCTCCAAGTGCGCATTTTGGTTGCGCGAAGTTCAGTTTTTGGGTCATGTCATGAATCCTGACGGGATTATGGTTGACCCGGCGAAGGTGGAGGCGGTTATGCAATGGAGGTCACCAAAGACGCTATCCGAGATCCGTAGTTTCTTGGGCTTGGCGGGCTACTATAGAAGATTCATCCAAGACTTCTCTAAGATTGCTTCTCCACTAACTAAGTTGACCCGAAAGGATGTGAAATTTGTATGGGGTCAAGCTCAAGAGAAGGCGTTCGAAGAGCTGAAGGCAAGACTGACTGAAGCTCCTGTTCTGTCATTACCCGATGGAAGCGAAGATCTGGTGGTTTATTCTGATGCTTCCTACTTAGGGTTGGGGTGTGTGTTAATGCAGAGAGGGAAGGTTATAGCCTACACATCCCGACAGTTGAAAGTTCATGAGGTTAATTATCCCACTCATGACTTGGAGCTAGCAGCCGTGGTCTTTGCGTTAAAGATTTGGAGGCACTATCTCTACGGGACGAAGTGCACCATATTCACTGACCACAAGAGTCTGAAGTACTTCTTCGAGCAAAAAGACCTGAACATGAGGCGGAGGCGATGGCTGGAGCTTATAAAGGATTATGATTGCGAGATCCATTACCATCCAGGCAAGGCTAATGTGGTGGCGGATGCCCTTAGTCGAAAGGAAAGGCCCGAACCGATTCGGGTGAAAGCTTATCAACTAATCATGACCTCTGATGTGATGAAGCAAATCAAGGAGTTTCAAGATGAGGCATTGAAAGAAGATCATCTTAACTCGGAAAGAATGAGAGGTCTGGTTGGGGAATTGGGTGAAAACACACTCGGTGTTAGAACTCGATTCGGTTGTGTGTGGATTCCTCGTTTTGGGGATCTACGGGTGAAGATCATGGATGAAGCTCACAAGACTCGATACTCCATTCATCCTGGTGCCACGAAAATGTACCATGATATGAAGAAAGATTATTGGTGGCCGGGTGTGAAGCGTGACGTGGTGGAGTATGTGAGTAAGTGCCTTACTTGCTTACAGGTGAAGGCAGAGCATCAAAAGTCGTATGGGAAGATCCAACCTCTGGATATACCGGAATGGAAGTGGGAGCACATCACCATGGACTTCATTACGAAGCTGCCACGTACTCCGAAAGGGTATGATGCTATATGGGTGATAGTTGATCGTCTGACGAAGAGCGCTCATTTTCTACCGATCCGCGAGACGTATTCATCTGAGAGGTTGGCTGATATGTTCATCAAGGAAATTGTAGCTCGTCATGGTGTGCCGGTGTCTATTGTGTCCGATCGCGATACTCGGTTTACATCTAAATTTTGGAAGAAATTCCACGACGCTATGGGGACGAGGTTACATATTAGCACGGCTTATCATCCCCAAGCCGATGGTCAGTCAGAAAGAACCATTCAGACACTGGAAGACATGCTCCGGGCATGTGTGATCGATTTTGGTGGAAGTTGGGATGACCACTTACCGTTAGCCAAATTCTCATACAACAACAACTATCATGCCAACATTGGTATGCCACCATATGAGATGCTATACGGTAGGAGATGCAGAACACCCGTTTGTTGGGGTGATATTGGTCAGAAGGAATTGGGGAGCGTCGAGGTAATCGAGGCTACGATAGAGAAGCTTGAAAAGATTAAAGCCTTCATGAAGGCAGCCAAAGATAGACAGAAGTCGTATGCCGATAAGCGACGTAGGCCAATTGAGTTCCAGGTGGGTGACCGGGTTATGTTGAAGGTCTCACCTTGGAAGGGTATTATCAGATTCAGAAAGCGGGGCAAGTTGAGCCCAAGATATATAGGCCCTTTCCGAATCATTGCTCGAGTAGGGGAGGTGGCCTATAGATTGGAGTTGCCAGATGAGTTAAGTGGGATCCACCCGACATTCCATGTATCTCATCTGAGAAAGTGTATAGCTGATGAAGACATAATTGTTCCACTGGAGGACATTGAAATAGATGAAAGGCTCAATTATGTGGAGCAACCAGTGGCAATCATCGATCGTAAGAAAAGAGGCTGCGAAATAAAGTGGTTCCACTTGTGCGTGTACAGTGGAAGCACAGGAAGGGATCCGAGTCAACGTGGGAGACTGAGGAAGAAATGAGACAGCATTATCCACGTTTGTTCGACGAATAACAGGTTTCGAGGACGAAACCTATTTAAGGGGGGTGGACTTGTAACACCCGAATATTTATTATTTTGAAACCGGTGAGGAAAGAAAAGAAAATAAAGTCCAAAAGTCGAGGGACCAAACTCGCCAACGAAAGAAAGTCGGGTGAGGGGTAGTATATAAGGGAGAGGGCAGCCCTTACCCTCTCCCCGACACTCACAAATCAGCCAAAGAAAGGGGAGAAGAGAGAAAGAAGAGAAAAAGAGGAAAAGTGCCGGTTCGGGTTGGTTCGGGTTGCCAAAATCATCGTGAAGCAAGCCAAATCGAAGCCCTTAACGTTGTGCTCGTTTGTGTGAGTTCTAGGACCCCACTTTTACTTGTTTTCAATTGATTTTGGGGCTGGAAAGCATAAAAAACCCGTTTTTGTATGTGTATGTGTTTGAACCATTTGGGTGTGATGTGTGTGATGCGTTTCGTGTATGTTTCCGGGCGTGTGTGTGCTTGTATGGTGTTATGGTATGCATTCCTAAGGTTTAGGAGGGTTGATTTAGGCTTAAAATGGGTTTAGATGAGTTTGGAGGCTGAAGACCCTCGGTTGCAGTCGGGATGAACTGCATTCTGCATCAGTTAGGGCTAGGCGACCGATTGGAGGCCGAATGGAGGCCATACGGCCGATTAGGGTGCGATTAGGGTGCGATTAGGGTCCATTCGCACGATTGAAGGTCCATTCGCACGATTGAAAGGTCAGTCGCCTGGAGGTCATGCGACTGAAGGTCTAGTCGCATAAGTGCTCATCAGCATTAATCCCATTCGCATGAGGTTCATCCGCATTGTCCCTTCGCACGACGGGATGTTCATACGCATAGGTGTTCATCCGTATTAGTTCATTCGCATGATGTTCAGTCGCATGGAGGCAATGCGACTGAAGGGTGTCCATACGCCCGAATAGGGCTGTTGTACCCGAGGAAGGTGTAGATTGACTTCTGACTTTCGGGGGAAAGTGCAGATGTAAGTTTTGACGTAAAGGTCCCCATAAGAGCATGTAAGATGACGCTTGAGGCCTTATAAAGCATGTTGGGCATGATGATGATGATGTTGCAAGTTTATGCACGTTATGTATGTATGGTGTTGTCCTGTATGATAATGATGACTGTGTGTGTTATGTTCCTTGTTATGATGTATGTTTATCTTTCCCATAACCTTACGTGTTATGATAAGGAATGAGCGAAGTATTATGTAACGTAAAGTGAAAGGTAATGAAAGAGGAACACGATGTTGAATGCATGCATTAATGAACGAATGAAATGTCTTGCACGCATCGGATAACGGGTCCTTCTTTGTGATTGACCCTTAATGTAGAACCTCTACCACTCACCCCTAGTACTGTGGCATACGTTTAGCTGTTCATTTATTGACTTCGGCCCAGTAGCTAAGACTGATGGTTACTCCTAGTACCGTGGCATACGTTTAGCTGTTCATTTATTGACTTCGGCCCGGTAGTTACGACTAACCGGGGTGTAGCACATGGTATTGGTACGGATGATGTCCGATGCACAAGTAAAGTCATAAAGAACGAATGAACGAATGAATGAATGAAGAAGATAATAATGATATTATCTATGTGTACGTACGATGTGTGACCATTTAAAAGTAACGAAGGGTTTTATATGAAAGTAAAGTATGTTTTGTAATAAAACTAGAACTCACTCAGCAACGCTGACTTTTTATATGTTTTCCAGTTGGCAGGTAATGTTTGCTGAGGATGGCATACCGTGAAGCTACTCAGCTCTTTTGGGATGGTATTCTTTTGATTAATGTTTTTGCATTGTAATGAGAACAAGCTATTTTGTAATGAATGTTGTATTAACTTGCAAAAGCTTTTACATGGAAATGAAAGATTGTTTTAGTTTTCCGCTGCGATTTATGAAATACAAATGCAATTATACGTTTTATGTGCGATGAGAACCCTGGGGCCTTACATGTTTAAAGTTTAAAACTTTTGAATACAAAATCCCCAAATTCCAAGAACCCTAGAAATCGGATTAATACCAATTGAACATCAATTCGACGTTTTTGATAGAAATCAACATAGGGCTTTGATTCCTTGAGCAAAGCCGAGTATGATGGTGCGTTTAACTTACTTGATTAGGCTCGATTTGTAGTATTTAGGCTCGGTTTTGACTCGGTTCATTCGTGAAGAATAAGAACATGGAACTGTCGATTGAGTGTTTGATTCACAAAATTAGACAGAGAGTTAAAAGGGGTCAAAGGGCACCTTTGCCCTCTGTTAAATAGTTTTGATTTGAACGTTAAGGTACCGAATGCGTTTTGATGCTCCTTAGGCTATTTCGGTTATGTTGAAACGATTAATTGATTCATTAACTCAAATTAAACTACACATTAAGCTTCACAATGATTATATAAATGTTTCTAGTTGATTAATTGGATTATCATTATAATTCAGGAGTTGAAACAGATGGATATCGATTGAGCATTCGGTTTCAACTTCGAATCGCATTTTTATCGAGTTAAAAATCCAATTAAACCCCGTGCTCAGGTTCGAATCGTTGGCCCGATCGTTTGGTTACCCTTTGATCTTTAATTTACGTTCATTTGAGGAGGTTTCGAAGCTTGCCGGAGCTCCGGTGGATTGTGGCCGGATGTGCGGGAGGGGTAAAAGAGTTTGGTTTAGGGAAGTTACATCTTTGGTCCCTGTGGTTTCACTAGTTTATTATTTTATGTTAAAACTTCTATATTAAGTTTTAGAAAATACAATTTAAACCCTAAACTTATATGCCTAATCAAATTATTTATTTATAAGACTTTATAACTTTATAAAGTTTGTAATTTTATAACTTGTTTATTTATGTACTACTAACTTTAAAAATCCAAATTATTTAAAACTCATAAATAATATATAAAATCTCATAAACTTATAAATTAATTATATGGTAAAAATAAAAATTAATAGATATGAATTTAATCACAAATTAATATATTCATGTTTTTTACCAAAATGAATGTTATTGTTTGATTAATGTGCTTGATACATATAACCAACGAAACGAGTTTGGGTCCATAGTTTCAAAAATAGCAGATGTTACACAATTCAATCCATCGAAGTAAGAAGCTACTAGCAGCTATCATCACTCTCTCCTTCTGTCAAAATCAAAGTTTTATCCTCTAAACCATAACTAGTTAAGATTACAAAAACTATACATGTGTTTAAACAAACACATATGACTAACCCTTTTGATCTAACATTCAAGATCTTCATGAATCTTATAAACATATCAAACTTATTTTAAGACAGTAAGGAAGCTTTAAGAATCTGAAATAAATAAAGTAAATCTTGATAAATCAAAATTTGTATAAAAGGAAATTATCAACAAAAGGGTTAAAAACCTAAATGCAACTTGTTAAATTCAGTTTATTATGTTATTGACTATGATTATGGGAACAAACATTGGAGGCATGTTTAGAATATTAAGAATTATAGTTCTGCAGATTTTGATGCCATTCCTATGAATAAAATAATTTATATAAATTATTTTATTATTTGAAGAAAAAATTTATTCTGGAAGAACTGAATCTGGAATGAGATTGAGGAAATTATATGTTAAACCTTATAAATTATATGATTTAAAGAAAAAGTTTTATGACCTAAATTGAAGTTATGAATAAGTTACTAATTTTTAGAGTTTCTGCCACATAAAAATCAAGAAAAATACTTTAACTTTCCAATAAATTATGAGAAAATTTCAGAAAATATTAAAATCTGAAGAGAATTTTCTGTATGAAAGTAGGAATTTTTAGACATATTCTGTTATTTTACTAAATATTAGTAAAATGATAAAAATCTTAAAAATTGACTCTGTTATGATTTAAAATATAGGAAAATTTTGAGAAGTTATAAATAATGTGCCAAATATTCTGATCAATTTTGAGAATTTTAGAAAGCTGAAGTTAATTTTAAAAAATTATTTTAATATTCCAAAAATTATAATAAATAAACTATAAATAATTAGGATATGAAATCTGAGTATGTTATGTTTTATTTCCTTACTTATCTATTGTAATAATTTTGATATTATTTGAGGTACTGAAAATTTTAAACAAAATATTATGTTTCCAAAACTATAAATATTTTTGTTTATAGGTGATTTCGTGGAGTAAAGGTGAGATTCATAGCCCCATTTTGATTTTTATAAACTTTTGGGGGAAAAAACATACTATTGATTTTTGTGATTGATGCAATTTTTGAGTTATACTGTCAATTATGTTACAACCATTAATTCGGATGTGGAACCGTTGGATAATATAGGTAGCGCTACTTAAGAAATAATTTCCTGCACCAATAGGATGAGTGTTATGATGCTATATTATTTGATTTATGAATTATGTTATGACAGTATGGTTGATCTGATTATTAAGTAAGGTTGGTTGTATATGATGCATCAATAATATTTTGTGTAAGATAAACCTATGAACTCACCAACATTATGTTGACTATTTTGAGTATGCTTTTTTAGGAATTCATCCTGTCTAACAGCTTAATGTTCTCTTTTGATGTGTATAACAGCTGGGGAGAAGTTGTGGGGAAAGTCTGTGTATGATCTCAGCCTATCGGTGGACGCACATTTCCACTGTTACTGAAGATGTAGCAGTTAGAAATATGTTGTAATAAGATTATAATTAGATCAAATTTTGACTATCATGATTTAATATAATCCTAACCTTATTATTATCCTATGAAGTATGTTATGTTATGTTATGTTTGATATATGCTGATGTGCTATCTGATAAAATTCTGTTAATCAATGAGTTCTGTACAAACAAGTCACACCCAAATAATCATCTCACGCTTCCGCGGGATGTGACATAACTTGAAAAATGGCGGATGTTACATAATTTATTTTGTACTTTTTAAATCACAAGGGTAAATTTATCATTTCATATTAACTTAACTAAAAACTTTAACGGAGTTAATGATGTGGGTTGAAATTGAAACAAATCTAAAAACTATTGGACTGCTAGTGTAATAAATGAACTATTAGACTAAACTCATGATTTTTGTTACACCTCAGGGATGAAAATAATAATTTACTCATAAAAAAATAAGAATTGTATGAAATATTTGGATATTAGAATTAATAATTTAAAAATCGTCCCATGGCGTTCGGCACCTAGCCATATCCTTTCGTTATGGCTCAATTAGGGTTGTTTAAAAATGCTCGCTGATCATGGCTCATTTGAATCTCGCTTGAAAATACCTTGAAAAAAGTTAACTTGAAATCGGCTCATTTATGAACCAGCCAAGCCGGCTCGGCTTTGTTTGTAAATGAGGTCAGCTCGATGGCTTGCTCATTAGCTGGCTCGTTGGCTCGTTTCTTAGCTCGATTAAATTTAGCCCTAAATTATACTTTATATAATTTGTAAATAAATAATTATGACATATTATTTAAAATATACCATACATATATGATTATTTTGATATTATATAATGAGAAAATAATTATAAAAGTATAAAAACATGAAAATACTTTTTGAAATAACAATCTTAAAGAATTGTTTTCAATGAATCAAGATAGACAAATACAAATATTATTTATTTATATATATGCATATATATAAATAGATATGTATATATATATATATATATATAATATATATATATATATATATATATATATTATATATATATATATATATATATATATATATATATATAACATTAAAAAATATATTGTTAACGAGCCAAACCCAAGCTCGGATTTTAAGTTCATTAAATTAAATGAGCCGAGTCAAGCCCAAGTCCAGCCAGACTAGGTTTGACTCGGTTTATTTACGATCCTTCGGCTCATCTCCCCCAATATATCATATTTAACATTTATTTTCTTCTTTAAAAATAATATAAACTCTTACCAATTATTTGGATGATGTTGTATCCATGGTCAAAAAACATTATGAAATTTTACTAGACTATATTCGGGAATCAGTTTTTAATAAAAGTATATTATGTTCGTGAAAATATTATTACGAAGACAATACATATATTCTTTTATAAAACTTTTTATTTGTATATCTATTCGACCAAATACTAAAGTTTCATATACGCTTTCCCTTAATCTTTTTAATTATAATTACGAAACTCAAAATAAAACATTGAATTTATTCCCTTCTTTGATAAAAGAATTTCAAATTTACCTTTTTGATTAAATTATATAATAATTATTGAATAAATATTTTACTTTTTATATTAAAATTTTTATTTAACTTTTTTTATATTTATTATCTTTTTTGCATTTTTACTATGTTTATTATGCACTTTTTCATTCCGTTTATATTAAGCCCACATTTTTTATCACCTTTTGGAGTAATAAAATGGAAACCAATGTCAAAGTTTTAATCCAATGCAATACCCAAAAATCATGACAAAATCAGTCACTAAAAATCATGACATTTGTTTTCATTTTTTACATTTTGGAGATCGTAATATCATTTGTTGTTATTTTCGTCTATGATTTTCTGGTACCGTAATAAATTAAAACTTAATTAGCATTTGTTTTGCTTTGACAATTGCCATTGATATAATTGTTACTTGAAAAAGAATGAAAAAAAACGGTTGAAAAAGGGTAAATATGAAAATTAGTAAGTTTTTATGTTTTTTATTATAAAGGTAAAATAGTTGTTCCAAAAATTATATTTTAAAAATAAAGCAAAGTAGGTAAACTTTATAAATACTTATACAGTGGAGGGAGTAAATATACAAATAAGAAGTTTAAACGAATGGATATATGCAATTTTAGATTTTTATCGGGTAAATATGCACATAACAAGATTTACTAAGGGAATGTATGCAATTCTCTTATTATTTTAACCCTTAAAAATACTTTATATATTTAATTTTCAAGTTCTTTTGTTACCGTAAGTTATTTTATTTCTATTTCAAGTTATAATGTATTTTGTTGTTATATAACAAAAATTGTATGATATATAAATTATATTATTCAGAATTAATTAAAAAATACAAGGAAAATGAAGAAAGATAAGGGTCCCGCTCTCAAAGAAGTTCAACAAGAATGAGGTGTTATAGACATGCAGTTTCATTGGAAGTTAGACTATGAAAATTTTAAGATAACAATAAAAAGAAAAGTCAAGAGGGGCCTTCACTCTAAGAATTGAAATATTGTTAAAACTAAGTCCTGTTTAGTTGATCACGAGATAAAATTGATATTGTAAAACTTTCTTACATTTATTGAAATTTATATTTCTTGTACTTAACCAAGAAATGTTCAACAATCCAATACAATAATTTAACATCCTTCAACAACTCATTATGTGAGGCTTGCATACTAATAGGTTTTACTAATGCTGCTCAGATGACTATTTCATAAATCTTTTACATCTGAACTGGTTTCGGTATCAGCTAATTATCGCTTGCTGATCTTCTTTGAAAGCGCATAAACGGAGAGCCAAATGAGCAGCAAAAGAGTTATGCAATGTATGAGTGATAGAAAAATCGAGGCTGCAAAGTGTGTGCAGAAGGAACCAAATTCATCACAAACCTTGCGCCATTGCGTATGCAAGTTTCCTTTGTATCCAATGTATCCAACTCCTCCTGATGCTCCTGCTGCTGCAGCCACAATACCCAGTAGCAACTGCACCATATATACATGCCCATTTGTTTATTATCAAAACGTTCTTTTTGTTTATAGTATACTTTTTTATATCTATATGTTTATTTACATTTACTTAAATGAAATATTATAAGTCCCTAAAAGGACATCGTCACATCTTGAAATATTATACATAAATGGTTGGAGGCTCAATTCATAAATCCATACAGATTGCTGGTGTCGATATTTTTAAAACTAGTGTAGGTGTTTCCTTTGAGATACACGATGTTACTTGGTTTAACTCGAATTATTATACATATATAAGTTGTTTTGGGTATGGTTAAAGAGCTTACAGAATCAAGTATCACAAAATAAAATTGCAGCGTTGTGGAGTTTCCACCTTGCTTCATTAGCACCAAAACAGATAACACAACAGTGATTATGCCATACAAGCAAGCCACCGACAATGCTGCTACAAAGTATCTGAGTAATATATGATCACAAGTAGCAAGTGTTAATTAAACTCATTGTATAAATAAAAACTCATGACGATTGGTTTAAAAATCTATGTTATAATCAATATAGGTTCTATCAAGGTCTACATTCACTTCAAGAAAAATCTTTTGGCCCTTAAGTAAGAAAATATTTTTTCCTTTTGTTATGTTGATGTGGAGTGACAACATGATTTTTGGGTTTTTTTTATTTTTTTAATATAATTAACATGGGTTTTAATGTTTTCTATATAACTATATGTATTGAAAATCCCGATCCCCATATCTACTATTTCTTTCTTGGCACAAAAAGTCTGATAATTACTCGATTTGATGGTTCGATGATTTGGTTTGGGTAAAATATACATGAATGACGTAATTGAAATACTTTTAAAACTTGATTGCTATTTTTTTACATTTTTCCGTAAATTTAACGATCAAAACTGATTCGGTTGTCAAATTCTGTGACCTTTAAATTCAGTCAAAAACCGTCACAAAGTATTTAAAAAATAATAAAATTAGCGACAATAAATAACAATTGAAAGAAATTACTAGTCGCAAGGTAGTAAAAGACTTTTTGCGACTGATCGCAGTAAGATTTGTGACCTATTTGCCACCAAATCCAAACACTTGTAAAATTAACTATCATAACTAATCTAGTCGAAAAACAGTCACAAATTATCAGAGAAACAATCAAAATCTAAGATTGAAAAAATAGTAACTAATTTCAGTTGCAAAACAATTCACTACTCCCAAAGCCTTAATAAAACGAGACTCCCAATGCATTTACCTCCCAAATTAGTCGTAAAATAGATTTTACTTACACGAAAGCTGGAGATTGATTAAACTTTGCAGTTAATGGTATTGAAAAGCCTGGGAACAACGTAAGAAGTTTGCTTTGTTTAGAAGTGACCATAACAACGACTGCAACCAAGGCAGTCGCAAACAACAAGAACCTCAAACCAACATCAACCACCGGCCCTATACCACCCTTGTTTTCCGATGGCGGTCCCGACGGCTTCACGGTGGTGTCATATGGAGGAGCTGTAGTGTCACTGGATGCCATGACTGCAGTAATGTGGAAAGCAGCAAATTGAAGTTTGTTTTGCTATCAAATTAAAGTGTAGTTTATTGTTTACTTAAAATGCAGATTTATACAAGACTTGATAGAATAAGATGGAAATATAATATTATTTGTAAGATATACTCAGACACACTTCTATGAAATTGACACAAGTGTGTTATTTGGAAAATGTCGTGTTCAACAATAAGTCTATATTGTTATCATTTCGTTCGATAATTGAACTTCGGTCTGTCTATCAAGACTTTTAGCTTTTAAAGTCTTCGATTTCTTTTGTATTTTATTTACTGTTATTGTAACGATGTTGGAATTGTGTTTTTGTTAAACAATAAAAACAAAAATAGCTTTTACTATTCTTTGTGGAATGTGTGGAATACGGAATGCGGACAAAATAGTTTGTCTTTTGTAAAATTACTTTTCCATCCTTGAAGAAGCAAATGTGGTTTTTATTTCTTTTATTATTTTATTTTCTAATTATAAATGTATTCATTATACTTTGATTTTTCTCTAATAACTTGTAATATTTATATTTTTTAAATATAAATATAGGGGTTTTTTATATAGAGTGACAAAATGGACATGTAAATGCAATAAACAAATGACCGAAACAAATCATTATTGTTTTAGAGTTAATTAATAATGTTATGTCAAGTTACATCAAAATAGAAGGTAGACGGGCAACAAGCTGCGCCGCCACCCCTTTCTGAATAGCAAATCCTAACCTTCCAAAAACAAATCCTTGCCTCCCCGGGGTTGAGCAATGGTTGTCTATGACCCGTTGAACCCTGGTCAAAAAGTTGATAGCTTCTGGCGCTAGGGAGCCAAATGTATCAAAGGCAAAGGGAACAAAAGCGTGCTGGTTCTCTACGCAAGCTTTAACATGTTTATCCACTTTCTTGGATTCTGCCTTTCTTGCTGCTTGACCAGCTACAAAACCGTTTTCCCGTAAACCAACCAAAGGGGAAATCCTGTGAGGTCCACACAAGCATGTTTGCCCCCAGCCCAGCCAAAGACGAGCAGATCCGCTGGTCGCAAAGTAGACCTCCCCTCCATAGGGTCCGTGAGGAAATTCACAGGGGCTTCTTTCTTAGCAGAAATCCCAGCTCTTCTTAGGATGTCCCCCAAAACATCTCGTACCCAGTCATGCCGATATTTGAACCCAGGTAGCTCTTTACAGTGAAGGGCGTGCTCCCCATATTTATCCATGCAAGCTTTACGACATATCAGACATGTTTCATCTTCCGGGTACATAGGGATCATCAACCGGTATTTGAGAATTGCTCTATATTCTACTGGAGACATGCACTGTCCCAACCCTTCAATCGGGATAACGGTCAAAAAGTCCTGAGCATGGGGCCCTTCAGGCACTCAAACACCGCCTTTTGGCAGGATGACAAAGAAAAAACTTCTCCCAGGCTTTGAGCGATTTTGCTAAACAGAGCATTCGCCAAAGTTGTTTGTGGCTTCGAGGGGGCGGTGTCCTTATTAGAGAAACCGCCAATATCCAAGTCTGGGAGAAGGACATATAAGCGTTCGAGCGCCTGCTGATAGTCCAGGTCAAGCCCGAAGACCCCACTTTTTCGAAGGATATGATCTTGTAGTTCCAAAGACTGAGCTCTAGAGGCCACAAAAGCATAAGCCCCAACATCTCGAGCTGAAAGGAGTCCCAAACCACCGAGACGTATTGGCAAAGATGCCAAACGCCATTGGAGATCACCAAAAAAGGGCCACCACCCACGACTATGTCTTCTATAGCCTCCCTGAGGCCATCATCGAACCGAGATACCGCATCCTCCATCAAATAGGGTTGACAAGTGCGCAACCCAAAAAGTAACTTAGCAACTCCCATGCACGACCTTAGCAAAAGTAGTTCACATTGGGGATTCTTAAGGCAGGGCAAGAGTTTCATGAGGTCAACCGCTCCCGAGGCCCGCCGCCCAGCCAACTCCTCAATAAAGCTAGGATCACGGCTAACAGCTCCACCAAGGAGCTTAACCCCCCTCTCTGGTCTACCAATCCCTCTCGGGAAAAGTCCGTCCTGAACTTTACGCCCATCGCATGTCGGCCAAAAAACCTCTGTTTTCTTAATGTTGAGATAAAGCCCCAGAGATGGCCCTTCCACGTTGATGATGTCTAAGGCCTTAGCAACCTCAGACGTGTTGCCGATAATCGTTCCATCATCCAAATACCAAGCATGAAACAAAAGGTTACAACGGTCCTGGACCCGAAGAATAAGGGGGTGTAAGGCAAGGGCAAAGAGAAGGGGCCCTAAGGGATCTCCTTGTTGTACTCCGGTAGTAGCCCCAATACAATCATTACCAACATACAACTTAGCAGGCTGAGCATAAAGAAATTGGACCCACCGATAGATTGACGGGCAATGCTGATGAACCTCTTGAAGGAAGGTTGTGCGGTCGACCGTGTTAAAAGCATTAGAGAAATCCACAGTAAGCAAGGCCAAGGAGCCGTCTTCATGACAAGAGTTGAGAAACCTGTTTGCACTGTGAAGCACCGCCTCTGCACCATTAGGCATCCCTACCCCAAATTGAAAGTCCCCCAAGTGCTGGGCCATGTCTTTCCCGACCTTCTTCATCACCACCTTAGAAACCAACCTTCGCCAAATACACCCCACAGCAATAGGCCGAATTCCTTTATCAGGCTTCAATAAGGGGGTGAGGGGGGCCGACGCAACAAACTCAGCAAGCACTTTAGGGCAAGATCACTCAAGAAATAAGTTAACAACTTCAGTAATGCTCGTAAGCAAAACTGAGGGAGTCACAGAGCCCTCGCCACCAATAGCATCTAACAAGTGTTGGGCCCGCATCCCGTCCCTACCACATGACGTCCCTTTGGGGAAGGATCGGATACATTTGAACACACACTCCTCATCAACAACAAGAGTGGGTTGGGCTAAAGGGTTGGAAGGCAAGGACGGGGGTGGCACCACTGGGTGATTATCAATAAGAGCTTTCAAGGTCGACTCACCAAAAGGGGCAACTCCACTAGAGCATAGGACCTTAATCGCAGTCGTGAAATGCCCATCTCTGACTTTCCGAAGACATTGCTTAACATTAGGGTCCCTTTCCTTGTCTTCCTCTCTCATGCATTCCCCCCTAATAACACCAGCCTCTCCCACGCTATCCAACAAGGACGAGACCAAAGCATCAAACCCGGACCCATTTTTCCAAACTGTTAGCACGTGCAAGATGTTACTACACTGCAAAGATTTCCTGTTCCCTGATCTACGCTCTCGTCTGGTGGATGGTCTGACCACCCGCAAGGTGCAACGTGGTAGCAAAAGCAATTGAACCCAATTTTCAACGGAACCTGACGACCCCACCACTTTGCGCAAAGCACCAGTTAAAACCTGAGCAAACAACAGCCGACAACTAGATAGTTGATAGTTATTACTTTCTAATAGTTGATAGTTAGAGAAAAAAACAAATGAATAGAATACGGTGATAATGGTGCTGAAGGTGTTGGTGGTGACGGTAGATATATGGTCCTGGGTAATGGTTTCTATTCTAGGTGTGTTTTGAAGCCAATTTTGTATTTGGGTGGTCTGCTAGCTGAAAAGCGATGTGAGTTTCGCTCCGACCATGGTTTCTTTTCTTTTCTTTTTTATGTTCTATTTTTTTAATTAATTTCACATATAACTTGTTTTTTCTCAAACAATTTAAAATGTTTTATTTTTCTGAAAAATAAATACACAATTTTTATTAGTTTCTTTCTTCTTTTTTTGACATTTCACTGTTATAAAAAATAGTATTCCTGAATAAACTTGTTTTTTAACAAAATTTATATAGGTGTCTAAAAAATAACTAATCAACATTTTGTATTTAGATATTTTTTAAAAAGTTAATATTATAAGATTTTTAAGAAAAATTAAAATATAGGTTAAATTAACTTTTAAAAAAGAAAATGAGACATCTACTTCTTCCATGAGCGGATCACTCTTTCACAATCTAGTTCAACTAGTAGATCACTTGGATGCAGAAATGATTTCAGAATACACCAAGAAATCGTGTCAGGGCGGAGCTTGAATCAAAGTTTACATGAGGTGGAAGCAAAAGTAACTATTTTAAAGGAGGGAACTCTATATTTATTAAAAAAATTTCACTACCATACCAAAAATTTACACTATTAATGAAAAAAGAGGAGAGGCGGGGGCAACAACACAACATGTCGTAGTGTGATTTATAGGTGTTGTTTTTTATACGGTAACACAAGTGATGGTCTGGTATTAGGGTTGTTCACGAACCGAACCGAACCGAACCGAACGCAGCTCCGCTCGAACTCGGTTCGGTTTAAACCGAGCGGCTCGGTTCGGTTCTAATTTACGAATTCGAGTGCAAAGTTCATGCTCGAACTCAATTCGGTTTTAAAACCGAGCGCTCGGTTTCGCTCGGTTTTGTTTGGTTTCGTGTTATAATTTAAAACAAAACTAATAATTAATTTAAAATTTTTAAATTTTAAGTTTCAACCATAATATCTTCACCAATGCTTGTGTAAATGTTTTTTAAGAACCAAATTATAAAAATAAATCTAACATCAAGATATCACAATTAGAAACAACTGAACAATGTCAGGCTTCGAACAAAATCGGACTTCAGACTTTAGAGGTTGATTGTCGAAGGCGGGATGCACGATCAGACTATTGCATGTCGGACTGCCGAAGCTCATGGTCGCATGTCAGAGTGTTGGAGGTCATGGGTTACTTGTTTGAGTATCGGAGGTCAGTGCCCGGGCAATCGGTAGGGAGGTGGGGGATACAGGGAACGAATGGGAAGTAGTAATGGGTGGAATGATGAAAGGATTTTGAAATGCGAAATGATTACTTGATTAGATAATTATTGCTTTACATTTAGGATTGTTGATCTTTTAACTAAGTAATTAAAATAGTGGTAGGTGGTAAATAACTAAATAGATTCATAATTATATAATATATAAAAACTAAATCTAAAAAGTTATTCGAGCGAAACCGAGCGAGCAACGAACGAGCGTATCTTTGCTCGTGCTCGGTTCGTTTTCAAATCGAACCGAGCCGCTCGGTTCGTTTACAACCGAGCTAAAACTCGAACGAACAAAAATCCGAACTTTTTTCAAACGAGTTCGAGCGAGTTTCGAACGCCAAGCTATTTCAACAGTCCTATTTGGTATATGTGGAAGTTTAAAAAGCACAATACTATAAAACATTGATTTCTACTTCAAATATAAGATGTTTTAAAATCTTATTGTAACTTTGAATTGTTTGCTTATTCTTATTATAACTTTTGATTTATTTTTACGATTTCATTCTATACCTAATCTCCTTTCAACAGTTAATATTTAATAGTGTGAACGCTAATGATAAAAGAAAAAAATCAGTACTTCCTTCTTCTTCTTTGACCTCATACGAGATCCCCGCACATGCTTATTTTCATATATATATATATATATATTATACTAGCTTTAGTAACCCCGTATATTACACGGGTTGAATAATTAAAATATTAAATAAAATAAAGAATATTAATTATAAAATAATAGACTAAGACATGATATGATTGAAATATGTATGAGTAATATAAGTAATAAAATAGTAATATGAATTTTTTTTTGTTTTTTAAAGATAAATTAAACATTTCATATTAAAATAACATCTTAAAAAAATTTCATTTTTAAAATTTTTTCTTACTATAACTCCTTATTTAAATATTTTTGTTTAATAAAAAATACTTTAAAAAATTAATTTTAAAATATTACATAAAAACAGTTTTTTTATTTATTTATGAAAAAAATCATTTTATAAAAAAACTATCTCTATAGATATAGCATTTATAAAAAAATTCTTTCTTCTTTTTATTAAAAAGCTAACTATAATGTAAAATAAATAGATAATATATTAGTAATTAATATGGTTATTTAATAAGAGAGAGAAGCGGGAAAAGTTTGATGAAAATGAATATGGTGATGACAAGTGGCACACTCATTTATCATTTTATTAGAGTAGAAAGATATATATATATATATATATATATATATATAGAGAGAGAGAGAGAGAGAGAGGGAGGATCCAATGCAAACTAGCATAAAGTTGAAAACAATGTAAACCAAAATCTAATCATTGATTACTTAGATCAATGGTTATTAGTTTTAGGAGATTAAATTTGAGAAAAAATAAACAAAAATCTTTGAAGAAATTAGAAAAGGGTAGTTACGGAATTGTGCATTTCAAAAGTAACTGAAATAGGTTTTTATTTCCTAAAAAATTGTGTAAATCATGGGATCCGATATACTATTTTCAAAAGCTTAATCTTGGTTAGGTTTAACTTGTTTTAGGATTCAAATGATCGGGAATTTCTCAAAAATCATAGTTATTCATGGGAAGACAAAGACTACACTGCAGAAACCGACATTGAAGGTGCGTAATCTTTCCTTTGTGATATGTATTTTGTGATGAAATATGTTCTGGAAAGACGTAAAATTCGATATGATATTGAGCATTGTGAAGAGATTTCAGTAGCATTCGCAACATTGTATCACTATTAGATTTAGGAAATGTGTGAGAGTCGGAAAAAGCACTAAAATGAGACCATTAGATTTAGTGTACGTTTGGGTACCTATGAGTTTTCAGATCGTATGAGGGTTGTGCAAAATTCCGTGCATCCATAAGGGAAGATTAGGTTTAAGCGGCGGCAAATATTATGTAATTATCATTGAGATGAAAATGGTATGTTAGTTCATATATGTAGCAGAAACACATGAGTGTTTTAGTGGATTGGTATTGAAAAACTTATTAGTAAAACGACATTGTTGATAATCTACTTGTTTAATGGGTGTTGAAAAGTAGATGGTTAATTAAAAACTATTGATTCATGTATGTATGTTTCAAATTTTATGCAAAGGGTAAAGTTGATGAGTTTGATACGTATATGTATCTTTGACCTAACTGTGAAACTATAAAGAATATTTTCATCATTTAGTTTGATTATTTTGAATATAGTTATTTTGTAATATAACATTTTGATTGAAATTCCAAATTGATTGTGTAGGAATTGAACCAATGGATAATTTTACTCAAATCAGTATGTCAACAGGTATGTGGGATATTAAAATTTGTGTTTTGAGTGATATAGTGAAATGTAGTAAAAATATAACAACTACAATTGTGTTTGCAGGTAGAATGAAAAGTGAAAGAATCGCTAAACGATCAAGTTGTAGTAAGTTCACCAACACTTTTGATGAACCCATTGAAATAGAGGACACCGAAGAACCATCGTCTAAATTGAAAGGTAACTCAATTTCATTAGTTATGAAAGTAAAATTTATTAATTAACAAAAATGGAGTTGAAGGAATCATTATGTGGTGTTTGTTGTTGTTGTGTTAAAAAAGTACATATATGTACGAGGACATTATTCATCTTTAGATATAATGTCTTATATTAAAAAGAGGAAGTGAAATTTGATATTTAAAATTTATATGTATATTTAGGAGTGGTGAAATGTCGCAAAAGTTTAAGTGAAAAGATGAAGATAATAAGTGAAGTGAAGGAGAGTTTTCGAAAAATAAATGAAAACCGCAAAAGGAATCAAGGTATGTAAACTTATAGTTATATTAAATACGTTCTGCATTTTAAGATTTTTAAAAATTATGTTTAATATTTCTATGCAATGTGTACTATGTATTTTAGAGTCAATTACTCAAGGGGAAAATGTGACCAACATTGTTGATGATAAAGTTACCGAAGAAAACAGTAAAATGTTTAAAAAAAGTGATGATTTGGATGACGGTTACTGATTTCTTTACCTTTTCATGGACGTTGTTATAGTTAAATTAAAGTTCTTATAAATGTAAGGATCTCCTCATGTTATTGTTTCTTGATAATTTAAATGACATAAAATTTTGCAGCTAGTAAAATAGCTGAAGGGAATGATAATACCGGAATGACTTATGGTACATATATGTACTTAAATTTGTATAAATTCTATGTATATAAAGATGCTTTCATACATGTATGAACTATGTTAAGTTTGTATAGTTTTTCTTTGTATAAAGATGCTTTCACACATGTATTACATACGTGCATGTTTCACAAATGCCTCATGGTACATATATGTATTTAAACAAGTTTTCACAATTCCTTGTTATTAAATAGATCGTATGTATAAGGTATTTATAAGACTATATTCTTTTTGCAGTATACCAATATTTGCCACTAAGAATTGGGGTGGAACAACATTGTACCATCTTGTTAGCCTAAACCCTGGGTAACAAATATATAATGATGTGATTGATTGCTGGGCAAAAGTATTAAACCATGATGAGAAAGTTAGAAGCCCAAGCTCACCTTATCGTATATTCAGCGGGATTAATCCATTTGTAAGCCTATTTCTTATTTTGAATAATCTGATACAAATATGAACAACCTAACATAACTACTCTTACAATGTGAAAGAGCTCTTTAATATTAAAGAATATGTCATCTAATAACATGTCTGACATTGTTATATTATTTTTACAGCTTTGGTGGATAATTGATAGCATGATAGAAACTAATGAGAATGTTTAACCCATTTTAAATCAAATTTTGAAAACTTCTTAGAAGGAACGATGGTGTTGTTGATTTAAAAAACCATGACATTCTATTCTTTCCCATTTTGAAAAAAATTATTTTTACTTGATATGTTTTGATTTTAAGCACCCGGCCATTACCTTGAATGACAATATGTCTGATGATCAAAGTTTGATAAGATTAGAGGATGATCCTTCCTACAACAATAAATGAACACCTTATAAAGTGGTATGTTGTTTGATGCAGGCATATAATATTTTATAATTACTATTTGAAAAAAGATAAGATGAGTTTTTGACATATCGTTTTCCTTATAAATGACAGAAACATATTGTTGTTGCGTATTTGAGATCGTTGGGAGATCCAAAATGGAGAGAAGTCGAAGCAGCAAAACCTGAGAAGTTAAAAATAAGTTGGACAACGACAAAGAACAGGGTCGATTGTGGTGTAATGCGACATATGGAAATGTTCATGGGAAAACATGTTAAGAATTGGGATTGTGGTTTTCCAAGTGAAGAAAACAAGATGAAGATAAAAATAAGGAATTTGCGAAAAAAATACGCTTATAGAATCCTTACATCAGGTGTTAATATCTATAAGGAGAAAGTGATAAAGGAATCTGAAGATTTGGATCAAGAATTGAAAAGGAAGATATGAAATGCTATGATAGTGTTTTAAGGGTGACTATAACCTAATTTGTTTTAATTAATTTTGTTCTTCGTAAAGTTAAGAAGTATTGTAAGGATTCCTTAAGTCTGATGCAACCCAAAACATCCAAAGTGTCTCAGCAACATGCACTAAGTACTGAAGTGAAGAATGCTTTGGAAGTTTTACACAATACATTAGAAAACATTCTAAGTGTAAAATCTTCCGAAGCCAAGACCAATATCTTCCGAAGCCAAATATGAAGTCTTCCGAAGCTTCAAGAGACAAAGTCTTCCGAAGCTTCACCCTATGAAGACAGATTTCTTCCGAAGACTTTTAGTACACATGCTTTATCTGATGTACTGTTCCATAAAGCACCTTTTCCGCTGCATCTCTGATAAGTCACCAACTTACAAGAGTTGGTGAAAAGGCCCATGCTTTTGGTAACTGTACATTGAGGTCTTGAGTCTGAAACTTTCCACTTTATGTACTTTATCCTTTTTGTAATGTATAAGGATGTGAGCTATGGCATGTCATAGTCACAAGGTCAAAAGGCAGATATGCCTTTTGATTCTACAATTGATTTTATTAGTGTCTAGTCAATTGTATCCAGCTGGCTTTCATAGTATAGCCAGCTGTAGGTTGTAGTATAAGTATTTCAAGTTTCTTGTATCTTTAATATACTTTGTAACACTTGTAAAAGAACTTGAGAAAGAAATATATTGCATCTTTGAAAACCATATTCTCATGTTCTGTCACTTGCTTTACTTGTGTTCTTTGTATCACTTTTGGTTAACCCAGTTTACTATTTGATTAGAGTTTAGATAATCTCCTCATTGTGTTGTTGTGTTGTAATTGTGTTCAAACCCTTAAACGATCCTGCAATTGGTATCAGAGCTTTCAGGCTCTTGATATAAGATCTAACCATCTTAAGATCCCTCACACACACAAAAACTAAACTCTTTAAATGGCTTCCATCTCAAAGACTGATATGGAGACTGGAACCATGAACAAATCCCCACTGATCACTCTTGATGATTTTGACACCTGGTGCATGAGGATGGAAGGCTTCATCAGGTCTCTTGACTCAAGAATGTGGGAATCTGTTAAAAATGGACCTTTCATACCCAGCACCCCCTCTGCTACTGGTGCTGGTATGATTCCTAAAGATATGGCCAACTACTCAGATGAATAGAAAAAGAGTAGAGATTGACAGGAAGGCCATGACTGCTCTTCAGACTGCTCTCCCAAACTCTGTATACAGAGGTTTTAAGAAGTGCAAAACAGCTAAACAGCTGTGGGATGCACTGAAGCTGATGTATGAAGGCTCCTCTGAAGCCAAGGAGAACAAGAAAGATCTTCTGAAGCAGCAGTTTGAAAATTTCACCTTTAAAGCAGGTGAAACCATGACCCAACAATACTTCAGGTATGTTGAGATTGTGGATACCCTAGTGGATGGAGGAGTTCCTCTTGAGAACAGAGACATTGTAAGGAAGTTCATGTCCTCACTTCCTAGGCAATGGACACACTATTGTGTGGTGATCAAGAGGACTGAGAACCTTAAAACTCTTACTCTGACAGAGTTATATGGGATTCTCAGTGGATACCAGATGGAGATGAACATACAAGGTTCATCTGGAAACTCCAACAATCAAATGGGTTCAACCTTCATGTGGTTGAAAGGGACAGCATAGAACCCCAACATCATCTCATATGCTACCCTGACAACTCATAAAAGGGTCCTTTCATCACCTTCCCGAAGACACCAAGGGAAAACTTTACTCAAGGAAGTCCATTCCAAGAGACAAGTTCTTCTCAAGCCTTTGTGTCTACTGATGAAAGCTGTGGGAATTATCTCTTCACTCTTGAAGACCTGGACTGCATTCATCCAGATGACCTGGAATACATGGAGATAGTTCAGCAGATGGCTCTCCTCACTCACAGAGCCAAGAAGTTCTACAAGAGAACAGGAAGAAGATTTCCAAGCAATACTACTAGTGGAAAGTTTGGGCTGGATAAAAGCAAAGTTAAGTGTTACAACTGTAACCTTATGGGTCACTTTGCTAGGGAGTGTAAGGCACCTAAAGCAAATGGGAGCCAAACACCACCCAGACCAAACTACACTGACAAAGCTCCTCAGTCTGAGAAGCCTAAGCAACATGCTGCTGTTGCTGTTGAAGAAGGAGGTTTGACTGGAGTTTTCAGGCGGAAGATGCTTCTCCAAACCAAGCACTGATGGCTGACCATGATGAAGCCAAGGTATTGGAACATCTCTGTACTCCTGAATGCATTGCTAAAGTGAATAGATACAGGTCCTACAACTTAGAGATGAGATCCGATCTTGAGTCATTAAACATATTAAAATCTGATTTTAGAAAGTCTAAAGATGATTACAAGTTAAAAATAGAAGATTTGGAGAAAACCATTTCAGTACTAAACATGAACATACAGATTTTAGAACTCAGATCCAAGATCTCATAACTAAATTGACTGAGTGCCAGGCTGAGCTTGTGATCAGCAAAGCCAAGGCAGAGAAAAGTGTTCTTGAAGAAGAGACCTTCAAAAACATGATATCCTCATCCCTGCACAACAAAGTGTGCTATCAAAATAAACAGGGACTAGGATCAAATGAGATAGCTCCTCCACACACAATCTTGTCTGTAAGATATCCTAGGTGTGGAACTTATGAAGATGAGCTTCCTCTCATAGATCCTATAAGTGAGGATGATGAAGAAGTGATAGTGAAGAATTCCTCTGAGAAGAGTGAAGAAGAGGATTCTTCCAAGGGCCACTATCCTTTAAGGAGAGAAGAAATCATCTGTGATGACCAAGTCCAAAAGAAAGAACTTGATCAGGAAGAGCAAAAGGAAAGCAAAGAAGGCTCAAGAAATCAAGGCTACTTTTGATGCTAAGCAGAAACAAGTTTTTATCTCTGCAGGTTTCAAAATAGTAAGGACTAAAGACATCAACCAAGACTCCTCATCTAAGAGTCCTGGTTCATGTTCAAATCATCTCAGAGCAAAGAAGAAGACTGAGCTGCTGTGTACCACTGCTGCATAGCCTGGACCATCAAACTCCAAGAACAGTTCACAGCCCAAAAGAACTGTCTCAGCATCTACCAAGATGAAGGTGGAGAGGGATGTGACCAAGCCAGTCTTGCTCTCAAAAGGAGACTCTTTTGAAGAAGAAAATGTTATGTGTCATGTGTGAAAACTTCTCACATTACTAAGGATTGCCCATACAATCCTAGAAGTACCATCCACATGACCAATACAAAGACTTCAAGAATCTCAAGAAGTCTCAAGCTTCGGAAGGAAAGTCTGTTTCCTTCGGAAGCTCCAAATCAAAGAAGAAGGTAAATGGAAAATTACCTTCGTAGTAAAATTGGTCTCGGAAGAAAGGAGTTCTTCCGAAGCACTGAAGTCTGCTGCAGTGACTGCAGAATCTTCCGAAGGTTCAGTCATCAAAACCTGTGAAGTTCCAAAAGCTTCAAAGGTTTTGAAGGTCAAGTCCAAGAGTCCAAAGGTGGTGTGGAAGTCTAAGAAAGACCAAATGACTGAAATTTCTCCATCAACAATAGCTGAAGATCATCACAGTACAACCATAGGATCTATTACTGTTACATTACCTTCTATTACACTTACTGAGCCCAAGACAAGTACGGCTTGGGTTTCTAAATGTAACTAATCATTTTCTTTGTGCAGGAACAGCTCAAGACAAACGGAAACGTCTGGATAATTAACAGTGGCTGTTCCAGGCACATGACAGGCAATAGGTCTCTACTCTATAATTTTGAGAGAATTGATGGAGGACCAGTTGCTTTTGGAGGAGATGAAGGTGGTTACATTTCTGGAAGGGGCAAGGTCACAAATGGTAAGCTCAGCATTGAAAAGGTAAACTTTGTTAAGGAGCTTGGGTACAATCTTCTGAGTGTATCCCAATTTTGTGATCAAAGACATAACATGCTCTTTACTGAGCATGAGTGCATTGTTCTCAAGCCTGGTGTGGTCATTCCTCATGAGCACATCCTACTCAGAGCCCCTAGAAAAGGGAACATGTACAAGATGGATTTGCAAGAAACATCTCCCTCTGGAGAAGTTTCATGCTTTCTATCTAAAGCCAATAGTGATGAGTCTTTCCTATGGCATAAAAGAATGTGCCATGTAAACTTTAAAAACATGAATAAATTGATTAAGCATGATCTGGTAACTGGAATGCCAAAGAAAGAGTTTACAAGTGATGATCATTGCGTTGCATGCCTGAAAGGGAAGCAACATAAGGCATCCCATAAGCCTAAGGAAATGAACTCCATCACTACACCCCTACACTTGTTACATATGGATCTCTTTGGCCCCACCAAGTAATGAGTTTAGGAAGGACCTTATACTGTTTAGTGATCACAGATGATTTACAAGATTCACTTGGGTCTTCTTCCTTAGAACTAAAGATGAGACTCCTGAGATTCTAAAGAATTTCATCTTAAAGATTGAGAATCAATGTGATCACAAGGTCAAAACCATAAGATGTGATCAAGGAACTGAATTCAAGAACCAAATCCTTGATACATTTTGTGATGAAAAGGGTATTACAAGACAATACAGTGCTCCAGGACTCCTCAGCAAAACGGAGTTGCTGAGAGGAGAAACAGGACACTTATTGAAGCTGCAAGAACTATGTTGTCTGACTCTAAACTGCCTATCACCTTCTGGGCAGAGGCAGTTAATACTGCTTGCTATGTGCAAAACAGAGTTTTAGCAGTTAAGACACATGGTAAGACTCCTATGAACTTTGGCACAAGAGGAAACCTTTCATTGGTTTTCTCAAGTCATTTGGATGTCCCTGCACCATCTTGAATACCAAAGATCAAGTTGCCAAGTTGTGAGAAATCAGACGATGGACACTTCATTGGATACTCTTCCCAAGCTAAAGCTTATAGAGTATACAATCTCAGAACTAGAATTATTGAGGAGTCAGCCAATGTGACTTTCAATGAGCACACACCTAGTGTGGCTGGTTCTGGTCCGGATTGGCTATTTGATCTTGATTTAGTTACCAACTGTTTTAATAAATCTTGTGAGCATGTTTCAGGATCTGCAGAAAATTTTAATACAGGTGATCCTGATCCAAGATTTGAGCTAGGAAGACCTTCAACTCACACACCTTCAGCTCCAGTTGAAACTACTTCAGCAAATGAGGTCTCTATCAGCACAACAATGACAAATCCAGCTGATACATCTGGCATGCCTTCAAATTCCAGCTCAGAGGCTTCTCAACCAGATAAAGACATCTCAATGCAGAAGACAACAATGGTGATGGTGATAGTGATCAAGAATTTCTTGATGCTAATAACCATACCATAGATGACAACATCAATGATATCACACACTCATTGGATCAAGTTAATCTTGATAAGTGTGATAATGTGGAGGATCAATCTTCAAGACCAGATCTAAATTTCTCAAATTTGGATCTATCTCAGCAACTTGTTGTGATCCCTCAGCTAAGGATCCACAAATCTCATCCTACCACAAACATCATTGGAGATGTTATCTCTGGGGTAAAGACAAGAGGGCAAACCCATGAAGCAAATGTTTGTCTTCACTCTAGTTTTCTATCCCAGTTAGAGCCAAAGAAAGTTGAGGAGGCTCTAAAGGATGGAAGTTGGGTTGAAGCTATGCAACAAGAGCTGCTTCAATTCAAAAGGCAGAAAGTTTGGAACCTTTGTCCTCTTCCTATGGGAAGACTACCATTGGAACCAAATGGGTTTTTAGGAATAAGAAGGATGATAGGGAATCATCATCAAGAACAAGGCAAGACTAGTTGTTCAAGGATACACACAAGAAGAAGGGATTGATTACACTGATGTCTTTGCACTGTAGCAAGACTAGAAGCTGTTAGGATATTCCTGGCATTTGCTGCATCCAAGAATTTTAAAGTCTATCAACTTGATGTAAAGTGTGCTTTCTTATATGGAGTGATTGATGAGGAGGTTTATGTCAAACAACCACCTGGTTTTGTAGATCCTGATCATCCTGATTATGTCTGCAAGCTTGACAAAGCTCTTTATGGGCTACATCAGGCACCCAGGAAGTGGTATAGACACTGTCTGAGTATCTCTGTAAACATGGATACAGGAGAGGTACTATAGATGGAACTCTCTTCATCAAAGGACAAGGAAAGACATTCTGCTAGTTCAAGTATATGTGGATGACAACATCTTTGGTTCAACCAATTCAAAGCTCTGCAAAGACTTTGAAAAGCTGATGAAAGACAGATTTGAAATGAGTTCAATGGGAGAACTCAACTTCTTTCTGGGAATTCAAGTGAAGCAGGTTGAAGATGGCATCTTCATAAGTCAGTCAAAGTATGTTCAAGATATACTCAAGAGATTCAACATGACTCATTGTAAGATTGCTAAGACACCCATAGCCAGAAACCACTCCCTTGGTCCAGATCTTGAGGGGGAGTGTGTAGATGAGCACTTATACAGGGCTATGACTGGGTCTCTTATGTATCTTACAGCTAACATGCCTGATATCATGTTTGCTACATGTATTTGTGCAAGATATCAAGCAAACCCTAAGATGTCTCACTTAATTACTGTGAAAAGGATTTAAGATACCTCAAAGGTGCTTCAACACTTGGTCTATGGTATCCAAAGAATCCTATTTCAATCTGTATGCCTATACAGACAGTGATTATGGTGGTTGCAACATGACTGCAAAGTCTACATCTGGGGGATGTCAATTCCTTGGTGGAAGGGTTGTCTCATGGCAATGCAAGAAACAATCCTGTGTGTCTGTATCAACTGCTGAGGCTGAATACATTGCTGCTGCAAGCTGCTGTACTCAAGTGCTTTGGATTCAAAATCAGATGCTAGACTATGGATTTAACTTCAAAGAGACTCCTATCCACATAGACAACAATAGTGCTATCTCTATCACTGAGAACCCTATGCAGCACTCAAGGACCAAACACATCAACATCAGGTATCATTTAATAAGAGATAACTATAAAAAGGGATTAATTAAACTAGTCAAAGTTTACACAGATGAACAATATGCTGATCTGTTCACAAAAGCTTTTGATGAACAGAGATTTAAGTATCTGATATCAGCTATTGGGATGATTAACTTTGAGTAGACTTTTTCTTAAAACTAATTCTAATCATTTCTTCTTAAAAAAATATGTGTGTCCTAAGTTGTCTAGTTCATCATTTCATAAGCTCATGTTTTCTTTGAATGTAAAACTCTTTTTGAAGACTTTCCTTAGATTCTTTAAAATTTTCTGATACTTCGGAAGATACGTTTTACCTTCGGAAGAAAAATATGTCTTCAAAATAAATGACTGTCTAAGAGATTTTACCTTCGGAAGAAGTCAAAATTTATCTTCCGAAGCTTAAAATTATTAACTTAGACACTTATTTTTTTAAGGACTTTTTCCTTCCGAAGCAAAATTACTTCGGAAGCTTTGTTCATTCTTATACGAAGCATCCAAGAGTTTATTTCTCTTCCGAAGCATAAATCTTCAAGACTCTCAGGAAAATTCTTCCGAAGCCATTTTAGCTTCGGAAGCTTTTCAATCAAACTTCGAAGACAAATACTTTCGGAAGCTTTTCGAATTCCAAGAAAACTACTTTTTGAGCAAAAAGGTAAACTACTTTTCAGAGGTGGGATCGACATACGGATTTCAAGTTTATCCTCTTTCATTAAACTTTATCTGAAATCCTTCTCTCTCATATAAACCCAACGGTTTCCCCCTCTTCTATCATCTGCTTTTCTTCCAAACCTAAAACCCAAAGCTTTCTCTCTGAAATTTCTTTCCCATTTTTTCTCTCATCTCTGAGCTACCTCACAATGGCTGACCTTGCTCACAGAAATGATCCAAACTTTGCCATGCAGCTACACAGACAACACAATCAGGTTGCTCTGTTATGCTCTGACAAAGATCCTTATTTCTCAGAGGTTTGCCGTTTCTTGTCTTTGTCTCACTACTTCACCTCCCTAACCATTGATCCTCTCTATATGAGGATCACTTGCTTGAATTCTGGAAGACCTGCCAAGAGGTCATTATGGATGGGGAGAAGGCATTGTCTGCCACAGTGCAGGGGAGAACAATCTTCATCACTCCGGCCATCATCAACCGACATCTTCAGCTGGATGATGAAGAAGGTGAAGTGTTCTTCCCAAAGGAAGCGGTTAATCATTCCTTCGAGCAGATGGGCTATGAAGGAGATTTCTCTGTAAAGACCTTCAGGAAAGGGAAGGTCTCATCCCAGTGGAAATACCTGCTCCATGTGGTTATCCACAGATTATCAACAAGAATGGTGAATGGGACCAGATTCCTGAGGATCTCTCCTTTATAGTTCATGGAATGATTCAGGGGGTCAAGTTCAGGTATTCACAATTGTGTTGTACTAATTTACTTGCAAACTTAGACTCCTTAGAATACTACATGTTTCCTAGATATGTTCAACACATTCTCAACTGTGAACTGGGCTCACAGTTGAGGGAAACAAGTAATATTCTTAAATTGGGACAGATGAAGCCGACATCTTTAAAATTATGAAGAAGCCAACTGTAGGCTTCTCAGGGGTAGAAACAGCCCTAGTCTCAAAAATGTTAGAGCTCATTGCTCAGGTGACAACCTAGCAGTCCAAGCTAGTGTTGAACCCACACCTACTGCTCTCCAACCCTCTACACAACCTCAAATATCATCACCTACCAAAGAAAATCCAAACAAACCCCTGCTCAGACTATTCAGTCTGTGGAGGCCCCCATATACTCACCAATACAGGAAGAAGTGGATACTGGAGCTCCCACTTCTCCTGAGGAGCAGACCACTCCCATTGTTTCAAGAATCAGTGATGAGGTTCCTCATGCTCCACTGATGAGCTCACTAGCCCAAGCCTTAAGCTCTCACTCTGAGTCTCAACACTCAAGTGAACAACCTTCAGGGGACAGCTACCATCCCCAGCCTTTGGATCTCAACCAACCAATTCCCAACCTATCCTTCTATACTGATGAAGACTTAGGATTTGGTGGGTACCATGAGTCTCTCTTCTCATCCCCTACTCAAAGAGAGACGAGTACCTCTGACTCTCCTTAGTCTATCCCACATCAGTCACCTATACTGAGGTGGACACTTCTGAACCTGTTCAGGATGTCCATATGGAAGAGGCTCTCACTTTTGAAAGTGATTACATCATTCAGACCTCAACCATGGCTACTCCCTCTGGCATCTCAACTGAGGCTGCCAGTGAGCAGAGGAAAACCAGCAGCCAAGAAACTCAAGTTGGTGGTGAGCGAGAGGACTTTGGTCCAATCTTCTCATCCCCCAGTGATTCTTCTGATGAAGATGAAGGGAACTTGAGACTAAAGGTGCAGAAATTGTCAAAAACATGCACCTATTTAGTCTCTAAGGTTAGTCACTTGGAATCTCAGGTGACTACCTTACAAAACAGGGTCAATGATCAGCAACTTCAGATTTCATATCTAAAGGAAAAACTAGATGGGAGACCTTTAAGGAGAGCTCAACCAGGAACACAAGAACCTGTGGAAGTGATTGACTTATCCTCCAGCTCACCTATGCAAGTAGGTGATGCTACCAAAAAGGGGGAGAAAATTATTACAATCACAGAACCTGGGAGTTCTTCAAAGAGAATGGACATAGAGGACTCACCATCCTCACTTGCTGTTGTGCATTCTCAGCAACTTCCTCAAGTTCACATTAATGTGGACTCTATAGACTCAATCATCAGGAGTCTCTTTGAGGAAGGTATACCAAGGGCTGTCTCATCTCCACCACAAGGAACTGGCAACTACATCATAAGGTGTGGTATGATGAGGACAGAAGTGCCCTTATACTTCACAGAGTTCAAGGCCAACAAGAAGTCTTTCAGTTCCAAAGCCTGAGCTTCTATGAAAGACTGGATTTAGTCAACATGCCACTTGTCAATCCAAGCAAATCTAGACAAGCTGACAGGCTGGCTCAAAGATCCAAGACAGGATCCTTGCAGAGTTCTCTCTAAGAAGGAGACTTAGGAAATCAGGCAATGTCATCGGTCAACTGGATGTTGAGGTGGACCCTAAGATTAGTTTCATAGGGGAAACCTTGGCTGAAGGCCCAGTGGCAGAACCTGAGACCCTTGTCTCACCATCAACAACTGCTGCAGAGGTCCAAACTCCATCTGAGACACCTGCTGGTGAAGGTGTTTCTCAGCCTCTCTCTGGCCAGAGCATGGAAGCTACACCAAGCAATGAAGGCCAAGCCTCAATCCACCCTGAGTCACAAAGGTCTGTTGGTGACAAAGGGAAAAGGATAATGACTTCTGAGGAAATTGAGGCGGAAGAGAGAGAGAGGAAAAGGAGGCTAAGGGGAGAAAGTTCTTCTGGGTCATCTAAATTCATGCAAGCTGCAATCAGGGTTGCCCCAGACCAAATACTAAAGATGATGAGTTAAGGGCAGTCAGGATTACCTATTTACAGACCAGGAACTATGATGTTGATGAAATTATCTCCATCCCCTTAGAAGAGTTGAATGAGCTGGCTGACATGGAAGTGTCAAGAGAGATAAAGGAGAAAGAAGATGCAAGGTTACTTCTCCAATTCAAAGAGGAGAAGAGACAGAAAAGACTTTACAAGCATACTCCCACTCTCTCTCCAGTTCAAGAAAGTCCTGCATAGGAAGATGTGGCTCCACAAGACCTCAGGTAGATAAAGAAGAGGATAGAATCAAAATGATAAACTACCTGAGTGCCACAGGCTTCTATCAGGCAAATGCACTTCTTCCCCTGTCCTATGACTTCATTGAGTTCGAGTACTTAAAGCAACTTGAGCTTGAGCTAGTCAAAGAAAGAAAAACAACCAAAAGGAAGCTAAGGGAAGAAGCTGCAAAGTCAAGAGCCATCATTCAAAAGAATGCAAAGAAGTCTGCTGACAGACAAAGAATGATGAGCTTCTTGAAGTCATATGGATTCTCCGGAAGGAGACTTGTTCCCATGTCTCTATCTACAATGGATGAGCATATAAGGGTGATCAAACAGAAGATTAAAAGTGGTGAATTGATTGACTTGCACTCTCTTCCAAGTCAAGTTCCACCTGAAGTGGAGGTCAAGTTTGAACAACCAGAGACACCTGAACCAGAACCTCCAGCTGATCCTCAGCAAACTTCATCTTCTGATCCAAGACAGGGTCAAACTCCCTCTCCTTCTGAACCTGTGAGGGAGGAACACCCAACTGAGAAAGACACTGATGATCAACATGGTGCTGCAGACCAATCTTCTCAGTTAAAGACATTAAAGAGGAAGAAGAAAATGGCTTCTAAACCAAAGACTAAAAAGAAGAAGCCAAAGTCATCTACCTCTACACCCCAGGCTGAATCAGATCAACCTGAGGAAGTGCATGATGAGGCAACCCAATCAACTCCTATGCAAGTGGCTCCTCTAGCAACTGAGACACCTATCTTGTCCTGGACTTATTCTACCAATCCAGAAAGATGGCATGTTGTCAGAGATCAAGGTGTTGAGAATGTCTACTCCTGGCAAGACATAATCAACTTACCTCTGCATGATCTCTTTGAAATGAGAAGATACTATGAGAGTCTTGATGATCCTGACCACCAAATGAAGAAAGGAATGGTCTTGATTGTACCGAAGACTACCAACATCTGAAGATCTTCTAAGTGTTTTGGTAGCATCAGCCTAGGGGGAGTTTGTAAGGATTCCTTAAGTCTGATGCAACCCAAAACATCCAAAGTGTCTCGGCAACATGCACTAAGTACTGAAGTGAAGAATGCTTCGGAAGTTTTACACAATACATTAGAAAACATTCTAAGTGTAAAATCTTCCGAAGCCAAGACCAATATCTTCCGAAGCCAATATGAAGTCTTCCGAAGCTTCAAGAGACAAAGTCTTCCGAAGCTTCACCCTATGAAGACAGATTTCTTCCGAAGACTTTTAGTACACATGCTTTATCTGATGTACTGTTCCATAAAGCACCTTTTCCGCTGCATCTCTGATAAGTCACCAACTTACAAGAGTTGGTGAAAAGGTCCATGCTTTTGGTAACTGTACATTGAGGTCTTGAGTCTGAAACTTTCCACTTTATGTACTTTATCCTTTTTGTAATGTATAAGGATGTGAGCTATGGCATGTCATAGTCACAAGGTCAAAAGGCAGATATGCCTTTTGATTCTACAATTGATTTTGTTAGTGTCTAGTCAATTGTATCCAGTTGGCTTTCATAGTATAGCCGGCTGTAGGTTGTAGTATAAGTATTTCAAGTTTCTTGTATCTTTAATATACTTTGTAACACTTGTAAAAGAACTTGAGAAAGCAATATACTGCATCCTTGAAAACCATATTCTCCTGTTCTGTCTCTTGCTTTACTTGTGTTCTTTGTATCACTTTGGTTAACCCAGTTTACTATTTGATTAGAGTTTAGATAATATCCTCATTGTGTTGTTGTGTTGTAATTGTGTTCAAACCCTTAAACGATCCTGCAAGTATAATAGATTGGATTATGTTATATAGAATCTTTTGAAATTTAACAAATTCTTGTTGAAGATGGTACATTATGTTGTTCAAGCTATAAATATGTTTGGTTGTTGTGTTATCTTAATTAATACTTAGTTCCCACTTTATACATGATGATACAAGTGGTACACATATGAACGGTGATATTACATATATGTATACATTTGTATGCAAAAATAAGTATTGATTTTTAAATTGTTCAGTTTTTCGGGACGCACCATTGTATGTAAAAATTAAAAAATGACATATTCAGTAATGTTACATATATGAACAAAGAAGTGTTGTGTTTTAACAAATGACCATTATATACATATGTTCCATTCGTTATTGATAATTATTGACTTATATACGCCGAGTATTCAATTAGCAGAACTAGATGGTTCATATATGCACACATCCATTAATAATTATTACTCTATCATCAAATTTGTAAATTATAACCAATACATAAGAGAAACGAATAAAAATGTATGTAAATTTATAAGATGTGCATAGTTTTAAAAAAATGAAATTGACTAACGTACAATTATTAATAAAGCAAGAACAAATTAAAATACTATTATGGTTCATCCTCTTCGGAATGATCTTGATCTTTCCCATCATCACTATCGTCTTCTATCGAAATGTAATCTGATTATTGATCCGAGGATTCGACATCTTCTTGTATAATTTCTTGACGCTCCTTATTTGCTAATTGTAATTTACCAGGACAATTGCGAGAATCATGGCCACGAACATATTTTCGACAAAAATTACAAAATCTTTTAGGCTTTTTTCTTTTGGACCTTGCCTTTTCACCAGGACCAATTAAACGCCTATTCCTTCCATAATATTTGTTCCTTATTCCACTAGGTGGTTTGTATAGTATATTACTTTGTTGAGGTTGATGTAATACCTCTTCAAATACAACACATTTTTTGTTATAGGAGGGATCATGTGGAAAATCATGAAAGATATATGTCTTTAGCTGTTGAATATGCTTAATCCGGACATCTCCACGTACGACTCATACATCCTTCTTGCGTCCTCCCAGTTTCGAAACCTAGATCCAACAACAGGCTTATGATCTACATATACAATGGAAGTCCAGTACCTAGAACCATTAGATGATTGGTATAGACTATTGCGCATTGAACCTGCAAAAGACAACATATCAATCAAATTGAAAATATTTGATTTAGTAATAGTAATAAATCTTTTAAAACAAACCTTAATAATTACTTTCATTTTCTACTCCAGTCAAATATACGGCGTCATTAAAATTTTCTGGAGGCTAGTTATCGTTTGAATGTATATCATCAGGTTTTTCTACTTCATCATAAATCATATAACACTTATCACACACATATTGGTACATATATGTATCTATCATATGAAAACTATAAAAATGAACATACTTATCATTAACAACACATAATATGTTCAAATATATACATGTTTACATAAAACGAATGACCAAAATTATTAATAAACAATAATATTACTCGTAATTTAAAGTCTATATTACAACACAATTTAAAAATTTTAATATTTCTAACATAAAAATTAAAGAAATGGAACTTCATATAACAAACATAAATCATATAGATAATACGTGAACACAAGGAACATTCAAATTAACACAATAATTAATAAATTAATCACAGTGCAAACAACTGAAGAATTAATACAAACATATAACCATTATGCTCGTATGTACATATATGTAATGAACCGAAAAAACAAAGATCAGTACAAAAAATAGAACGAATTTTCATGGGTATATATGTAATAACTGTAAGAATCATATAATACATACATTCATCTTCATCTTCTGCATCAATATGCATATCCTTATGTTTATCGGTACAAATTAAGGATTCATCAAAATTCGAAACTTGAATCGAACAATTACCATGTTCAATAATCGAAGTCTCAATGGAATTAATTATTTTCTTGCTTGAATTAGAAAAATCTCCAACAGAAGACTGAAATACTGAATTCATCACTTTCGATTACAAAAAAGGCGAAATGAACAATCCGATGTAAATACTAATTAAACATCATATGATTACGGTAAACAAATAAAAGATTCATACGAATCTTACATAAAATGAAAAAGAATCTGAAAGGAAGAATGCATATAGAAACTGAAATAAGTTTTGAGAGAAATTAGGGGATTAGTTATTGTTAATAAATATCTAATAAATATTGTGAATATCAAATTACTACTTTACCCTTTTAGCTTATTAATTTAAAATTATATTTAAAAAAATCTGATTGGTGGATGATAGTTTTTATGGTTTTCAATTATAATCTTAGTTTTTATTTGATCCCTCCTATATATATATATATATATGTGGGAGGGTTCAAATGAGAACCATTTTTTTTGTGAGAACTCTGAGAACCAATCTCAGCTATTCATTTTTTATCACATGCAAATCACATGTCATTTTCACTTTTTTTTTAAAACGTTAATAACTTTTTTTCACGACATCATTTTTTCAAAAATAATTCACCATAAAATTCAGTATTTTTTTATCTTTCCAACGCCTACCATATTGATATACTTTTCTAAAAAAATCATATATCCGTTGTTTACATATATGTAAATCTCGTTATACACATGTGTTGTACTGGATTTACACATATGTAAATCCGATATTACACATGTGTAAATCCGATATTACACATGTGTAAAACGAATTTCGTTAAAAAACGAGAATTTTTTTTATTTTTTATAAAAAATATGAAAGAGGGAAAGTAGGGGAACATTTTTGTGTTTTTATTTTTTTTATTTTTATGTTATTTTTTAATTTATAATTTTTTTAAATATGTTTTTGTTAATTAAAATTTTGTAATTGAGAACTAGTGGTTGAGATTGGTTCGTAGAGTTCTCACAAAAAAAGCTAGTTCTCATTTGATACGTCCCATATATATATATATATATATATACACACACACACACACACACACGCATACATACATACATACACACACACACATATATATATATACACACATATATATATACACACACACTGTAAGAGAATGTGTTATCATTAATAAGTTCGTGTATTACATGTTACATTAGTCACCAATTTACAGATATATTCATCAAATGCTTAACTTTATAGCTATTTCTTAACTTAAGATCTTGTCTTTCCATTCAGAAACCCTCCACTAGACTAGAGGGGTGTGTTGGAATACATTTAAAGGTCTACATTGATATTATAATATTTCGCATTAGTATAGAGTGTCACTTCAATTAGTTATTTTAACACGTATTATATATTATTTGTGGGCGAGTAATACAGAGAGATCCTAATCAGAAATTTCCGTAATATTCAACAAAGTGGATAGAATTAGAAATTTCAAAAATACTTTTCAGTGGATTATATTACTTATACATCCACATGTATAACCGGAATCGAGTTAATTTTCTATTACATATCTTCTCAAAATTGAATTTTCAGTTATAGCTATGTTATATATACCCAGTTTTTTATTGTGGTGACGGTTACCATAAGCACTAAAATTCCTTAGAAAAGGTTTCTGATAATGACGTTTAACAATTCAAGTCCTCTAGTTTATGAATTACTAAAAAAATTCGGAATATTTTTAGTGCTAAGTGCTGAAAAATGGGATCAAGCAACAGACATATAAAACGTGATTATTTGTGACCCAATCACAAGATCAACACTTTGTATTATTAAAATCAAATACCATAATTTATATTAACCCATTAACCTCTATTTATACTAAATAAATACTAATCCTAACCAAATTCAAACTTACAAAATAATCAAATAAATAAATAAACTTAATCATACTCAAAGGGAGCGTTTGGTTGGATGAATTAAATGGAATGGAATGGAATTTTCAAATAAAATTATGTTTGAGTGGGTAATGAAATATAAAACTCAAAAGAATGCTTCACCTCAATTCCTTTGGTTGTGAAATTTTAAATTCCCTCTTTAGGTGGAAGGATTTTGAAATCCTACAACTAAGGGAATTGAGGTTAAATATTTCCTTAGTTTTTACATTTTATTACTCACTCAAACTTAAATTTACTTAAAAATTATACTAGTTTCTCAATTCCATTCCATTCCATTCTTCCAACCAAACGCTCCCTAATATAATTTCTACTAAACAATTAATAAAACTATAATCAATACATATCAAGATTAAATCCTCTGCTAAATTGGTTCGATTAGATCACCAACCTAACATTGTAACAGTTATAATTGGAACACATAATTCGATAATGATCAAATCCTGGTGTCATCTCATTGTATGCATTTACATTTGTATGACTAAGGGTGTTCGCGTAATGCGGCGTGGGTAACATTTTAGATCGACACGTATTTTCAATATTTTGTTATTCTTCGAGTAATTTTACGGAAGTCTATTATGTTTATTATAAGCTAAAGTTTAAAATACCAAATAAATAGTTCTGCATAACAACTTATACATTTATGCATTAACTTATTGTACTTTATAAAATACAGATCGGTTTAGCATAAAGTTTACACTAAAACATTAAAAAAAACATTGGTTACAATTGTAGTATCAAAAAGATTTTAAACATGATAGGTTAAAAAATATATCTGAAATCTTAAACAAATTAACCTTTTTTTTGTTTATGGCTAGATAATATAAAATTTTATGTAAGTGTTAATAAGTGTGAGGTTATTATGTAAGTAATTGTAATGGTAATTATGTAAATAATATTATAAATACTAGTTTACCCTCAAAAGTTGTATATATTATTCATTGAATAAAGTAATTATTTTTAATTTTATGATATCTTAAAATACTTTTCTCGTATCTGTAATCTATATCTATATCTATAACATATAATAAAAGAATGTTTTTTCTTAAAACACATGTCATCCTTCTAACATATCAAATGACACGTGTCATTATTTTAGCATATTAAAAAAATCATTTTCCGGCATCTCTCTTATAATAAAAAATACCAAAATTGTAAAAAAAAATTAATTTGACTGTTTTTTTTAACTAAAATATGTTAAAACAAATATGACTATAAATGTGTTTTTTGCCTCTCTCATATTAAGTGATAATTATTATATATAAGTAAACTAATTTATTAAACATCTTAAATATAGATGTATTTAGTTTAATTATTTATTAATACATACTAAATTATATGATATCAGACATATTTTGTTCAAATATAAAGTAATAATTTCTAATTCATTATGTGTCATAATTTTTAAATATTCATTATACTTTTATTTCACTGGATAATAACATCTATAAAATAATATATTCGTAAAACTAATGATTTTGATATATTTTATTTATTTCACTTATGTATTACATAGGCTATACCCTAATGCTTTATATATATAGTATATAGATATAGTATATAGATATATAGATTAACCTCTTTTTACCTTAAGATCGGTCGGTCATAAATGCATTCTATGGCGTAGTTCGTAACAACACACTTCAAGTCTTTGAAGGTTTCAAAATGAGTTGTCACACATATCTATTATTTTACTAAGTGGAGATGCGTATAGATTTCATGTATGTGTGTGTGACAGTTGGATTGATTTAATAACATTAATTTGGTGTTTAGTAGGTGTCACTTGAAAGACAAGTTGCGTGAGCAAATAGATATTCATGAAGAATGATACTTTGCATAGTTGGTCCCTTAATAATGTTAGGGTCTCTTTCTCTTGTCAAAACTTGTGATAGGATGCACGGTCTCTATTTAAAAAAAATGAGTGTTTAAAAAAACAAGCTGAATATAATATAAATAGAAGAAAATTAAAATGTTTTAAAAAAACAAATAAAGTTGTTTCTTATGTATATAAGAAACCCCTGTGGAGACGAATTTTACCACTTCTCTCCTCACCATATACTTTCCCACTCTTTCACATCCGCCCATGAGCGTCTAGTGATGTCCTGGGTAAAGATGTTGTAAACGTTATCCTAAAGTTTAGTTTATACTTTCTACCATTTATAGTATACAATAACAAAATTATTCAGGAAAAATATTTCATGAGCTCAGGCAATTAGTTCTATGAAAACAAATAGTGAGTGATGAAATAAGAAAAACATAATTTACTAGAAAACTATGAAAACCAAATCTAAACCATTGATCTATTTGATCAATGGTTGATATATATAATGACAATTTAGTAATAATTTAAAAATTAATTATTTTATATTAATGATATAAAGGCAAATCTTGTAACACCCGGTTATTTTTCTAAAAGACAAGAAGTTAAGAATAAAAGAAAGAAAAGCTATAAGGCCCAAGTGGAGGGACCAAAAGTGTCCAAAAAGACAAAACTTTGAAAAGTTGGTGTAAAGGTGGGCATGGCCGCCTACCCTCACTTCACATCACCATCTTCTTCGGTTTTAGAGAGAGAGAGAGCAGAGAAAACTCTCGGTTGAAGATAAGAAGAAGAAGGGAAGTCGAATTCAAGGTAAGAATTCGTGGTTTTTACATGTTTATGACGGGTTTTATCCCAGTTACATGCTTATGTGTTTGTGTTCATGCTTGGGTGTGCGTGTGTGGTGTTGTTTTTAGGTGTTATTTGCAAACGGGTTAGAAAGGAAGAAGCACCCAAGTTGCATCAGGTGAGTTCTAGACCCTGGTTTTTACTTGTTTTCAAACATCTTTGGGGCTGAAAATGTATTTAAATAATTTTCAAATGTTTGAGTATGTATGCCCGTATGTATTGTCACACCCCAACCTTGACGGTGGAAACGTCGAGGAGTGAGAGTTAAGATCGTTCACAGCCACATAACGCTATTATCCAATAATATTATTCATAAGTTTCAAATGTAATATTACAAACATAAGTCTCAAATAAGAAAAACATAATAAGTTTATTCATTTATTTAACTAGGTCTATTCCTAGATGTGAAGAACTTCAAAAGTGGCGATCAAGCTTGAGTATTTCCTAAAACATGTTAAAAATAAAAGGTCAACAATAATGTTGGTGAGATTTCCATAGTTTGCAATACATAAGTATATAAAAGATGGCAATTCATGTTGTGAGTTAGAGAACAAAGTAAACTAGGGATGTAAGACAGAATGTACAATCAAACCTCGACAAAGTTTTATAAGTCTCAAACGTTTAAAAGTATATACGATTAGCTAAGTGTACTTGGATCAACCAAGCAGGCTTGTCTTGCCCATAGATCTATGACTTCGCTAGGCTAGCAATAGTTAATGATTGTACATATATTCGACATTACATGATAGCCACAAAGTCCAACTAACCAAAACATACAGGTGAAATGCCATAAGTTTACAAGAATCAAACGTGTTTACAAGTGCAAAGTTTATAATGTAACATGTTTCACCCTAAAGTGTGAAAGTATAAAAAAGGGGGTATAGAAATACTCACATGATCAAATAAGTATATATAGACGACAAATAAGATATATAATGAGCAATGATCCAACGTAGTTCTTCACAAGGTACCTATGTATATATATATTTTAATGTGAACTGGTGTTTCGATGAAACTTTGGGGCTTATCAAATATTTATGTTTAACAAAAATGGAATCAATTATATTTATTAAACTCAAAGAAATTTGCTACATGTTATGTAAGATCATATGTATAAAATATAATATTTATAACAATTTGTATACATATATAATGATTAACTAAAATTTATTAACCTCAATTTAAAACAATAATTTGAAGATATTGGATGAAATAATATTTATGTGAATAAAATATTATCTAAAGTCTACTTTATATAAAATACACTATTTATATCTCTTTTTTAGAATATTTAATAAATATAAAAGTATTTCTTTTTAAGAATCAATTTACAGAAAACATTCATATGATTTAAAATGATCAAAGTGTATAAAATGACTTATTATTATTTTTAAAAATTTTAGTTTTTAATTTAAAGGCCAAAAAGGCCTAAAAAAATATTTGAGGTTCCCCGGGTTCGAACCGGGGACCTCCTAGATGTGAGGGTGAGTGAGTATCCAGTAAACCAAAGGCCTTGGCCGCGATGTGGATCTGTTTCAAATTCCTAAATACAAAAACTTAAACAAACCCTAATTCTCCAAGAACCCTAGTTTCAATTGATTCAAAATTGAACCACCAATTGATGTTGTTAATCAGATTAAGGTTAGGGCTTTCAATCCCCATATGAAATTGAGCATGAAGGTAGTTTTAATTACCTGAATATTGTTCGATTTCAACGGTTCGACTCGAAGAACAAACCGCGACCAAGTCGTGATTGATTCAGATAGCAATTGACGTTGATACTCGAATTCACTTTGCAGAAAGCTTCCAGTAACCTTGATGATGAAAAGCCCTCTATTAATTTCGTGTTTGGAAGCTTTGAAGATGGTGTTCGTGTTGTAACAGGTGCGCGGGGATGAGGATGGTAAATCTTGGTATTTGGATTCATTTCAGATGGAATTAAGTGTTCTACTTGATTAACAATTGATAGAGCATCGATTAGGTTAGATTAATTGGACTATTATGATGTGTAAATGCTTGAACGGATATAAGATTTAATGTATATCGGTTATGTAATCGATTAAGCTAGAAACTGATGTTTAAACGCAAATTAAGTATGAATTTAAGTTCGAACTACGTTCACGAATCGATTTGGAACGGTTTGATTCATAACCGACGAGTTTAAATTGTTTTTTTGACTTCGCCGGAGCTCTGCCGGAGTTTCACCAGAACTACGGGGGAGAGAGGAAGGGATGGGGGGTTGGGTTTTGGTAATTTACACAAATTGTCCCTGTAGTTTGATTTTTTTTATTTTATGCACAAACTTCATATTTAAAGTTTCCAAATTAACAAATTAACCCCCTGTACTTTAATTATCCTAAGTTTATACATTTTTTATTTTATTAATTCTTACAAATATTAATAACAATATTATTATTATTATTATTATTATTATTCTTAGTTTTTATTTTATTTATTATTGTTATAATTTTTATGGTTATTATTTCCATTATTAATATTGTAACCATTATTATTATTATCGATTATTATTAGTATCATTATTATCATTATTATTATTATTATATAATAATTTTCATTATACTCTTTCGAGTTTAAGGATTAAAAGGCAATTTAAAGTATTGAGCATAAGTAACCCACGAGTTTCATATTAAGCAACCATAGTCCTTACAAGAGTAAACGACGTTAACTTTTAATTAACGTAAAAATACAGGATGTTACAGTCTCCCCAACTTAAAAGAATTTCGTCCCAAAATTAAGAATGAAACTTAAACGAACAGGAGACTTATAATGAAAGATTAGCGTACCAACGAACTGTGGTTGGTGTTTGATTACGGGTGAGATGCTTCGCTTTGCGAATTATGGAATTTTACACGATGCATCCAAATTTGAAGTCTTCCAGTGGAATGCGAAAGTTATCATTGAAAAGCTAACTCTTTGAGATTTGACACATGAAACGTTGGAAAACGATGATGAGTTCATGAGGTATATTAGGCTTATAAGTCACACTTTTCCTATCATCCGGAATGAAAGTGGGTAATAAAGTGACATTTTGACGCCAATAAAAACAAAATAATAATATCCCGTAATTGTATGAACGTTTTACCATCGAAATTTAAGAATCCCAAGTGCCACTAATAATGGCACAAGCTTAACGTATATCTTGTAAATACGTATCGCTCATCCGGTTAAACCGTCGGGTTAAGAATGATACGATATGGCAAGATTTTGAGTTGGGTTCCCAAAGATGATTAGAGGCATTGCTAATAACGGAAAGTGAGTCGATCATAAGTATTAACAATCATTGCTTAATGACACACCATGATAACCGACTATTTGAGGTAAGTACGAGTCAATTTCTCGACTCGTTATCCCACATGAGTCAATATGAAATGCGTGAAAATAGCCAATCGGTCAATAATACACCAGATGACATCAAGAAATACAAGGCAATTTGAACATATACCAGTTACGTCAACATTCCCTTTATGCCAACCCATGAATACCAATCGCATAAATTCATGATCCTTTTTTTCCACAATAGAATGATTGTAATAACAAGTCTTGTGAGTTGCAATCAAGATAAAGATTTAAAGATTTTCAAGATCAGGAGTTCAAGGTTATCCAACATAATGGGATCGCATTTTTAATTATGGATAAAGAGTTAAACAAAGACGTCATTCATGATCGGATTGGAATTTGAATAACTCAGAATATCTACGTAAGGGCAATCACATATAGCTTACCAGGTACATCTTGCACATGCAGTTCATCAAACCCATGATCACACTCTTACATTGCTATAAACAGAAAGGCATGACATGAATTATAATAACGTTATCTTGTACGAAAGATTTTTTTAGGAGTGTTATCATCGTGCAATTAGGTTTTAATGATAACTCAAAATGAAGATCGATAAAAAGGTTCCATAAAGCCAGATCGAACGTCAAATTGTAACATAAAAAGCGTGAGAGAAGAAATCGATTTAAAATTTAAATGTTAAAGGCTTGGAACTAAGGTTACCCTAAAGTAACAATGACCCCTTTTGAGTTCAAGATTCATGCTTTAGCTTGACTGGCTGGAACACTATCGTCGATAAATCAGATAATGGTGTTCACCCTTCAAGTTATTACATGTTTCTTGTCAATTGAAGTCTTAAAACCTTGGTAAGTTTGAGATCAAGGAATGGGAATACTCACCAAGATGTGGTTATAGCTTGTGGTGTATTTTCCAAAGTATGACTCTTAACTACTAAACGATAAAATGAGGCAACTTACCATTAGGTAAGGATAATCACTCCTATCTCAACAGTGAAGTTTTATAGAAATATAAAAAACAAAATGAAAGGTTTCATCAAAGAACGGAATTCACTCCTACTTTGATGGGGTCATTTCATTTGAGGAAAAATACCATTCATAAAATTTTTAAACGGGTGATATTATCATCAAGGTATGGATTTCACGCCTATCTTGATGATTGAATTTCCTAATAACAAGAATTCAATCGAGAAATGACCTTTGTCACCAAAGTACGGGGTTCAATCCTATTTTGGTGGGGTCATTTTATTCGTGAAATACGAGTTCCAAAGGAAAATGATTGAAATCTATCCTCAAAACAAGGAAATCACCTCAATTCAGAGGATGGGATTTCATAAAAACACAATACAAAAATTGAAAACCATCATCAAGATACGAAATTTTACTCCTATTTTAAGGAAGTAATTCCATTTGTAAAGTACGAACTCAAAAAGGAGGAAATCGTCATCAAGGTATGAGGTTCAATTCTGTCTTGACGATATGATTTCATAAGAACAATGTTAGCGAATGGAAAGTCATCACCAAAGTAAGGGAATCACCCCTGTTTTGATAAGGTAGAATCATTTAGGGGATACAAGTGTCTTTAGTCATAAGTTAACTTGCGGACTCTTGCATTGCCTACGATGCGAAACAGTTTGAAGTTTTTATAAAGCTCGACTTAGCAAACGAAGAAAATATCGGCTAGAAATTCAGAAACTTCAAATTACAATAATGTAACATTAACGGGAAAAAGGAAAATCATGCTTGCTAGGATTAAGGTTATAGTTCGGGATAACGGAGTTAATTGTGTTAGGTTCTCGAATCTTGAATGGTTTAAGTCAGGAAACAAGATCAACAACGGAAATAATTCAACACAATAATGAGATGTAAACGTTTGGTTCAAAATAAAAGGGAAATGCGTTGGCTTCTCAAAGTGTTACGTCAACCACAACTTTACGGTAGACACGCGTACCTCTAAGTGAACACCCATCTCATGAGTTCCAGGTCAGATAAACAGATCCAACGGTTGAATCAAATTTATGTGCATACCTTGCCTAGACAAGGTATCCCGGGATGCAGGTATTCCACCTTTCGACATTGGATGATTTCAGTTATGGGACACACTTTAAGGACATTTGAAAACCCTAAGTAACAATTTTAAGTTTAAATAAAATAACAATTCGGTTTAGACGACCAATATGTTTGGATATATTAAGATCCATGTACACGTTGGTCGAGGTATGAAGATAGTTACATAAGGCGCACAACGTACAACGTTGTTTAAATGTAGGACTTGAGGAGTATGACGAGTTCAATATTAACAGGAGCATTTTGTAAGATAGGAATGAGAAGATATTAGAGTTTCGATGATAAACCAGTTCAAGGAATCAAGGATTTTTGATATTTCAAATATAAACCGGATGGTTCCATTTGGTAACGCATTACCATTTGGAAACGTTGACACGTCAAGGTAAATTGTTCCATTTGCCTTAGAAACTTGTGTATGTTGACCATAGTTTATCACTCATCCTAGAGATCCCCAGGTAAGTATAACTAGTCCAGTAGGATTTATGCGTTATGCTTGCCTTAGCCCGAGGGCCTTTTGCCAGAAAATCCAGAATACAGTTTTCTAGGTGTCACACAAACTTCTTAGGTTCATAAAATCAAAACCTTGATGAGATTTTTATAGATTAGACATAACGTCTAAAGATCAAGTCATAAGCATAAGCATAAGATTCCACGTGTCGTCGAAAATAAGATTAAGAAGTTTCATTTGTCGGGGTGAGTCAAGGTGCCAAAGGTAATTTTAGGGAGACAAGTAACAAAGTTTAAACAATTACAAGGCAAACCTATACTAAGGCATTAAGTTGCACATAAGTATGGTATAGCATTATGTAGCATGTAAACAATATATATATTTCCAAGAATATAAATATTATTCTATGAGGTTCATGCATAAGCTATAGTCTAGGTCACCATTTCTAATAACCTAAATCCCTATAGTTATGGGCTCTGATACCAATCTGTCACACCCCAACCTTGACGGCGGAAACATCGAGGAGTGAGAGTTAAGATCGTTCACAGCCACATAATGCTATTATCCAATAATATTATTCATAAGTTTCACATGTAATATTACAAACATAAGTCTCAAATAAGGAAAACATAACAATTTTATTCATTTATTTAACTAGGTCCATTCCTAGGTGTGAACAACTTCAAAAGTGGCGATCAAGCTTGAGTATTTCCTGAAACATGTTAAAAATAAAAGGTCAACATAATGCTAGTGAGATTTCCATAGTTTTCGATACATAAGTATATAAAAGATGGCAATTCATGTTGTGAGTTAGAGAACAAAGTAACTAGAGATGTAAGATAGAATGCACAATCAAACCTCGACAAACTTTTACAAGTCTCAAACGTTTATAAGTATATACGATTAGCTAAGTGTACTTGGATCAACCAAGCAGGCTTGTCTGGCCCATAGATCTATGACTTTGCTAAGCTAGCAGTAGTTAATGATTGTACATATATTCGACATTACATGGTAGCCACAAAGTCCAACTAACCACAACATACAGGTGAAATGCCATAAGTTTACAAGAATCAAACGTGTTTACAAGTGCAAAGTTTATAATGTAACATGTTTTACCCCAAAGTGTGAAAGTATAAAAATTGGGTATAGAAATACTTACATGATCAAATAAGTATATATAGACGACAAATAAGAAATATAATGAGCAATGATCCAATGTAGTTCTTCACAAGATACCTATGTATATATATATTACAAGATTAAAGTTTAATTGTAAGATTAACATTTTAATGCGAACTAGTGTTTCGATAAAACTTGGGGCTTATCAAATATTATGTTTAACAAAAATGGAATCAATTATATTTATTAAACTCAAAGAAATTGCTACATGTTATGTAAGATCATATGTATAAAATATAATATTTATAACAATTTGTATACATATATAATGATTAAATAAAATTTATTAACCTCAATTTAAAACAATAATTTGAAGATATTGGATGAAATAATACTTATGTGAACAAAATATTATCTAAAGTCTACTTATATAAAATACACTATTTATATCTCTTTTTTAGAATATTTAATAAAATATAAAATTATTTCTTTTTAAGAATCAATTTACAAAAAATATTCATATGATTTAAATGATCAAAGTGTATAAAATGACTTTTTATTATTTTTAGAAATTTTTAGTTTTTAATTTAAGGGCCAAAAAAGCCTAAAAAAATATTTGAGGTTCCCTAGGTTCGAACCGGGGACCTTCTAGATGTGAGGGTGAGTGAGTATCCAGTAAACCAAAGGCCTGGCCGCGATGTGGATCTGTTTCAAATTCCTAAATACAAAACCTAAACAAACCCCAATTCTCCAAGAACCCTAGTTTCAATTGATTCGAAACTGAACCACCATTTGATGTTGTTAATCATATTAAGGTTAGGGCTTTCAATCCCCATATGAAATTGAGCATGAAGGTAGTTTTAATTACCTGAATATTGTTCGATTTCAACGGTTCGACTCAAAGAACAAACTACGACCAAGTCGTGATTGGTTCAGATAGCAATTGACGTTGATACTCGAATTCACTTTGCACAAAGCTTCCAGTAACCTTGATGATGAAAAGCCCTCTATTAATTTCGTGTTTGGAAGCTTTGAAGATGGTGTTCGTGTTGTAACAGGTGTGCGGGAATGAGGATGGTAAATCTTAGTATTGGGTTCATTTCAGATGGAATTAAGTGTTCTACTTGATTAACAATTGATAGAGCATCGATTAGGTTAGATTAATTGGACTATTATCATGTGTAAATGCTTGAATGGCTATAAGATTTAATGTATATCGGTTATGTAATCGATTAAGGTAGAAACTAATGTTTAAACGCAATTAAAGTATGAATTTAAGTTCGAACACGTTCACGAATCGATTTGGAACGGTTTGATTCATAACCGACGAGTTTAAATTGTTTTTTTTTTTGACTTCGCTGGAGGTCCGCCGGAGTTTCACCGGAACTAGGGGGAGAGAGGAAGGGATGGGGGGTTGGGTTTTGGTAATTTACACAAATGGTCCCTGTAGTTTGATTTTTAAATTTTATGCACAAACTTCATATTTAAAGTTTCTAAATTAATAAATTAACCCCTGTACTTTAATTATCCTTAAGTTTTATACATTTTTTATTTTATTAATTCTTACAAATTATTGATAACAATATATTATTATTATTATTATTATTATATTATTATTATTATTATTATTATTATTATTATTATTATTCTTAGTTTTTTATTTTATTTATTATTGTTATAATTTTATGGATATTATTTCCATTATTAATATTGTAACCATTATTGTATTATCGATTATTATTAGTATCATTATTATTATTTATTAGATAACAATTTTCATATACTCTTTCGAGTTTAAGGATTAAAAGGCAATTTAAAGTATTGAGCATAAGTAACCCACGAGTTTCATAGTAAGCAACAATAGTCCTTACAAGATTAAATGACGTTAACTTTTAATTAACGTAAAAATACAGGATGTTACATGTATTGTGCATGAATGAATGTGATTCTTGAATGCTTATAGGTTATTCATGTTTAGAATATCCACATTAAGCTTAGAACAGATGGATTCGAAGAATTGGGTTGAAAACATACTGGAAACACGTTGAACAGAAGGTCCATGCACCTATATCAGGCTCATGCGCCTGAAAATGCCATAGTAAGAACTAAGTGTGATCCATGCGCCCAAACAGTAGCCCATGCGCCTAAGATTACCTTAGAAATAATAAGTACAGCCCATGCGCCTGAACAGGGCCCATGCGTCTAGAATGTTAGCTGGACGACTAAGTGTAGGGCCATGCGCCCCAATAGTGCCCATGCGCCCAAGTGGTTCATGCGCCCAAGTGGTTCATGCGCCTAAGTGTCCATGCGCCTGAATTAATCATGTGTCTAAGTGTTCATACGCACAAATAGTGCCCAAGCGCCTGAATAGTTCATGCGCCTAAAGTGAAAATGTTTTAAGTGTTGGCTGATGCGCCTACATAAGGATGAAACGCCCGAACAGGGCTCATGCGCCCAAATAGTTCCCATGCGCCTAAGACTTAGAAATTTTTACAGAATTCTCTGGGAGTCTATGCCTTAGGGTTTTGACCGAGGTTGACTAAGGGCTTATTAGTGATGATGTTTCATGCATGATATGATTGATTATGATTGTTCCTTATTATTGTTATTGCTATTATTATTATTACCTATAGTATGTGACTTTACGTGGTATGTTATTATCATAACGTAAAGTATATCGTAATAATAAAGTGAAAGAGCAATAAAGAAAAGAAGATGAACATTAATGAAAATGTTAACAAGTCTTGCAAGCTTACAGGAGGTACACGACCATGTTTTCTTTAGCTCAACTGTGCTGCGGGTTAGATACCCTATTATGCACACAGGGTCAATCAATTGAGATTGGCAGGACCTTTGTAGCGTGTCCTGGGTGATTGGGTTGGCCTTGTACATAGTACACAAAACTCTTTTTTAGGGATACAGTTGACCCTTCGGGGGATATAGTTGACCCTTTCGGGGATATAGTTGACCCTTTCGAGGGATACAGTTGACCCTTTCGAGGGATATAGATGGCCCATCACCCGTTTTCCATCGCGCATATAGTTGGGGTATTGCTCACTGGTTCATACAGAAAGTGAAACATAAAGATAAAAGTTTATAGAACAGACAAGGCCTACAGTAAAGAGAACGAACAATATTTGTTCATATAGTTGATGCGTGCTCGCATATACAGTACAGAGTTGTATTTTACAGAAAAGAGTATTTTCCTATACAACATATAAAAATTATTTTCTTACTTTTAAAACTAGAGCTCACTCAACAACGTTGACTTTTATACATTTTCAGTTGGCAGGTAATTATTGCTGAGGATGGCACGAGGGTGAAGCTACTCGGCAGGGAAAGTCTGACATACATTCGTACTATGTGATGTTGTTGTTTTGTAATGCATATAAACAATTCTTTTGTAATCAGTTAAACGATGATGTATTGCTCAACAACAGTGGTTTAAATGAAATGAATGGCTTTTGATAAATTATTTCCACTGCTTAAGCTCGTTTATTTGTAATGTTTAACGTTTTAATTGCTATGAATGACCAACTGTGAGGTTTCTGGGATCTGGACCTTACAAGTTGGTATCAGAGCCAAAGTTTAAGAGAATTGGGTTAAATAAACTTTTAAAACCTAAACTTAAACTGAAAATGGGACAAATGGAGGGATGTCAGTCCGAGTAGCTACATGCCATCAGGTATGTCTTTTCTTAATGATTAATCAGCATTATGTGCGCATGCTATTTGATTATGCGCTCTTAGTAGATTTAGATACTGATTAAGTCAGGATAGGAGATGCTTGGGGTATAAAGAGAAAAGTAAGTGGCTAATCACAACTGGCCACTGTAATTAGGGACTTACTATACTTGACATAAACTGAGTATTAACTTGAATGACCGTGTTAGTGTTTGAATCTTATAGTGTGCTTATTGAGGATGGCTGGCGGTAGATCTTCAAAAGCCTCTCGTGGTGGAGGTCACGGTGCTGCTCCGCGACCCAAGAGAGGGAGACCCAGGGTAGAGAAGGTGGTTCATAAAGAACCAGAGACCCCTCATCCGGAGGGTGGCGACGAGAGCGCCAATCTGAGGGCCTTAGTAAAGGAGGCTGTGGTGGAAGAAGTTCACGAGATCAAGCAGACGATTCTACCGTCTGTGGTGACCAAAGTGATCAAGGCAGTTAGAGAGGGAGAGAGAAAGGAAAGGGGTGGACCTACGGGCGAAAGAAGACAGCCCGAGACTGAGATGGTTCCGTCCGATGATGAGGACAAGGAAGAAGAGCCTACACCGGAGGCGACCCGAGGCTGCAACTACGGGGTGTTTATGAGATGAAAACCCCCTACTTTCGATGGAAACAGCACTGCCGCTGCTACTCACCGGTGGGTGAGGGAAATGGAGGTGGTACTTGATATCAGCGAGTGCTGAGAAGACCAGAAGGTTAAGTTCGTTACCCACTCATTCGTAGACTCGGCTCTGTGCTAGTGGGACAACATTGTCCAAACCGAGGGTAGCAGGGCCATTGGAAGAATGAGATGGCCTGAACTGAAGAAGCTAGTGATCGAGGAATTCTGTCCTCACAGGGAGATGGACAAGGTAGAAAGAGACTTCCTGCAGTTGGAGGCGGGAACGATGACACACCAACAATACACCACCAAATTCAATGAAATGGCACGGTTGGTGCCTGATCAAGTGACACCATTGTCACGAAAGATTAAAAGATACATCCAGGGGCTGCCGGCGGATATCCGTAGGCATATGATTGCCGCCCGGCCGAGCACTTTCAGGTCGGAAGTTGACTTGGCTGGCAAATTATACGATGAGCGCGAGGTGGTGGTGGCTGAGGTGGATAAGAAGGATGGTGGTAGTCGGAACTGGAATGAAAAACGGTTTGGACATGGTAGAACTGCTCCAAACAAGAAGGTGGCAAAGGTGGGAGATCGACGTGTGGTCACATCTGGATCAGGGCAGAGGAGGTGTGACAAATGTGGAAGGGAGCATACTGGTGAGTGCAGAATGGGGATGAACGTATGCTTCAGGTGTGGTCAGCCTGGCCACATCGCTAGAGACTGTAAGAAGCCAAAGGCAGAGAGCTCTGGGGCAGAGAAGAAGAAACCGAAGGAAGGAGGGCAGAGGGCAGGTGCTAGAGCTTATACCATGACCCGGGAGGAAGCCAGAGCTGATCCCGATGTTGTGTCAGGTATGTTTCTGGTAAACCAAACTTGTGCCTCTATATTGTTTGATTCCAGTGCTAGTAGGAGTTTTATTTCTACTACTTTCTGTGCTAAGTTGCCTGTTATTAGCAGAAAAGGTCAATGCACCATTCGACGTAGAAACTGCTATTGGTAAGTCCACTAGAATTACTGATGTGATAGAGGACTGTGCCATAAAACTAGAAGGTCATAGGTTTGCTGCTAGGTTACACGTGATACCCCTAAGTGGATTTGATGTAGTACTAGGGATGGACTGGTTAGCAAACTATGAAGCAAACATCATGTGTCGCAAGAAGATGATTCGATTAGTTGCGTCCGATGGGAGTTTGGTTACGATTTATGGAGATCGCGTCACAACGATTCCGAAAGTGATTTCGATGGCGGTGGCGGGAAAGTGCATGAGGCGTGGATGTAGTGCCTACTTGGCCTACGTGAAGGAAGGGGACGCGCCAACACCGCAACTATCTGATGTACCAGTTGTGCGTGACTTTCCGGACGTATTCCCGGGAGACTTACCCAGCGTGCCATCGGATCGCGAGATTGAGTTCCAAATTGACCTGATACCCGGTGCTCAACCCGTTGCCAAAGCACCGTATCGATTAGCTCCCACAAAAATGAAAGAACTCATGGAACAGTTGCAAGAGCTGCTCAATAAAGGGTTCATTAGACCGAGTATCTCTCCCTGGGGTGCTCCGGTCCTATTTGTGAAGAAGAAAAAAGGTAGTATGAGGATGTGTATTGACTACCGAGAGCTGAACAAGTTAACAGTGAAAAACCGATACCCCCTACCAAGGATAGATGATTTGTTTGATTAGCTCCAAGGTGCCAGTTGGTTTTCAAGGATAGATCTTCGATCTGGTTACCATCAGCTGAAGGTGAAGGAGCAGGACATTCCTAAAACAGCTTTTCGCACGCGCTACGGTCACTATGAGTTCCTCGTTATGTCATTTGGATTGACCAATGCGCCAACTGCTTTTATGGACTTGATGAATCGAGTGTGTCGGCCAATGTTAGATAAATCAGTGATTGTATTTATTGATGATATCCTTATTTATTCAAGGAGCAAGGAGGAGCATGCCGATCACATTCAGTAGGTGCTAGAGACCTTGAGAAGGGAGAAGTTGTATGCCAAATTCTCTAAATGCGCGTTCTGGTTATGCGAAGTTCAATTCTTGGGTCACGTGATAAACCCAGTGGGGATTATGGTAGACCCTGCTAAGGTGGAGGCTGTGATGCAATGGAAGTCTCCAAGGACGCCATCCGAGATTCGTAGTTTCTTGGGGTTGGCGGGTTATTATCGAAGGTTCATTCAGGACTTCTCCAAGATCGCTTCTCCACTGACCCAGTTGACCTGAAAGGATGTAAAGTTTGTATGGGGTCCAGCCCAGGAACAGGCGTTCGGGGAGTTAAAGGTGAGGTTGACCCAAGCTCCTGTCTTGTCATTACCCGAAGGAAGCGAGGACTTGGTGGTATATTCTGATGTTTCTTACTCGGGGTTGGGGTGTGTACTGATGCAAAGAGGGAAGGTTATAGCCTATGCATCCCAACAGTTGAAGGTTCATGAGGTTAACTACCCTACTCATGATCTGGAGCTAGCAGTCGTGGTCTTTGCGCTAAAGATTTGGAGGCACTATCTGTGCGGGACAAAGTGCACCATTTTCACGAACCACAAGAGCTTGAAGTACTTCTTCGAGCAAAAAGATATGAACATGAGGCAGAGGCGATGGTTGGAGCTTATAAAGGATTACGGTTGCGAGATCCATTACCATCCGGGCAAAGCCAACGTTGTGGCCGATGCTCTTAGCCGTAAGGAGAGGCCCGAGCCGATTCGGGTGAAAGCATACCAACTGATCATGACCTCTGATGTAATGAAGCAAGTCAAGGAGTTTCAGGATGAGGCATTAAAAGAAGATCATCTAAACTCTGAAAGAATGAGAGGTCTGGTTAGGGAATCGAGTGAAAGCACACTTGGTGTTAAAACTCAATTTGGACGGGTGTGGATCCCTCGTTTCGGGGATCTACGTGTGAGGATTATGGATGAAGCTCACAAGACTTTATACTCCATTCATCCTGGCACCACGAAGATGTATCAAGACATGAAGAAAGATTATCGGTGGTCGGGTATGAAACACGACGTGGCGGAGTATGTGAGTAAGTCCTTACTTGCTTGCAAGTGAAGGCGGAACATCAGAATCCGTATGGGAAGATCCAATCTTTGGATATACCGGAATGGAAGTGGGAGCACATCACCATGGATTTCATTACGAAACTGCCCCGTACTCCGAAAGGATACGATGCCATATGGGTGATTATTGACCGCTTGACGAAGAGTGCTCACTTCCTGCCGATCCACAAGACATATTCATCCGAGAGGTTGGCTGACCTGTTCATCTAGGAGATTGTAACTCGTCATGGTGTGCCGGTGTCTATTGTGTCTGATCGTGACACCCGGTTTACGTCTAAATTCTGGAAGAAATTCCATGATGCCATGGGGACGAGGTTACATATTAGCATGGCTTATCATCCCCAAACTGATGGTCAGTCAGAAAGGACCATTCAGACATTGGAAGACATGCTTCGGGCATGTGTGATTGACTTTGGAGGAAGTTGGGATGACCACTTATCGTTAGTTGAAGTCTCGTACAATAATAGTTATCATGCCAGCATTGGCATGCCACCATACGAGATGCTATACGTTAGGAGATGCAAAACACCCATTTGTTGGGGTGACATTGGTCAGAAAGAGTTGGGAAGCGTTGAGGTAATCAAGGCTACGACCGAGAAGCTGGAGAGGATCAAAGCCTTCATGAAGGCAGCTAAAGATAGACAGAAGTCGTATGCCGATAAATGACGTAGACCAATTGAGTTCCAGGTGGGTGACCGGGTTATGTTGAAGGTCTCACCTTGGAAGGGTATTATCAGATTCAGAAAGCGGGGCAAGTTGAGCCCAAGGTATATAGGCCATTTCCGGATCATTGCTCGTGTAGGAGAGGTGGCCTATAGATTGGAATTGCCAGATGAGTTAAGTGGAATTCACCCGACATTCCATGTATCTCATTTGAGAAAGTGCTTAGCCGATGAAGACATGATTGTTCCATTGGAGGACATTAAAGTTGATGAAAGGCTCATTATGTGGAGCAACCAGTGGCATCATCGATCGTAAAAAGAAGAGGCTGAGAAATAAAGTGGTTCCTCTTGTGCGTGTAAAGTGGAAGCACAGGAAGGGATCCGAGTCTACATGGGAGACTGAGGAGGAGATGAGGCAGCATTATCCTCGTCTGTTTGAGGAATAACAGGTTTCGGGGACGAAACCTATATAAGGGGGGTTGACTTGTAACACCCGGTTATTTTTCTAAAAGACAAGAAGTTAAGAATAAAAGAAAGAAAAGTTATAAGGCCCAAGTGGAGGGACCAAAAGTGTCCAAAAGGACAAAACTTTGACAAGTTGGTGTAAAGGTGGGCATGGCCGCCCACCCTCACATCACATCACCATCTTCTTCAGTTTTAGAGAGAGAGAGAGCAGAGAAAACTCTAGGTTGAAGATAAGAAGAAGAAGAGAATTCAAATTCAAGGTAAGAATTCGTGGTTTTTACATGTTTATGACGGGTTTTATCCTGGTTACATGCTTATGTGTTTGTGTTCATGCTCAGGTGTGCGTGTGTGGTGTTGTCTTTAGGTGCTTGAACTCATTTGCAAGCGGGTTAGAAAGGAAAAAGCACCCAAGTTGCATCAGATGAGTTTTAGACCCTGGTTTTTACTTGTTTTCAAATATCTTTGGGGCTGGAAATGTATTTAAATGATTTTCAAATGTTTGAGTATGTATGCCCGTATGTATTGTGCATGAATGAATGTGTTTGAATGCTTATAGGTTATTCATGTTTAGAATATCCACATTAAGCTTAGAAGAGATGGATTCGAGGAATTGGGTTGAAAACATACTGGAAACACGTTGAACAGAAGGTCCATGCGCCTAGATAAGGCTCATGCGCCTGAGAATGCCATAGTAAGCACTAAGTGTGATCAATGCGCCCAAATAGTAGCCCATGCGCCTAAGATTACCTTATAAATGATAAAGTACAGCCCATGCGCCTGAACAGTGGCCCATGCGTCTAGAATGTTAGCTGGACGACTAAGTGTAGGGCCATGCGCCCCAATAGTGCCCATGCACCCAAGTGGTTCATGCGCCTAAGTGTCCATGCGCCTGAATTACTCATGCGTCTAAGTGTTCATACGCACAAATAGTGCCCAAGCGCCTGAATAGTTCATGTGCCTAAAGTGAAAATGTTTTAAGTGTTGGCTGATGCGCCTACATAAGGATGAAACGCCCGAACAGGGCTCATGCGCCCAAATAGTTCCCATGCGCCTAAGACTTAGAAATTTTTACAGAATTCTCTGGGAGTCTGTGCCTTAGGGTTTTGACCGAGGTTGACTAAGGGCTTATTAGTGATGATGTTTCATGCATGATATGATTGATTATGATTGTTCCTTATTATTGTTATTGCTATTATTATTATTACCTATAGTATGTGACTTTACGTGGTATGTTATTATCATAACGTAAAGTATATCGTAATAATAAAGTGAAAGAGCAATAAAGAAAAGAAGATGAACATTAATGAAAATGTTAACAAGTCTTGCAAGCTTACAGGGTACACGACCATGTTTTCTTTAGCTCAACTATGCTGCGGGTTAGATACCCTATTATGCACACAGGGTCAATCAATTGAGATTGGCAGGACCTTTGTAGTGTGTCCTGGGTGATTGGGTTGGCCTTGTGCATAGTACACAAAACTCTTTTTTAGGGATACAGTTGACCCCTTCGGGGGATATAGTTGACCCTTTCGGGGGATATAGTTGACCCTTTCGAGGGATACAATTGACCCTTTCGAGGGATATAGATGGCCCATCACCCGTTTTCTATCGCGCATATAGTTGGGGTATTGCTCACTGGTTCATACAGAAAGTGAAACATAAAGATAAAAGTTTATAAAACAGACAAGGCCTACAGTAAAGAGAACAAACAATATTTGTTCATATAGTTGATGTGTGCTCGCATATATAGTACAGAGTTGTATTTTACAGAAAAGAGTATTTTCTTATACAACATATAGAAAGTATTTTCTTACTTTTAAAACTAGAGCTCACTCAGTAACGCTGACTTTTATACATTTTCAGTTGGCAGGTAATTATTGCTGAGGATGGCACGAGGGTGAAGCTACTCGGCAGGAAAAGTCTGACATCCATTCGTACTCTGTGATGCTATTGTTTTGTAATGCATATAAACAATTCTTTTGTAATCGGTTAAACGATGATGTATTGCTCAACAACAGTGGTTTAAATGAAATGAATGGCTTTTGATAAATTATTTCTGCTGCTTAAGCTCGTTTATTTGTAATGTTTAACGTTTTAATTGCTATGAATGACCAACTGTGAGGTTTCCAGGATCGGGACCTTACAAATCTAGAACAATATCTTTTTAGTTTTAGAAACACTCATCAAAATTCCTACGTTTACTCTTCTCTCTCCTCTTTACTCTCTCATAAACTACATTTAAAAAAATCCAAGAGTTGACTTTATTTTTGTTATCTTAATATGCATCAACAATTGATTCCATCCTTATTTTTTTAAATAATCCAACATATGTAGCCATATATTAACCTGATTACGTATACATAAACACATAAGTAGTTTGCTTAATCCAATCTAATTGCAAATTTTCAGACAAAGTAAGCTATGTTGATGCATCTTGTTGCATATATACAACAATTTTCAATTAGGTACATGTAACTATAATACCTTAGTAGTACAAAATAATTTATTAAACTCAGTAGTTTACATATGTAGGTGTGGTTCCGTATATGTAACCTGATTACATATACATAGAATCATAAAAACCTAGAACTTGAACTCTATAAAAAATATCAACATATACACAAAAGTTTATGTAAGAATGTTCATGGAACTATGTGAGTTACAAACATGTAACCCATAATATTACATATGTAACTCTTACTTACATATACGTAACCAAACATAGGATGAAGTCATCTTCTATCATAATCATCGATATTTTTAGAAGACAACTCCTGCTATAATTACGTAGTTATGTACATGTAACAATATACGTAAATCATCCTCTCAATTTCTTGTACTAAAAGCGAACACCTTTTCAATAATATTGAACAATAGATGATACCGTACACCTCTTGATTCTACCTTTTCTAATTTATTGGATGAGATGTAATTACATACTCTAGCAATGAGTCATGATCGTTTCCATACTCCAATGCTCTAGCGATGGTTGCAAGTGGGGGTTCCATCAAACTTAACATTCTGATCGGTTATCACCTCTTCCTCTCTTTTCTTGTTAATCAATTGTTTTTGAATCGTGTTTTCTATTTCCCTCGTTGTGCTCGTTGAGATGTTATATGCAAGTTAAAAGTTAGTATTACAATGAAAGTAGAGAATGAAGTAGTCAAGAGAGAGATTGAGGTTAGTCAAGAGTAAAATAAGAAATTCAAAATTAAAATATATAACTACCTAAAATAGTGGAATGGAATTTTATATTAATACCATTTTAATAAACAAAATAAAAAAAAATATTAGAATTATATGATTAGTTAAAATTGGTTTTCTCATAATTTAGTGGTTTTCTTAGGATCCCTTTTATATATATATATATATATTATATATATATATATATATATATATATGTATGTGTATATATATATATATGTATATAAAAAAGAAAACATTCACCATTCACTTGTTTTGCAAATTCATATCAAGTTACACGATCTTGAAAAAGTTTCAAACCCAAAATCTAGTTTATTGTTTTACCTTTTTAAAGGAAAATTACATGAATCCGTCACATTTATGTCTTGATTATGGATAAGATTCTTGGGTAGTTAATTATTCCAAAATTACATGAATCCGTCACATTTATGTCTTGAAGAACCACGATGCAATCCCATAAATTTTCTACTTTTCTCACAACCCTCCCCCAACGTCACGTAAGGCAAACAAATGCCACGTTGCTCACATGGATATCAATGGACACCCCCATTATGGGTCCTCTTATGATGTTAGTTTATCCAGATTTCAATTGAACTTTGATGTGAACTCCTTTAAAACGAGAATACCTCTAAAACGAGCTCACATCAAACCCAATCAAACTCTAAAACCATTTTAACATGTGGATAAACTAACATTATAAGTAAACCACCTCATAATCGATAGATTAGGCTTAAGGTTTGAAGAATAGCTTCTTGGGAGGTTTAAGGTTTCCAATTTTAAATCAACCGGTTAGGTTAGATTTGATGTATGTATAAATAAATTATAATAATAGGTTAGGTTAGGTAGGTTTGATTTGAAGATTTCTAATTAATCTTTAAGGATACTTAAAGAGAAAATGCTAATGTTGTTTGGTTGTAGGCCCAACTATATTTTCTATGTAAGTGTTTTACTATATTATTGTTAAGGATACCATATTATTATATATTTGTAAGAGGGGTAAATTTAGCCTGTGGAATTTGTAAACATCATAACTATAGAATCAAAATATTCAACACATGTAATTAGGAACAAATGCTTTAAAAGAATAGTCTCATCAACCATCAATATCATGTAACATTTTACTATTCATCAACACAATCACAAAACACACAAATTAAGTAGAACATGTTGATACAAAAAAATATACAACAACCTAAATAAAATCAATCCACACGCGAATAATGTTTCTGGATGCGACCAATGTAACTATCGCCTAGCGATCTTCTTGGAAAGAACGTAAACGGAGAGCCAAACAAGCACTAGAAGTGTTATGGAGGCGATGAGTGACAGAAGAATAGAGGCTCCGAAGTGGAAACAGTAGGATTCATATCTATCACAGATCTTGTTCCAATTGCTATGAGAGTTCCCTTTGAGTCCGATGTATCCGACTCCACCTGATGCTCCGGTTGCTGCGGCCACAATACCCAATAGCAACTGCACCATAGATCGATATTTCATTATTACAAGTTACTTATTATGTTACAAAACGGTATTTTGGACTGTATTGCGACCGTTTTAATGGTAGCAAATGGTCGTCTTTTAAGTGTGTGGTTCAAGATGTTTACCGAATCAAGTAGCACAAAATGAAACTTTAGCTTAGCAGAGTTTCCATCGGGCTTCATCAAGGCCAAAACCGATATCGCACCAGTGATAATGCTGTACAAAGCAGCCACCGAGAGCGCTGCTACAAAGTATCTGCATCGTAACAAATAGACCAATAAGTAAGATCATGATCCACAGTATATTGGTGCCACTGAGCCAAAGAGTTCGTTTAATTTCTAGATCATGTTTGTAAAGAATTAAAGTGACTGTTGTTATTAATTTGAAAAAATGCAATGAGTTTAGTTAGCCGTTGCTAATTAGCAACAAAATTCTTATATCGTTGCTGTTGAAGGGCACGAAAGCTTTTCACAAAGATAATATCATGATCATCCAAGTGGTCATTTTCACCGATAATTTTAAGAAAAGTCTTTTAAACAAAAATACGACTTCGACTAAAACTATGTTTACCCGGTCTTATTATTATTTTTTTATGTGATTTGGCCTTAATATCTACACGATTTTACCTTTTTATGTACTTGATTTACCCTTTCTTTCGTAGAAAGGCGAAAATTGTGTAAAAGTTAGAATTTTTAAAACTGAATCGGAGAACGAACCGGATTAAAAACTAGATAACGTCATATATGTAAACTATAAATATTATTTATATATATTCGGTTTAAAAAAAAATATGAAAATATTACATGTTTTAGAGTGAATTTTCTCTTCTAGCACAATATTAACTATTAATTAATTATAGTATGCATCATAAGTTACTAAATATAATCAAAAAATGAATTTTTAAAACGAGAAAAACAAAATCCAGTCTAACCACCAGTCTGGTTCAAACAATTCACTAGTCCAACTAGTAACAAACCGCTTCAACTGAAAATGATTCAATTACACACTACCGGACCGATCTATGATGTCCGATCCGTTTCAAAAAATGTTGCTAAAAATGATTAAGTGATATACATCACAGCTATGAAATTAACCTATACGATCAAGTTATTGTAGCCTATGTATGTATTCTAGAAATTTTGAAAAAATAAATAATAAAATAACCTTAAAAGAACTTAAATCGCGTAATAATGCTTAAATCTTGTGTAGACTTGTCAATTTTTAATTGGTCAATTAAGTTCACTAAACTCACGTAATGTCAGCCCGTCGTCACGGCGTCGTGTGAATTCTAGAGACGTGTTTGATTATTATTAACGTAAGGTTAAAATGTCACGACACATAATTTTTTAGTAATATTAGTAATAAATTTATCAATCTAATTAAAAGGTTTATTTTGGTGGTTTTCTCGTCACAAAAAAGTTATAATACTTACATGTAAGCCGGTGAATGACTAAATTTTGCACTCCTGGTTATTACCACACCGGGGGCAACTGCAAGTTGTTTGGTTTCTTTAGAAGTGACCATAACAACGACAGCAGCCACAGCTAATCCAAGAAGCAAGACCCTCAGTAGCATATCAACCACCGCGTGTTTCTTAAAACTACGCTCTCTAGAGCTGTACTCTGGTGGTCCCGCTGATGTTTTCAGCGGCACCTCCATGCTAACGGCATGTGGAGGAGTTGCGGTGTCGTTGGACGCCATTGATGCAAGAATATTGTAGTTACACTAGATTGAAGTTGGCTGTTATTTTTGAAGTGTTGTTGGATTACGGCTTAGATTCTCTATTTATACAAGATTGTTAGGTCAACGGTCAACGAATTGGCACCATATGGATAATGTTTCACACACATTGATGAGATTGAAATTGTGAGCATGTTCACATGATGTTTGGTGATTTGGTCAGCTATAGATTACCAAATTTGTTAAGGGTTTTAATTGCTTTTGTGTGAAGGTACCATTGATCATGGAGGATAAAAGTCAAAGGTTGTTGGCCGATAATAATCGATGACGTATGTATTACCTTCTTTAGACGATAGCCGCCGATCTTTTTTTATTGTTTACTACTATACTATTTATAATATATTAATTTTTAATTTTTTATGTATAAGATGTTGTGTTCTATTCTCGGTGTGTGTTTAATAAAATAATAATTGTTTACTTTTAACCTAATTTTTTTTAACTTTTGTTATTTGATCTTAAAACTTTTTTACTTTACAACTTTAACCCCAAAACTTTTATCTTTTATAATTTTTGTTTTAAGTTTTGCAAGTTAACATAGCGCAACATGTATGTGTGGTTCAATACTTTTATGTTTCGCTCTAAATTTGTGACCTAACATGGTGTAACATGCATATGTGGTTCAGCGTTTTTATTTCTATTTTTATTCATTTGACATATTTATTGCAACACGCGGAGCCTAAATCGACTTAGTTAAACTTTTCTATACTTTACGTTTCGGTCTAATTTTCTCCACATTAACACACCGCAACTTCAGTTTTGATGGTAGCTAGCGGTAGTGTGACAATGGTGTTATTTAACACGGTTTTACATCCCTACTGCAACGCGGGGGTTTAATTGTAGTTATTATCTGTTAATCACCTTTAACGCCAGTAATCTTGTATGCTGTAAGATTCGAATGCTCACTGGTTCATGGCGAGATGTAACATGAGACATTACGTTAATTTATTTAGTTTGGTTTTATTCATAAAACTAGCTTGTTGATATATATCAGTAACGTCGTTTAAATATTTATTTAGTTCATTAATTAAGCAACTTTACGTGCACGGGGAAATGTAGCAATTTCCCTTTCGTGTTCTATCATCTATGTGTGGACGAACATATCGTTTTGTGTTCTTGCACTAAATAATACCACTCACAATAAGGGAGGATTTTAGTTCCTCAAGAACGATTATTTTTTTATGTATTCGTTTACTAGTAGATGTGTTTTTGAGTTTTTTTTTTGTTAGTTAATGCTCTAAACATATTGTTTGTCTTAACCGGTTCTTCAACTTCTTTGTTCTTTTTCCCTTTTGTTAGTGATATATAAATATACATTAAACAGAATGTATTAGTTATTGTTTGATAGAATAGATTAGTTGGAATTTATTACATATTTTAATTGAAATTATTTTATCATACTTAAGAGCTATCAGTGTTTTCACAACCTGTTCGGATCGGTCAGTCCGACCGGGATTTGATGATCCAGTTGTATATAACTTGTTTTGTGTTGGGATAACCGTCCCGTTGGAAGTGTATGTGAGGTTGAACTAGCGAACTGGGTGGGCAGTCGAACTCGTATTCTCCATTTCTCAAATCACCACTATGACTCTCATGGGGAGTTGGGCTCGATCTGAACATAGTAGACCAAGATCTGTATGTGTGTGACAGGTGACATCTACAGTTTGAAGGGTCACGGAGTTTGAAAGAAAATTTAGCAGTTGTTTGATAATTTTTTAATGATTAAGTGTTAAATCAATAAAAGTTTTAAAACATTAAGTGTTAAACTATTAAGATGTCTAAATCATTAACAGATAGTATATCGGCTAACTATTCAAAGATAAATGTCTACCCAATTCAGATAAAAAATCTTAACCATTCAACACTAGATCTTCTAATCATTTAGCATTAGTATAACGCATAATCATTCAGAGGTAAATGTCTGAACCATTCGAATATTTTCTCGCAAAACAAACAATTTAAACCATTAACTACTGAACTATTCAGACATCTGAACCATTAAAAAACTGATTTAGATGCCTCAAACGAGCACTTAGAAAGATGGGTTGGAGAAGATTATGGAGAGTTAAATTTTAATGGCATTAAAAAACTAAAAGCAATTAAACAAAGAACATTGGAAAATGAAGACGAAAAGTATTAGGCAATTCACAATTTTTATATTTTTATTCTATTTATTTAATATGATTTATCAAGTATTCTACTCTTTTAATGGTCGTTTTGAAATTTAGTTTTTTGCTTGATTATTATGTTTATTATTAATTAGGTTCATTTTAAAGTTATTTATATAGTATTTGTTAATTTGTTATTTGTTGTCTTTGTATTTTTAATAAACTGTAAGTATATTATAAAATATATTTGTTTTTTAATCCTGTTCAACCAGTAAACTAGTATGGCTTCTCATCCGTCGTTCGATCCGGTTGATAGTTATAATTAGATTGAATTCCTTTTCTAATTACTCCTATTATATGTTTATAGATAGTTTATCAGGAATACACAATATTTTTAGTGGGTCTTTTTTATTTGTCTTTAGTTTGTTTATTTACTTTAGCTTAAGATTTTATAATTATTTGTTTCTATTTTTCTATTAAACTAGTTATTTTTTTACATTTATTTAATTTATTTATCATAAAAATGTCTTGTTTATATAGTTTAGCTTAAATCTTAGTTAATATTTTACTTTTATCTATTCATTTTTCATATTTTACAATGACCCTCCGTATAAAAAGTTCTAGCTCCACCACTTAATATATACATCGTTAGTGTGTAAAAAGATACGCGTTTTGTTCATATAAATGGGGCAAATGGTCTTATCAAAAGGATGGAGGAAACAAAAAAAACACATTAATTATCAATTGGTCTATCATTTCCTAAAGTTATCATGACTAAATTTATCGGTTGCAATGATAAGTGTATTTAACAATGTCGCTATCGTAATTTTTATTATGTGACTAGTCTAATTAACTCGATATCCAATCCAACCCAAAAAAATTTATGGTCGCTTTTAGAAAACTGAGGCACTTAAAAATAGTAACTACATAAAAATAAAATTTTAAACCAGTCAACGTATACCCACCTAAGTGGTAAATATTATATAACATATACTCAAGTGCCAAACCTAATATGTAAACATGTAATATTTAATATAAGGATGTTTGACATGTTAAGTGGAAATGTAAATGATGTTATGTCCACACCCGGTAAGTATATGAAGAAAAAAAAGTTTCTCCAAACGGTTATATTATAATAATCTCACTCTAAGTGAAATTGTGAACTATGTGTATCACTGTATCTAATTATATATGTTTAACCAAACTATATCTATGAATGAAGAGGTGTGTGTGGTTTCTAGATCAGGATGTTTTAAGGGTATATATCAAATAATATTACTGTGTATGAAACTTGTTAGATTTGCATTGAAAAATAAAAATATTAGTGTAACAATTACACGTTACGTATGTAGTTATTAGTTCAAAACATAGTATGATGGATATGAATATTTGCATGTGTGAATAGTAAAAAAAATGGGTAAATGATTTTGATGAGATTAACATACATAAATATCATATTAAAACATAAATTTAATCATATAAAAATAGTATGTAAATAATATCAAATTTTCACAAATATAAATGCAAATAGTGTGAAACTGGAGTTGAAAGTGAAAAAGTATAGATGTTAAATTGTAAAATATATAAAAGTATTATATAAAATAAAATTAAAAAAAATGTACAACATTTAATGCTCATTATACAACCACTGATGCATCATTATGTTGATAATTAGTAATATTTAAATTTACATATGTATAAAATCATAAGATTTAAAGGAATGAGGGAGGAAAGTGAATATGTAAATTAATTTAATTTAAACTAGTTTTAACTCCCCGTGTGTTGCCGCGGGATCGTACATGTCACACCCCAACCTTGACGGCGGAAACTTCGAGAAGTAAGAGTTAAGATCGTTCACAGCCACATAACGCTATTATTAAATCCAAAAATATTATTCATAAGTTTCAAATGTAATATTATAAACATAAGTCTCAATTGTAAAAAACATAACATGCTTATTTATTTATTTAACTAGATTCATTCCTAGGTGTGAATAACTTCAAAAGTGGCGATCAAGCTTGAGTATTTCCTGAAACATGTTAAAAATAAAAGGTCAACATAATATTGATGAGATTTCCATAGTTTTCAATACATAAGTATATAAAAGATGGCAATTCATGTTGTGAGTTAGAGAACAAAGTAACTAGAGATGTAAGACAGAATGCACAATCAAACCTCGACAAACTTTTACAAGTCTCAAACGTTTACAAGTGTATACGATTAGCTAAGTGTACTTTGATCAACCAAACAGGCTTGTCTGGCCCATAGATGTATGACATCGCTAGGCTAGCAATAGTTAATGATTGTACATATATTCAACATTACATGGTAGCCACAAAGTTCAATTAACCACAACATACAAGTAAATTGCCATAAGTTTACAAAACGTGTTTACAAGTGCAAAGTTTATAATGTAACATGTTTCACCCCAAAAGTGTAAAAATATAAAAGGGGGTATAGAAATACTCACTTGATCAAATAAGTATAGAATGACAATTAATAAGAGATATCATAATCAACGTTCCAACGTAGTCCTTCACAAGTTACCTAAATATATATATTTTACAAGTTTAAGTTTAATAATAAGATTAATATTTTAACGCGAACTAGGGTTTCGATAAGAATTTGAGGTTGTTAAGTAATTCAATTCATTCATATTCCTTTTAAAAATATATATTTTTATACAGAAAATAAAATATGAAAAGGAAAACTTATAATAATTTGAAAGTTCATAAAGTTTGAATAACTTTTTATAACAAAAGAAGTAAGAACTTTTTAACCATATTAATTTAAAAGAGAGATTTGAATCAATAATAATTTTTAGTGATTTAAGTCATTTTTTTAAAGTCTATTTTAATCAAATTAAACTAAATACACCCATTGTTTTATAAAAATATAAGAGTATTATAAGAACATAAATTTTTAGAAATTGATTAAGTGGCTTCAAAAATAATTTAAGTTTACAAAATTGATTTTTAATAATTTTCAGAAATTTTCTATATTTTTTTAAAGGCTGAAAAAGCCTAAAACTAATATGTTGAGGGTGCCTGGGTTTGAACCCGGGACCTCTAGATTGACAAACGAGTGGGGAACCAATGAACCAAGGCCCTGGGCCGCGGTTTATCTTGGTTTTAAATTCTTTTAAACACAAACTAATAGGTTTCCCCCATTCCCTTAGAACCCTAAATCGATTGGACCACAAATTGAATGCCAAATCGATTGTGTTAATGGAAACAAACATGGGGCTTTGATTCCCCTTGTAAATACGCACAAAATGATGTATCTAATTATCTGTTTTGAAACGTAAACCGCAAGAACAGATGATAAACATGTCGCGTCCAACGTATTGTTTGATTGATGCTCAAATGATGATTATAACCAAATTCATTACACAGGAGGCTTTTAATGGACTCTGAGATCAAAAGCCCTCTTCCAATTTTGCTTTATGATGACCAGTCGGCGAAATTCGAATGGGGTTTCGGTTCGCAACAAGGAGGAAGCTTAACTCGAAGGTTTTGTTTGTTTCAGATGAAATTGGGAGTTGTAACAGATTAGGTTTTGTTCAATGATTGATTAGGTTGGTTTAATTTGGTTACAATCATGGGTTAACACTCGAACAGCTCGTTTGATGTAGGAGACCGTTACCCGACATGTTAAAGGTTCATAACGGTTGTTTAATCTCGATTAAAGATCATAATTGAGTTTGGAATGCGTTGGTGAACCGGTTGGGATCATTTGGTATTAAAATTGAGGGGTTTCGGGTGAATTTAGGGGTCGTCGGAGCCATAGCTGGCGGTGGCCGGAGGGCCGGCCGGAAAAACGTGAGAGGAAAAAGGGGGTGGGGTTTAGGATTTAAAAATTACACATTTAGTCCCTATGGTTTTCATTTGGTTATTTCATGCACAAAGCTTTCATTTGAAGTTTTAAAAGTGATAAACTTAACCCCTTAACTTTATTACTTTAAGTTTTTAACTTTTACAAGTTTAATAAATTAGTATTATTAGTGTTATACCTTTAATTAGTTATTAACATTATTATTATCATTAATTTTGTTAATGTTGTTATTATTAGTATTATTATTACAATTATTATTATTATTATTACTTATCTTTTTCTTGTTATATTATTATTATTAAATCATTATTAAGATTGTTATTTAATTATTATGTAATAATTTACATTATCAACTTTCAAGTTAGAGAATTAAAAAAATAATTTAAAACAATAAGTATAAGTAACCCATAAGATTCATGTATAGAAAATAAGGCCCTTACAAGAATACAACGGAGTTAACTTTAGTTAACAAGAAAATACGAGATGTTACAGTACACTTTGTGATCAAATATAAACCATTATCGATCTGAGTCATTTTCAAGTTAAATTTACGTCGAAATGTAGAGTAACTAAAATTTATATCGTTTAATGAAAACATATTAGATTTGACCAAACTCTTTTTCAATCAAAATATATATCAACACGTAGACCAATATTCCGCGTGATAAAGTATAGATTATAATCGTCCCGACTTGTTTTCGAACCATATAGAATAACTCTGAATTTATACAGTCGAAAGAAAACGTATCATATGATTTATATTTGACTGGCGCGTTTTCAAACAAAACATACGTCGAAACATAAAACAACTCAAAACTTATTTATAAAATAAACACCTAAATGTCTTCTAGCTGACTTGACTATTTCATGATTTGTTTAAATTTATATAAAATCATTTCATGTCATTTATCAAAAGTTCCTTTTGTAACTAAAATAAAACAAAAAAAACTATAAATTCTTAATACTTGAGTAACATCCTAAATTTTATTGTGTGTGTCGGTAAATACAAAAAGACTTTAAATAGAGTTAAGGAAAAAAACAAAATACAAAAAAAGCAAAGGAAACCTATGACCTATAGCGTCAATTTTTATGATAACTAAAGTTAAAAATCAAAGAAACGAAGAATTCGGAAATGTTGGAAGAAAGCTTCGATCTTGGGATTAAGAATTGTGGTGAGACCATTAAACCAAAATCAACTATTTGTCCTAATATGTGCATTATAACTTGAAACATAAACAACACTTAGTATTAAAAATTAATAAATCTACTGTATATACCGACATATATATTTATACTATTATATAATACATCTTTGGATAGAGATGTAATTTTGCTAAAAATACAAGTTTTAAAGCAACATGTACAAATGAGTGCATCATATTTAAAAATGATAGAATAGGAATTTGATTAAAATTTTAAGACACTTTAGGGGTATATGGTAAATTTATCCATTAAATTTTATAAAACTTGATATTTTTGCCCTTATCTATTTCATGTATTTAATAAACATTATTAATATATTATTTAATATATGATATTATTTAATTCACTTTATTAAATTTTATTTTATTTATGATACTATAAATTGACATTTAAAATTATATTTACTAATTATATTTTTATAACTAAATAATATTTTAATCAACTATATTATTTTATTTAAATATTTAAGTATATAACTTATATAAATCTTCATATTTATAATAACTATAATACTAATATTTTTCTAGTGGCATATAATTATAAGTTTAATAATTTTAATATTTATCTATATCTTTTATAATAAAAATGAAAGGAAGATAGAATGATAATTTTACATATGAATTAAGACATCCATATGAAAAGTAATACTTAAATTTCAAACAATTAATTATTTTATTTTATTTATATGATTACAATAAAGTATAATATATGATTGCTTATAATACAAATGTTAAAACATATACACGTGGTCAAACAAAAATCGCCATTTACTTTCAATATTGTTTATATATTGTGATTGAGCACTAATCCATCTTCCATTTTTCTTTATCAGTTGTTAAAAACTCAATAACAATCAAAATGATAATTTGTGATGATAATTTCTCCATTAACTTTCTTCGGGATATCCTAATCACCACCAAAAGCTAACTCCGATGATCATAAAACTCTAACATACATTCATAAAATAAACCTCCGTAAAATCTAGGTAATAAGTGATTTTCGACTATAAATACCACCCATGCTTTCACTATTTTTGTTGGGATAATATAATTGTCTTAAAGACTTTTGTAATATACATAATTGTTTTCTTTTATTCAATTTTTTCAATAATTATATTTTAATTTTTTAATTTACGTCATAACGCACCAAGCCGATATTGACTAAAATCGAATTCCCAAAAAATCATGCAACAACCGTACTGCCGCAACGCGCGGGCATTTCCAACTAGTTTAATATATATAATTGAAGGACTTTTTATTGTTTTACTGATACGTCATTTTCCTTAATTTATACTCACTTAATTAAATTCATATTGACATTTTTATCATATTCAATCATAGCAAATAATCAGGTCAAATAATTATGATTGGTTTTGTTGTTTCAGAAAATATAATCGATTCTGAAAAATAATCTATCTCTATAAGTCTATAATGGGATCTTTGTAAGCATATGATGGGCATGCTAAAGCTTCTTATGATGGTTCTTTGGGAGTAATTCTATATCAAGGTTCTCAATTATCTTTGGATAAATAATGACTACAAGGGTTGTACGCGATGTGGATGAGTAAATCACTCGTATAATAAGTGGGATCACAAAGATGGTTGCGATCAATAATACATGAGCATTATATGGTCAAGTTATACATAGAATCACAAAGATGTTGCGACCAAAACATAATTATGGTTGTGATCAAGACCACGAGGGCGACAGTCAGATGATAACGAAAAGTCTAAAATCACAAAGATGGTTGTGAATGATCACAAAGATAGTACTAGTTGTGATAGTAGTTCATAGGACAGTATGTGATCAGGTGATATATAATTCCACAAAGATGGTTGAGATTAAGACCACGAGGGGGGATGTGATCTATTAGAATAAGGGTCACATTGGTTGGTTACATGACACGTAACTATGATGTTTTATAGCCTAAATCGAAATGACAATGAATCAATGATATTTTGCATTATTATCCTTGCATGGTGTTGGTTGGAAAGTGGTTTTATGGTGTTTTAAATCATAGTCAAACAGTGATGGATAGATTTTGGATCAATATACTCACTTAGGGAATTAAACCTAATGCTTTGAGATAATATATTTAAGTAAACGTATCGAGTAGATGATTAATCAAGATCAGCTTGGAAAGGTTAATCGAACGCTAATTTTTGGAATAAAGTGTGTCTTGGTATGCATGTGAAACTTCGTGTATCTTTTGAGCTGCGAATACAATATGTGAACATCAAAAGAAAGAGAGCAAATTATCAATGAATTAGACGATTCACATACGGATGATCAAGGTCAATCGATCCAAGTGTTTAAGAGTAAGACATTAACCACTGTCTTTTACTTGGTGTTTAGACCTCAAATTGTAATCGATGACATCGAACCAGATTAAAAATCAAAACTTGTAATATAACCGTTCAATTGAGGTTTGTTGGTTGGATCAAATGATTTTCTTTCACTTACGATTAGTTTTTTTTAATGGTGGTCTCAAGTTACATACTCGACTAATGAATATTAACACGCATTTGGGTGTGAACATATTAATTGAAAGTTAAATGCTGTTGCTTTCGGTGACGTTGTGTCATGTGTGTACATACTTTTTTTAATTAGGACACTCATAGCCAATTTTTGTAAACGAAATTGTAGGGCACGTCAACTTGAGAGAGACATAATTATTTTTATTGAAAGAGTAGTTTTGACCCGTTTTAGCGAGATTGATCAAGTCTAGAGTTAAAATTATAAAATAACAATTATGTTTATTATTGTTTTATTAAAGTCGTCTACTTTTAATAACTATAAAAAAACTGAGTCGAAATTGGATCTAATGGTAAAAGAGAATCTCACAACTAATTAAGAGATTGTTGGTCTAATCTCGTTTGTGACAAAATTCATCCAGAAAAATCCGTCTAAGAGGTTATTGATGCTTTATTTTACAAAGTTATATTGATATTTTTAAAATTAAATAATTAATAGTCGAATCTTGATTACTATTCAATGATTATTTTTCAAACTTACTCAAATTGATCATTATGAAATTATGTCATTATTAAGGTTAAAATTTAAAAATTAGTCACTAGATAAAAATCAAATTTAAATAATAAATTTTTTAAAAGAATCAAAAAAGTATAATAATAATGAAAATAGTTGGTGGCTTTATAATAAGAAAAAGTTTATTGTGTTTAGTGGAACACCATTAGACGGTTAGACCCCAACTTTCGACTCTTAATAGAGGGTCCAATTTTATGTTAGTAAAGTATTTAACGATTATGTTTTCTTATAATTTTATTATTTAAATAGTTATAGATATTCAAGTTAATAAAAAAACAATTGAAAGTCTTGTTAAAAAGTGTTTTGCTCCATTATCCTGAGAAATACGATAGCTTATACTTTTTTTCTGTGTGTGAAAGAGGCCATGGGTTCATACGTATAATTCATTTTAGTACCCATCTTGTCACAAAGAGTTCTAAGTGTTGACACTAATTTGTCACCTTATATCCATCTACAGACATCTCAAAGTTGGATTAAATATAAAATAGCGTTATAATAAAAATTGTATTTAATTCAAAGAGTTTAAGAAGTATTGTGGTATTGTCATGTGTTATTCTATTGTTTAAATAGAAGAACAGATTGATCATTGTATCAAATAATCAACTTATTGTATATTATATGTTCATTATGTTAAATATTAGTTTATTGCGTCATTTTACATCATTTGTTATATGATTTAAACATTGTGTTTGAAGTTTTAAATAATTTTTTGTTGTTTCTGTCATTGTTTCTATGAATCATATAAATGTGTTATCTATCATCATGTTTTACAACTAAAAGTACACAATTATATATTTTCACCAGTATAATTTTCAAAACACATAATGTTAAAGATAACACAATGTGTTATTTTTGTTATTGTTTTTATAGATTATATAAACTTATTGTTATCTATCATTGTGTTTTATAAATAGAAGTACACCATGATTTTATTTAATCAATGTATATTTCAAAACTTATAATGTTCAAGATAACACAATGAATATCAAAAAATATAATGAGACATTGTGTTATTTTGTCATTATTTTTAATATATTAGTTTAATAAATTGTTAATTAATTATTATGTTTTGCATAGTAGAGGTACATAACATTGTTGTTTTATCATTATATGTGTTTTAGAACTAAAAATACAATAGTATTAAAAAAATATAATAACTGACATAAAAGACACAATGAAAAGTAATGAGCTTAAAAATGTATAAAAATTATAGTTTTTTTATATAACAATATTGTACTCATTTTAAAGATAAAAACATTCATTTTTATATTTTTTTAGTTTTAGGAGTTTTTTTATTTGAACCTAAAGAATTCAATTATTATAAGAAGAGTGAAATTTTAAAAAGAATGATGACGATTATCATCCATCGGGATTTAGATCCAATGGTTAAGAAATTTTGATGGCATAAACGTAAATAAGTAAAACTTTAAATGATAGCACAAAACAGTTTAGTCTAGTCACATTTTTAAATTTCACATTTTCTAAACGCTCGTAATTTTTACATACAATATTATTATATTTCACAAAAAATATATTTGTGTTTTACTAAACATATTTTTCATTGTGTTTTACTAAACATATTTGTTTTTTTACATGACTGACTATGCAAGATACATTGATAAAATAATATTATTGTGTACTTATAATATGTCAACATAATTAAAATAACAATAAAGTTATATAAAACTTAAAAAACAATGAAAAAATAATATTAAATAATTTAACATGTAAAATATAATTTTAAAAAATATTAGACACAATGACCTGATATGTTAGACACAATGACCTGATATGTTAGACACAATGACCTAATCAATTTGACACAATGATCAAAATATCTTTCACTTTAAAAATAATAAAAGAATACATGTCAAGTTGAAAATCTTCTTGATCTTTTTGAATTAGATATATATTTTTACTATAAACCTACCCAATTTTTATATGTTTTGTTTGGAATAACAGACGATAAAAACAATATATGTTAGCCTTGAAAGGAAAAGGAAAGTCATATAGTTTGTTAAGATTTTGGGTATTATATCAACTAGTTTTTCTCCTGACGTGTGTTGTGCGAGAATCCACTGTGATCTCAAATATGAAAACAAAGACAAACTCACGTCGTAGCAATAGTTATTCTAACATAAAACTCTAATGCATCAAGAAAAGACACAGGAATATGTCACAATGGTTGTTACACCTTCGTAAAACCGTGACATCTTCTACTTGTAAAAGTGAGTCTCATTATGTCATAAAACCCCAGAAGTGCACTTTGTTATAAAAATCATACTTTATCATAGATACGATTCTAAAACACCTGATTTTGAAACAAAATTTAATGAAGACATTGACAAAAAAAACTAAAGACAAACTTGAATTTCGTTTTTTCCAAAAAGAAATTATGAAAGAAAGTTATTATAAGAAAACGAAATTATTTGAAAATTAATATATTAAATATACTATAAGCATGATAATAAACGCTTTAAAAAGAAACATAAAACTACTACGTGTCAAAAATATAAAGAATGAGTACCATTGTTTAAGTAGCTTTTTAAAGTATATAAAAAAAACTTGGTTATCAATATTAAAGATCTTAAAAATTTTTTGTAGTTAAGGGTCATGTTATTATATAGATAAATAATATATTTTATTTATTATAATCGTAGGTGAAAAGTTGGAGTAACTTTTCAAACCATTTGATTTTGGTTTAATTTAGTTATAAAGTTATAAAAACAAAATATTAACTCATAAAACAAAATTAAAATACATAAGCACCTTTTTCAAATATTTAATTTAAATAATTATGAGGTGCCAAAGTGATAACACCTAATTTCTTTCTTACAAAAGTATCATGTTCAAATCTTGATTCCATTATTTCCTGGGATGACTTTTCAAAAGTCACATTTCCAACGTAACATGTAATTTACCTCATCTCATTTGTTAAGAATGTATTGTTGAGCTAGTGTGTTTTCGGTAACAGGCTTTTACAGTCATCAAAGAAATTATACGACGCATCATTCAATACCATGAAAGACTTGTTGTCGCGCGACGTCTCTCTGTAATAATAGGTTGCAATAAAATCCAAATTTATGTAATGGAATTAGACATCATTCATACATTCGATACCATAGAAACTTGTTATCATGTGAGGCCTCTATGCCTTGTAATAAGGACGGCAATAGGCAACATATGATACTAGAAGGCCGGTCATGGGATAAGATTTAGTAATTTCAGTCGCATGGTTAATTATAAAATTATATTATATTCGTGATATCATATCCATCTGGTACTTGTTACTCATATGATACATGTCACTTGTTACTCATCAGGTACCGTTGTTACTAGTTACTTATAATTAGTCAAGAATACACAAAATAAAACTTCCATATACTACCAAAATAACAATACTTGTGATAAAAGAAATTTTTGTATACTAAACTGGTTATTGGGCCTCCAGTTTAAATAACCGGGTTCTAATATGGGTCTTATATCATTAACCCGGACCCATTTCCATACCACCTAAAAGTCAACAATCTAATGACTAAACTCGGGTCGGGTTTGATAAATATCAAGGAATATTGGTTTCTGAAGATGTACCAAACTATCCATAACTATATAAACCCAACACAAATCAGTTGACTATATCAGTTGACTTTTTACAAAGGGTTGACCCTACATTTTGACTGTTACAAGTTCAACAGCAACTGTTGTACATGATCTATGCATATACTTATATCCATTTGTGCACACCACAGAACACACAAGATTACTCTATGACATAACCTCCAGTGCCTCTCTTGTTTGCCCGAGTACGTTGAATACGGTTGCAGCTATATGCGATGGAGTCAGGCCCGCTTCGGCTAGTTGGTCATCAGGCGCACCATGGTCGATGTAACGGTCTGGGAGCACCAGTGGTCTCCACTGCATACACCACATCAAAATTAGTCCTTTTAACATGTTATACAGTTTGACATATAACAGGCTGACATATGAAGTGAAAGGAATGGGTTACCTTTAGTTTTCCATCTAGAAGACCATCTAGTGCCATGAAGTGAGCCACGTGTGAGCCGAACCCACCGATTGATCCTTCTTCAACTGTTATCAAGACCTCGTGTGACTTTGCAAGGGCCCGGATGAGATTATGGTCCAACGGTTTGCAAAAACGGGCATCTGCAACTGTTATGTTTAAGCCTCGTTCTTGTACCAAACGAGCTGCTACCAAGCACTCTGGACCGTGGTTCCATAGCCTAGGAGCGCGACACGCTCTCCTTCGATCAATATTCTACCTTTTCCAACCTGTTAAATGAAGAGTTTCATTATTTACTGTAACAACAGTATGCTTAAAAAGGTAATTTACTAATATTAACTTGAATTGTTTGAAGTACCTCGAGAGGAACGCCTTTGTTGCCAGGTGGCAGGGGCGCGCCTATCCCGTTCCCACGGGGATAACGGAAGCAACTAGGTCTGTCATCAATGGCTGCAGCGGTTGCCACCATGTGAAAAAGCTCAGCCTCATCAGAAGGAGCCATGACCACCATGTTCGGGAGGCACGCCATGTAAGTCACATCAAACGAGCCCGAGTGTGTCGGGCCATCTGCACCAACGAGCCCAGCTCGGTCCATTGCAAACCTCACAGGCAACTTCTGCAAGTCCACATCATGCACCACCTGATCATAACCCCTTTGCAGGAATGATGAGTAAATTGCACAAAATGGCTTAAGGCCTTCACAGGCCAAACCAGCAGCAAAAGTAACCGCGTGTTGTTCAGCGATCCCGACATCAAAACACCGGTTCGGGAACCGGCGGTCAAATAGGTTCATCCCAGTCCCGCCACCCATTGCAGCATGGATACCCACAATCTTTTTATCCACCTCAGCTTCAGCAATCAATGCCTCTGCAAAGTAAGTAGTGTAAGATTGAGTTGCTGCACTTGACTTGAACTGTTTCCCAGTTGCAGGGTCAAATTTCGCCACACCTACATTGAAAAAAATAAGCGTGTAAGTCGCACGCGCATTCTAAAACCGATCAGAAGCAAATTTTGTTTATCTGATCACTAAAAACTGAGTACATACCATGGTACTTATCAGCAGCTTTCTCTGCATATGGATATCCTCTACCTTTCTCTGTAATAACATGAATCAAAACCGGACCCGTTGTTTTAGTACTCTTGACCTCTTTAAGAATGGCAACAAGATCATCAATGCTATGACCATCAACTGGCCCGATGTAATACAAACCAAGTTCTTCAAACAGTGTTGAACCTGAACCACTAATCATACCACGGGCGTACTCATCAACTTTAGCTGCAAGTTCATGCATGGGCCCGCCAATCTGTTTGGTAACTTCTTTGGCAACTTCACGCAGTTCCCTAAGAGGGCGGTTAGATTGTAGCCTACTGAGAGCACTGCTTAAAGCTCCAACAGGAGGTGTAGGCCCGTCAAGTGTTGCAGTTGGTAATGAGACTTGTTTATTGTCGTTAAGGATGACTATCATATCTGAATCTAGATAGCCCGCGTTGTTCATGGCTTCATAGGCTTGACCCGCGGTCATAGCACCATCGCCTATGATAGCAACTACATCGTTTGTTCCACCTTTTAGATCCCTTCCCACAGCCATACCTATTCATTCATAATTTACAAACAGAAAGATAAATCAATTAGGTAAACATAAAGAAACCAAAGTTGGTATCATATGATATTAGTTAAAGTCTTAAAGATACAAACTTTAAGCTAAAAAGGACCATAAGGGGGCGTTTGAATGTCTGTTTTGAAAGTGACACATGATTTGAATAATTATATTGTATAAGATAGTATTTATATGTGCTTTTCGCTCTTTAATCTATTGACTCTTACATATATTAATATTTGTAAAACGATCAAACATGTGATTATTACAACGTCAAATAACAGAAGCACATCCAAACACTATCTTATACTAAGCGCGCTATACAGGATTAAACAAGCCACAACCCATAAATTTAGTTAAGTACCTAACCCTGCAGAAATGGTGGTAGAGCTATGGCCCGTGCCAAAACAATCATGCTCGCTTTCAGAACGTTTAGTGAAACCCGCCAACCCGTTTGTCTGTCTAATGGTATGCATTCGGTCTCTTCTTCCCGTCAATATTTTATGCGGGTAAGACTGCAAAAACAAATATTGACCTTATTCAAATTCAAGCATAAACATTTTACATATCCTATGACTTGTATAATCCTATCATCTCTCACCTGATGACCAACATCCCAAAGGATCTTATCTTGCGGCGTATTGAACACATAATGAAGAGCCACAGTGAGCTCCACCACACCAAGGCTCGAACCCAAATGACCACCAGTCTTAGAAACATTAAAGATTACATCAGACCGCAGCTCATCGGCTAGTTGCTTCAGTTCCTACATCATATAATAGTAAAAATAAAATATCAAACAGTATATAACATAATTCAAGATTTAGACTCAAACATCTTCAACAGACACATAGTTCAATTCGAATCGGGTATCTTTGCATTAACCATTGACTTACAGGATTCAAAAACGTACTTTGACGTTGCAGTCAAACCAAACATGATTTCCAATCTAAAATTAAGATGATTAATTAACTTTTAAGCTTGTTTTTATGCTTATCTACTATATATTGTTATAGAATCGAAGTTGGGTGCGATTAATTCACCTTGATCGAGAGATTCTTCATGTGAATTGGGTAATTAATGGTGTCCAACAGTGGAGTCGGGGGTCTCTGCGAGTGATACTCACCTCTATCAGCCATTGTCGATTGAACCACACCTACCCTTTTACTCAACTAAACACATAAACAACCAAACACTCAAATTCCAACAACATTTCATCTCCAAACAAATCAAAAACTGAAACAAGATCAAGAAACGTGAACACACGAAACCTGATTGAAGGGCTTGTGGGACGATTGCGGGTGTTGCAGATCTTTACCAAAGAAGCAATGCTGCACCACCGGAGCGTGAGAACCAATCGCCCGGTGGTTCATATACGCCGGAAATGGGAACCCACAAAGGGCCATTGAAAAAGGATCGATTTGGATGGTGATTGAGCGAATTGAGAGGAGAAAAAGGGGGAATTGGGAATGTGTGGTGGTACGGTGGCGGAGGTGGTGATCGGAGGTGTAATGGGTGGTTGTAGACGGTGGTTAGTGGTGGTGGTGACGGTGGTGGTGGTGGTGGTAAAATCGGTTATGTTGGTGAAAGGAGGCAACTTGGTGAATCTTGTAAGAAGAGGAGTTGGGTGGAATGAAATCGTGAGGTTATTGTGATTGGTCCACGTCACTGGAAATCACATTGTGTGGATAGCATAATGTTTTATGATAATGGTGTGTCACCCACTCTCATCTCTAACTTTTGTTTAATAAATCTTAATTAATTTTCATATTGGTTTTGACGTTTAAATTTAATGCTTTGAAGTCGGTAAGGAAATAAGCAGAGGTGTTTATAATTCGGTTTATAATCATAAAACTGTTGGTTTAGGGAAAAATCAAACGGTTTAGCTTGTGATTTGTATTTGAAACAAGTAAAAAGAAATCGAACTCTGACTATAGGATCTTAGGTTGTGTAATTTTTTTGTATTTTACTTTATTAGATCATAAACATTATTGAATAACCCGTCAAGAAAAGAAGAAATAAGATTGAGTATTGGTTAAATATATATCATTCATGGAGTCGGTTAAATGTTAATTGTTAGAAAATTATTGTTTTTTTCTTAATTTTATTCGTATTTTATACACTTTTTCTATTATAAATATTCAATAAATTTGGACCATTAAGCCAAACTTTTATCGACTCATGAGTAACAGTATGCTTTAGTTTGGTTTAAATCTTCAGCGTTTTGATTTTAACTTGGAAGAATATGAAATAGTTGTAAATATTTAATAAGTTACTATAAATTATTTCAGTATTTTGTAAGAAAACATTAAAAAATATTTTTTAAAAAGGTCTAGTAATTACTTTAACTAACTTGAAAATCATTTTTATAATGATTGGAATTAAAATCTATGTGAACCAATATTTTCTACGTGTTCAATACTGATCCAAACATTTAACTATTTATGTTTGAAATCACTAAAGCCAAGATAGACTTACAAATATATCTTTTTGTATTCTTATAATTACATATTTGAATAAAAATACTTTTGTAACAAGCTTAGAAGTATCATTGACGGATATTAGAAAACAAATATATAATAAAATAATGTAAAAGATATATAAGTAATATCTTATCTATCTTTAACATCTAAACGATGACAAGATAATAACATTAAAAAACGATTTATCTATGAAACACATTTTACGCACGGCCCACATGTAGCAACATGTTACACGCATTGTTCTTTATTTATTTCTTAATAATAATAATTATTATACTCTTTCTTCAATACCAATTATACTTTTTTAAGTTAATATTTTTTATTTTACATTTACCTAGCATTTTTGTATGAACGTATACGTACTTCGTTAGCATTTTAAGCTTTGTTTTAAATATTGAAATGCATATCAAGCAATGATACTTTAGAAAACCGAAAAAATAAATGATGAAACATTAAAGCATTCACAGTAGAGTCTTTATAAATATGTGAGTGTGTTTGATATATTATATGAAATGGTTTTGAATGGTTGTAAGTAGAGGTGTACAAACCGGTTTGGGGGCCCAAACCGGTTCGGGTCCCAAACCGAAACCGGTTTGGTCAAACTCGGTCAAAACCGGTTTGGCCCCAAACCGGTTCGGGTTCAAACCGGTTTCAAAACCGTAAAAACCCAAACCTATCAAACCGGTTTGGGTCGGTTTGGAACCGGTTCGGGCCCAAACCGGTCGGCCCAAACGGTTTTTTTTTTTTTTGTATATTCAAACGAAATTTTAAACTTTTAATTAAAACATAAATATTTATAACATTTTTATATAATTATATAATTAAAAGAATTTATATCATTTAAACAATTTATACATTTATAAACATTTATAACATTTAAACAATTTATAACATTTATAAACATTTATAACATTTAAACAATTTAAACATTAAACGATTTAAACAATTAAACATTTAAACGATTAAACAATTAAACAATTAAACAATTTATAACATTTATAAACATATATATATATATATATACTATTTATTAACATTATAAATAATTTAAGCATTTTAACAATTAATAACATTTATAAACAATTTATATCATTTATAAACAATTTAAACATTTTAACAATTCGTAACATTTAAATAATTTAAACATTTAAAACTAAACATTTAACATAGTCGTTTCTTCGTTCGTATTATACTTGTACGTTTATTCCTCGCCACCGGAACCGGAACTGTTACGAAGGTAGTCATCATATGCCGCTTCATCATCAGTCATTCCTGGTGTCAATCCGCTCTCTACCTCGTCCTCGTATAATTCTGCTTCGTATTCCAGTTCTCCTTCAAGCGATCGTTTGTCTTGTACTCTTTCCGCGGCATCCAAATAATCTTTCAAGCAAATTGACATTTCAACTGCTTGTGGAGTGAGTCGAGTTCGTCTTATTGATATAATCCTGCCACTAACAGAAAAAGCAGATTCCGAAGCTACCGTAGAAGCTTGGACGGTTAGTAAATCTCGGGCCATGGTGGATAGGATGGGAAATTGATCTTCCTTACCTTTTCACCAAGCCAACAAGTCAAAATTTTTAAATTCATGTGGAGTCATGGTCGATAAAAAGTTTGTAAGACCATACCTCCCGAGTTCACTACTCGGAGTGTTACCACGTTGACGTTTATTACATTCATCTCTTAAAGTATTATATAAATCAAACATTGGATCATTCGAACATTTGACATTTGCCGCATGCCTTAAAGCATCATGGATTTGTGATGTTTCCCCGTATTTTAATAAATAAACATCATACATTTGTTGTAATTGTTTGTTGAAAGTCGCTTTTAAAGTTTTACTATACATTGGTTTACCAACTTCTAAATCCAAATTAAAAGTAATTTTATCAAGTAAAGTTTCAACCCCCGACAAATTTAAACAAGGGTTTAAAGCAGCGGCACATGTAATAACGGGTGGCATTTCTTCAAAATATTTTTTAAGTTTTTCTTTCATTGGGGGTATCATATCGGAATAAGGTCTACCCCTACACGACAATTCATTTAATTTTGAAGTCATTAAATAAATTTGGTGTAGTACCAACGGACTCGTTGGGTAATAAACTCCAGAAAGACATGTAGTTGCATTTTTAAAAACTTGAAGCATTTTTGTTACTTCTTCGATGATGGGCCAACCCGGTGGATGGTAAGAATTTGCCTTTCCCCGACTTACCAAACTATTATGAAAGGCTATTAAACTTTCTTTTTGTTCAATAGCCTTTTCAAACATGTTACATGTGGAATTCCATCGTGTTGATACGTCCCAATTCGGACCTAAACATTTAATATTTGCGTCTTTACAAAACTTGCGATATTTAGTATATCTTTGGTTGTTACTAAAAATATCACGTAACATTCTTTTAAAACAATCTTTAATTGTTTCAATCGTTTTTAAACCGTCTTGCACGGCTAAGTTTATGATGTGCGCAACACATCGACTATGAAAAAACACACCCTCACATATTGGTTTATATTTTAATTTCAAATGATCTATCGCAAGAGTGTTGTTTGAAGCATTATCAAAAGATATAGAAATTATTTTGTTTTCTAATTTATACGTTTGAATAACTTTATCAATAAGATAAAAAAAGTTTTGGCCGGTGTGAGGATAATCAAACAATTCAAACGCAATCGTACGTTTCATCATTTGCCACGAATCGGGTTCAACCCAATGGGCGGTGACACAAATGTACGAGTCCGGTGAACCGTGAGGTGTCGACCAAACATCACTAGTTAAGTTAACACCGGTTTGTAAATTTTCAAAATAAGATATTAATTCATTTTTAGCTTTTTTCCACATTTTTAAACAATCTCTTCGAAGAGTAGCACGACTTACATTGGTGTAACGAGGTTGGAGAGTTCGTGAATGAGTCGAGTCAAACGTTCGTTGTCGAAATGTTTGAATGGCAAGCTTTCTTGAATTACAAATTGCGCCATTTGCTCCCGAACCGCATCAACGTTATAAGCCCAAATATTTCCTTCGTTTGTCATCGAAGCTTGACCTTGAGAAGGTTCACCTTTTAACGCTCTACAATATTTATTTGCAATATGGTTTTTCAACGTTGTGTTTGCATCTTTTTTGAAAAACTTATGACAAAACTTGCAACGAGCCTTGTTTGGACCGCTAGCCATTTGACATAAATCGTAATTGCACCATACTTCGGGGTTCCTATTCGTAGGAAGGATTGCTATCACCACGTTGCTTGAAGACGCTTCACAACCAACGGATGATTGAGCACTTGTTGAAGCCATTTCAGAGATTTTTGTGAGAGCGTTTTTTAGAGCGTTTTAAACGAAAGTATTTGTGGAGAGCGTTTTTGAGAGCGTTTTTGAGATTTTTGAGAGTAGAGAGTGTTATAAGTTGTTGTGATTCAACCAAAACATCAAATACATATATATAGTAACCTAGTGGGGGTATAATGGTAAAAAAACATCAAAAAAAAACGGTCAAAAATTGCAAAAAACGGCTATATAGCCGTTGGGTAACGGTAACCGGTTTGAAACCGGTTTGGGTAACCGGTTTGAAACCGGTTTGGGTGACCGGTTTGAAAATCGGTTTGGGTGACCGGTTTGGGAAACCGGTTTGGGACCGGTTGGAACCGGTTTGAAAACCGATTCGGTTTGAAACCGGTTTGGAACGTCGAAGTGATAAACCGGTCAAGAACCGGCGGTTCGGGCCCGGTTTGAAACGGTTTGGGCCAAACCGGTTTGGGCCTCAAACCGGTTCCGGTTTTTTTTGGCCGAACCGGTTCCCAAACCGGTTTTTTTTGGCCACCTCTAGTTGTAAGTGAATGAGAAAGAAAATTTTATTGTTGATTGGTATATTTAAAGAATCATTATTCAATCCTTAAAATTTTTTTAATATTTTTTAAAGTGGTTGTGAGTGGATGAGAGAGAAAAAAGTAATTGAAAATGAAAGGAAAAAATATAGTGATTTTTAATGTAATTATATGAATAAAAATAAGGAACCTAGTGTGAATACTCTTAGAAAATCATTCGTTAACTCGTGTCCCTAGACAGTATGGCTCAGTAATACAAAGATTTAACGAAGCTTGGGTGTCGAAGACAATAGATTTAGCATGTATATTTTAGAGTAGTAGGATCGAACAATGACATCAAAATAAATATTGATACTTATCCATACAAACTTACAGTGAATGACACACAATACACAACATAATACTATCTTGTATATGTAACGTAGTTAAAATAAATAAATTATGCTTTGATACCAATGTAGTTACAAATAAGATCAAACAAACAACATAGGATCATTTAAACACATGCAAACATGTGGAATATGTGTGTATGATGGTGTAAACACTCAATAACTCTCAGTTATATAAAAAATCAAACACAAATTGAATACAAGTAGGACGAACTCTAAGAATTAAACACAAGAATAAATACAAAATGCAATTGTATACAATCTAAAGGTTGTATAGGTTAGAAGTTTCATGCACGCCTAATACATTAGTAAACTATTCTATTAATGCTTGAATGCATGCACATTAAAACTGCAAGACTAGTTGCTACATCGATTGAAATTGCTACATTCAAATCACTTCACATTGAAGTCGCAACTTCAATGCGAAGTTTCGATTATGTAAAATCCATATGTCAAAATCATGCCTTTGATCAAATCCACTTTCGATTGTTATAACTCTACTTGAAAGTGAACTTACTAACACTAAGATAAATTGAACAACTTATTCTTGCTATTATAATACCTTACAATTCTTGCTATTATAATACCCTACAATTCTGAATGAGCCACACTTGTGAAAAACTTCTGGTATTTACAAAACGAGATGTATAATTGTGGTAGGGGTTTAAAACCGATAAGCTTGTTTGTTTGTAACCATGAGGTTATCGGTACAAATCGTGAGAAGTAAGAGTATGTACATCATAAATCATATGTTATCCGACCCTCCTCGGACTCTACCTAAAGCAAGAGATAAATCAAGCATTAGATTTTTTATCTTTAAATTTATCATGTACCGATTTATTCTTAAGAAATACTTCATACTTGTTTGTTAAGGACACAAACCTTGATGGAAAAACAGTGTTGGATCGAGTTCTACAATGTGTAAATATTATAATTTCAAGAGTAAAATATGTGTAAAATAGAAATCAAGGTGTTTGGTAATAACAATAATATATATAATATATATATATATATGTGTGTATGTATATATATGTATATATATATATATATGTATATATGTATATATATGTGTGTATATATATATATATGTATATTATATATATATATATATATGTATATATATGTATATATGTATATATGTATATTATATATATATATATGTATGTATGTATATATGTATATTATATATATTATATATATATATATATATATATATATGTATGTATGTATATATATGTGTGTATATATATACACACACATATACAAAAAGTTGATATCTAGTTCATTCATGTCTTAGCCTTTCGGTCTTAAATTTATAAAATTTTAAGAAAATGAAAATTTTGATACGCAACAACCTTGTGATTTGCATTTATCGTTTGAAATCCGAATAATAACGTTATCTACTCACCCATTTTGGACTATATACATGAATCCAATCTACTTATTATTCCTATCCGCCTGTTCTATAACTCATTTAGATTTTGCCTTCACATCATTTATATCGCAATATTATAAATAAATAATTATTTTTTTCATTAATTTGATTTTATTCGGTATATATAAATGCACACATAGCCACATAGGATACTAGGAGTCGTGTGCGGCCCTAGACTTTGCAATAGGTAAAAACTAGTTTTATACCCATCTGTTGATCGGGTATTTTAATATAATAAAATGAAAATTTTATTTCTTTGAATTCTAAACAAAATCAACAAATTTGAAATTGAAGTACATATAATGAAATTCCACGAAGGAACTATTCATCTTGTTCTTGGTTTTTAAATGGCTTTTTATGTAATGATCGTCTCATAGAGTGATACCATGCAAAAATAGAATAGAAGGTCATTCACATATACCTGCAAGTACGAATGAAATAAAAAACTATAATATTTGTATCAAAATATTATGTTTGAAATTTCTAAATAACAAATCATCAACAAAATTACATATTTAAAGCTTCTAATGCAATGATCGTCCCCACATGCTTCTATAGATAAAACTTCCATTCTTTGATAAAAGAACTCTAATTGACAATAACATATTTATAGCACTATAGGAAGAAAAACATATGAGAAAAGAATGATGGTGTCTAAAACCCATGATAAAGCTCAAATAATTTAAAAATCCGCAAACTAAAAAGACATCTTTATCCAAGCTAATATCTTCCTATAAGCAATATTAGAAAATATTCATGACAACACTAGGATATTGAATAAACACATACAACCTTGTTATATCAAGAATCTGTTCATTTTCGTAAAATTGGTCCAACTATCGAGTTTTAGCCTCACAAAGTTGTGATTTTGTCTTCATATTCTTTAGTACCTCGACAACCCTTCATCATATCTCCAATTTTCTTCCCCTTCAACAATTGAACAACAGTGCCATTACTGTATTGACACATATACTATGGTTGACAATATTAATCATTAGCCAAATGTAAATTTTAGGACCTTTAAACTTAGATGTCAGTTGAAATCAGATTTTTGTGAAAAATAATCAAGTGACACCATGTTATGATCTTCACATATATATATATATATATATATATATATATATATATATATATATAGAAAAATAAAAGTATACTTGAGTGAAAAATAAAGAAAAAGACCATAAATCATTAACTTTCTTACCTCCTATTGAATGGCTCACTCAACCTAACACAAAATTCTATTTAAACCAATGTTTGTATATATGAATGTATACATATATAGCATGATCAAAAAGTTATGCGAGAATACTTATATTGATTTAACATGAATTAGTGGAAAGTGCAAAATGCACCATTAGGAGGGAAATTCATATCTATATCAATGTGCATACCAAAACTTCCAAAAGGGGCTGCAATTATTTTTCATAACACTTCTCAAGTGTTTTTCTTCTTCATCGATCTCTTCCCGTATTTCCCCGCTCTTGGGCTTCCTAATCATATAAATGGCGTATTAAAGTTATGATGTGATGTTAAAGAAAATAATTTACCATCAAGATATGCTTTAAAAACCAATGATGAACCACCACTATCTAACCACTCGATCCGTTGTTATGCACATCCAAATATCATGATCAATTCAAATAACACAATATTGGTGATCGACAACCAAATCATTTTGAACTCAGATCCATGATAAGAAATTAAACCAATGCATTTTGAACCACATTTAATTAAATTAATGCATGATTCAAGTCTAGAGCAATCATAATCAACGTCAGCAAAAGATGCTAATTTATTTAGTTACATATATAAATATACTCTACGCATATGCATCTTTGATAAGACCGAATTTGTTAAAAAAGATAGTAACTAACAATAAACATTGATTTTCGGGAGAAGTATAGAAGTTGATGACTATTGTCTTGTGAAATTGTAGTTTTTCAAATAAATTGACCTAAATGCCTGCTGCCTTTCTTGATGAACAGTTGAAGTTTCTGCATTTAATTTGGTTATCTCTTTCTGTTGTTTCCAAATAGAATTCAGAAATCTTAAGTGTGCTTCTCTCTTTCATTGTTGGTAATGTTGGAGCCTTAAGCATCTGTTAAAACAATTTGAATTTAGCACAAGAGCCCATTTGTCATGGTGATATGATATGAAAAGATAATTTATCTTTATGTTGAATGGACGAGCCTTAATTTTAGAAACTTTAATCATCATCTCTGATTCTCTTCCTTGAGCTCTGCTAAACTCTTGAGCAGAAACCCTAAACCCACCTAACTCGAACGATAATGGTGGTGACGATGAGTAGAAAGCCAACAACAAAAGCCCAATCGTGAATTTAGGGCGTTGTGGTTGACGAAATCAACACTATAGAATTGGTACAAAGAAATCAACTGTATCTTCACTTTACGGTATAAATTTCTAACTGATTCGCCGACTTGATGTGATCCTCTTCAATTCACAGAGATAGCAACATAAAAGAACAACACCAACATGTGACTTTATAATGTATTATGCATATTTGTAAAAACCATATACTGTAGACAGTTCTGATTTGATTACAGCTTCATCCGACTGTAATGATTCATCTTGACGGCGGTTACCGGCAGTTATGAAGACCAGAAGTAATATATTATATAATAAGATCATAACTATTATAACAATAACTAAAAGAAAATTATTGTAACAAACTACTTATATATTCACAGTTAAATGAATCATAAAACTCTTCAAAGTATTTTTTAAATGAAATTGTATGTGGATAAACTCTTTGGATACACTTATCTAGAGCCCAATTTAAGACTAACTTAAATCTTCATCTATTTTTCTTTTTCTTACATTTTTACTCATGGATAACTATTTAGGACACAATTTTTAAAATCATATAACAATAACAAATAAAATTTACTAATTATCTTTACCCATAATCACACTAATTAAAGCCAGTTTTTCTTTCTTAATGTTTTCTTTTACTTCACACTATATAAGAAATTAATTTATTACACATTATTTAGAATATAATTAAAGGTTGTCATAAATTTATGTTGATAATATCCTATTTGGTTCGGTTAGAGACTATGACAATATTATCATAAATGATGGAAAAGAAGTTTCAAAAAGACGTGAAAGTAAATAACCTACTTTTTATGAAAGTATGTCATAAAAAGACATTAACTTTTGATTGATCCTTGATCATTCAAGAAATGCTTCTAATATCAACTTATGATAAGATTTGGAAAGTTTGAGATGGAAATCAAGATAAACAATGTCTTCACATAAGTATGATGGCGAGCCGACCCGACCTAAGAACTAGTCAAACCCGAAACGTCTTTATTGTTTGAAGAGAGCATGTGAAACACAAGACGCGTATTCTAGGATACAAACAAATAAATGTGTGTGTATAACAGAAGTGCACGCGGGGTTGTTTGTACCACGGGAGTGAATTTCTGACACAAAGTGAAAGCACGACATTTACCCATTGGCGCATTGGCGGACCTAAGGGGTGGGGGTGAGGTCGCCCACACTCCATGAAAAATTTTGTTCTTTGGTATATATACAATTTAATCTTGAACGCTCCTCAATAAATGTTGACTCCGGCCCATGATTTTTTGATTCCGACAATAATTTTGACACCGACTCCAAAAAAACAAAATCAACTTAGATTCTTAAATTTTTAAAAACATAAACATATTATAAACTAATTTACACATATTTTAAAATTTTCTTATAAACCCAACAACTATTTAAACAATTAATTTCTCTACTGCGTTAATGCCTATAAATCTAATATCCAAATACCGAATAAGTATTTTGAAAATTTAAGCCCATTAAAACAATGATCCACGCATTAAACAACTAACCTAATCTATATTTATATCTGTAATCTATATAGAACATCTATTTAAGACAAAATGGTCATTTTACATAATTTTTTAAGACACCAAGCATAACTTATAAAGCATGAAATACAAGCATTATATGCAATAATTCATATTTTGCATTCCTTTAATAAACTTATTTTAATTAATATATTACTTAATTCACATTGTTAATGTATTATTTAATAACATTAGATTATTTAAATCATTGCATTAAAAATTATCTTATTATAACAATTTAGATAATATTTTAATTAATACTTACTATTTGTATTTTTATAACTAGATGCTATTTATTTAAATATTATATTAATTGAAAATTAATATACTTTAATCTAAAGAGATAGTTATAACTCAAGGTAACTAAAATTATGAGTGTGATTAAAAAGTTATCATTTACAAATAGTAACTTAGCATTAATCATAACACAATTTTGCATTTGATAAGAGTTTTTATTCAAATCCTTGTAACGTTTTGTTTAATGATATCAACGACATATTAGATACCATATGTTCAGTAATAGTATCATAATGGTATTATATCAAATCACTAAAACATATATAGATGTCTACAAGAATCTAAATGCCTGTATTAAGGGCAATTGAAAAGATTGTTTGTTCAGTCACATATAAGATTCTAAATAGTTGATCATTATTACCGCCCCAAGCCCTAAATTCTTAGTTTCGCAAGAATACTTGTTCTCGGAGCACTTACTATCGGTCATCGCTCCGTTCGTGATTACAACGACGTTGTATTTATTACACTTTGAAAAATACTTGTTATATTAATGTTTTTATAGATTATATAATGACTAGGTTTGAAATATAAAATCAGTTGAGAATAACTTTAGACATATTGTACTTTTATTATATTTTTTAATGACACTTGATGTATTATGCTTTAAATTTTGATTTGGTTTTTAATTTTTTTATGTGAACCAAATCAACCACAAACCTAAACTAGTAGAATTTAATAATTGACTACCAAAAATTTTCGACCCCCACGAAAACAAGTTTTTGGTTTGCCATTGCACATACAACACAAAACACAAAGCTCTGGGCTTAGGTACATAAGCGGGGTTCAAATCAGTTTTAGATTGAACCAATGAACACCTTTAGCTAAACCGGCCGTGTTCGGATAGACTGGTTCACTGGTTGACTTGTTAACTCGTTTAATTTTTAATTTTTTAAAAGGGTGTTTTATGTAATATATTAATCTCATTGCATATTTTATCCAAAATTTAAAATAATATAAAAATTACATAATGTTTTATAATTTAGAGATAATGAGTTTATAGACTTCAGATTATTGTTAATTTTTGTTTTAAAGTATTAATAAATAAAAATATAAGAAAATATCAGCTTAAATGGGTGTTTTTGTCAACCCATGAATATTCAGGTCATGTTGGGCTCATGTGCCTCGCAAAATTTTCGGGTCCCTGTTAACAATCCTCGAACATGACCCATTGGCACCTTTAGTTTCTATATGTGAAACAATACTTGTGGCATGGAACATCAGAAGTAGTGTACATGACCACATGATATTGTTGCACTCAACTGCTATCATGCTATGGATGCAATAAATGTCGGTTAGATACGGATTATATAAGAAAAAAACTATTTTCTTAGTTGATGATCATAATGCTATTGACATCAAATAGTTTAGCTTAACACTCCATGACTAAAATACATTGCATCACATGCCACTTCCCCAAACAAGAGAATATAAAGGTCGACTTATAAGTGAACTTTTAACGAAAAAACAGTCAAACATGATATTCAACTATTTGTAAAGGTAGAATTTGGAGGATTCAAAGAGAAAGAGAAAGAGAAACCTATCCAATCTTCTTTAGGAAGAAAATTTTATTAATAAACTTTTGTTGGGTAGTGGTGTACAAAAATATCCGAATCCGAGAATCTGATCCGAATTTTCGGATATCGGACATCCGAAAAATTCGGATTCGGATAGTGGTCGATTTTTAAAAGTTTCAGATATTCGGATATCTGATTATCCGAAAACTAAAAAATAATTTTTTTAATTTTTTTTGAATTTTAGATATATTTTTACTTTGGATTGAGATTTTTAGTGTATATTATGAATTTTATGATATGATTTGGTTTTTAAAGAAAATGAACACAAAAGAATCATACAATGTAATGTTTTTAAGACAACACGTTTATGCCAACATTTATTGAAATAACATGTGATAGAACTTTATCATAGTTAGATAACTCATAGCAAACATTTGTTGTAATGTGATCATACACTGTTTGTTAAAACAAGATCAATCCATACAAATAACATGAATGAGAAAAGTTTGGAACATAACCTATTATCATTTGTTAATTGCTAGTATAAACCAACTCAAAAGTGCTAGAATTGTAGTTTATATATCTTGATATTCAAAAGGTAAAAAAAGACTTACAATAACTAACGTATTTTGTATACTTGTATGCATGATGTATCTACAACATGTAATGTTACATAATACATATCAAGATATGAAAATAAAAGAAAGGCTAAAAGGTTTCGCACAAATTTTCATAACTGATTAAACTCAATTAAACAAAAACTTCATTAAAAATGTATTACTCTAAAATGAATAGAAATTAAATTCTACTGTTGAATCTTTATGATATAAGTTTTTTATCTGGTTATTATGTTGTTTGTTTCTCTACAACGTAATCAATGTTGAAACTCATTTGTCAATTTATGTTATTTATTATTGTCAACGATATGTGTTTTGAATAAATATCTAGTAAAGGTGGGTATTTTGGTGATTTTAACATTTCATTGGAAACTTCGAGATTCCTTCCAAGGCGAAAGAAGTTTTAAATTACTCGGTGCATTAAAAATCTTTTCAATTTCAATTCCATCATGTCAACTAAACATGTTTTTAAATACAAAAGTTTTCAATTCGAAGTCCATAGAATTTCATAAACCAAAAGTTTCCTATTAATGCTTATACTGGTCTTACAAGACCCTTCAATGACATGATGTATGAGTCCTTTTTGCTAAATGAAACAAGAACTTAAATGACATAGGATTATGAATTGGCTTATTTGATTTATTTCATCAAATTTGAATAATAAAAGCTTAGAGATTTTTAGATCATCTGTTTGATTTTAACTTTAAAGATTTTACCAATGTGTTTTGCTTCAGAATGAGATGAAACATAACATTGTATCTACTATACGAACTACCCTTCTAGGACGTGTGTTATGGATCGAAATCATTTTAAGTGCCACTGATGTAGGGTTTACAGACTAAATGAGTTCAGTTACTCATCAGACTAATATTTTTGGTTAAGTTATTCTGTTTGGTCTGTACCAACCTGTTTTAGTTGTAATAGATTGTTTATTTTGGGTAAGAATGCAAAGTTCACAACTTTAGGGACCTGCAAAAAAATTACCCGTCACTACCACACGACAAATCCCAATCAGCAACTCCATATTTCCAATCCATTCAAAAACACCACATGAATTCATCCCTCTAACCAAAATCCCTAAAACATTTGCACCAATGGGTGTTCCCAATTACGCAAACAATCGCCATTATCATCATCTTCAACTCCCCTAAACGTCTTGTAAGTTCATACCCTTTTACCCTCTTCGTTTTGATCAATTCTCGTTAAAAATGACATCTTTTGCTTACAAGATTTGAAATCTTGGGTTTTGATCGTGTGTTTTGGTAATGTGCGTTTGTAATTTGACGGATTCTGGGTTATTTGCAGGTGGTTTGAGAGTTTGAGTGTGTCTCGATGGTATGCTCCCTTGCAGGTGGGCAGATGGCAACCCTTCTACAAGGAAGGAGTAGATCGCAAATAATGGCAGGTAGAAGCAAATAATATTATGTTTGTGTTCATCATCATCATCATGATTGTGATCATTATAGTTAGGGCTAAATGGCAAATGTAATTAGGATGTTGGTCGGTTAGTTATTGTAAGACCCTAGGCAAATCTTACATTGGTCGTGGATAGAATATATGTTGGGTTCTTAAGGAATGATTGCCTCAAATACCAAAAACATGTTTTGGACACATTGGTTGTGGATGAGATGAGAATTTTAGAGATAAATGTGCTCGAGTGAGAGCAATGACTCGAGCAACCAAAAGCAATTCTGTGAGCTTTTTATGGCAAAGTGGACAGTATCCGTGGTATGAGGGGCCGGACGTTACATTTATTGTTATTATCATGATATCATCATTATCATTGTTTTTTATTTGTTTATGTGAATGTGAACATATTAGGGAAAAGTATGTTGTGTGCCAACTTCCATTGTGTTACTTGATGTTTAAATTGTGTTATTGTTAACACCATTTTGTCACAAGTTTGTCTTATATTGATAGTCAGTTATGTTTCATCTTTCATGGAATTATGCTAGACGAGTGAAATTGTTTGTTTCGCGTTTAATTCTATGACAGAGGATGTAGGCTGTTGGAAGTTAGCGGCGCAGTACATTCAGAGAGAAATTAAAGAGGCGGATGAAGTAAATTTGCTTGATGAAGAAGGTAAATTATCTGATTCATTATTTGGAGTTAGAAAATGATTCTTGTAAGCCTTCTTATCTATGGTTTGTGAGTAATGGGTACCTTGTTGGTAGCTAACACCGTTCTTATTAGAGCGGGCAAGATGGCGGGTCAACTGACCATTCAAAAGGATTAGAGTTAAAATGGGTCATCTTTGGTGCAGACTGAAATAGGCCAGGTTGGGTTGTCATGCCACCACATCTTTTCCATTTTTTAAAAGATAATGAATGCATTAGTTATAAATGCAAAAACAATTTTATTATAGTAATAATCTTAATCTTGTAATTAAATGGGTGACTTTCAACTTGTTTGACTTTCCCCTTTAGCTATGTTCTTTTTATTTAATCCACCTGACATAATACACAACCCAGATCAACACATTTAAAAATAAATGGCTCGATATAAGAATGGTGTTTGACAACCATATATCTTTTAACATGCATTTTTTATAGCTTTATAGTCTAATAACATGCAAGTGTTTAGTATTTTAAATTGTTTTAACTATGAGGAGAACCCTATATGAAAAGAGCACCATGAGTGAGGTTAGGGGTCCATTAATATATAAAGTTCTAGATTGCTTGTTGAGTTGTATCTTTGAGATTGCAGCCAAGATGGCAGACCTACTGTGGAACTATATTAACTAAGAAAACCTACTATTAATTATTATTAAAAATATTATATTAAATGTCAGTATATTTGTAGACTCACTTTCTGTTTTATTCCAATGATTTTGTAATGCAGATATGCATGTATTTGGTTTGAGGCCTATGATGGATCCTTTAATCTTGGTGAATACTTAAACAAGTTTGGTTTTGCTTTTACATTCTTGTTGAGGACTATTTAGATATATTTTTACATTCTCAAATGTTAACTTGCAGGTTTCTTGCAATTCTTGCAAGAAACCAGTGAAGGCTAGCCAATATGCAAATCATGCAGGTAGTATTATCTTTCCAACTTAGTTATGGTAGTTTTTGGTCTCTTTATGATGATTAATTCTGCTAGATGTGAGAATGAAAAGAAAACTACCTTAATTTGATGTCAACCAACTATCAAGTTAATTTATGTATGTCTTCGAATTTTACAGAAGTATGCAAGTCATTAAGTTCACTAGTAGACAGTACAACAGAGATTGATGTTGCAGGGAAAAAGAAACCTCCAAGGAAGGAGAAGAAGAAGTTACAAATTAGTATTTCTAGTATCCTTATGATCCTATTTACATTTGCAGCATTTGTTTTATGTGTTTCTTTAAGTTGTGTTTGTTGAGCTTAACTCGAATGTAGCACGAGTTGCATCAAGCGGTAAGCCTGAAAGATGTGCAATTGCTAATACCGTTGCTTCAAATCTTGTGTGGATGAGCAAATACTAAAGGATACTTCATTTTCTACACAACCAAAAGGTTTCTTCCTTCTTTTATGCGCATCTTTCTATCTTTTATTTGTCAAATACTAAATTCTACTTGTATATATAATGATGTTGTAGAATGTGCAATGCATGTTGTATTTGATTGAATTACAATGCTACTTTGTTGTCACCAATGTTTTCTTTTGTTTGTTAAGTATTACTTTTATTTATATACAAGTAAATATGTTTCAATAACCCTGTACTTTTAGTGTGTACTGGTTAGAAATCTGTGGTAACTATTTGGTGGTTTTTGATTATATTTTGCTCTGTTTGCTAAATGGAAATGATATTATGTTTTTATGCTAATTGTTTCACAGTTCAAGTACTAAAGCTTAATTTCCAGCAGAACTAATAATTACATATAACATACTCATTTACATTATATAAGTGCAAAATGAAATTGGAATTCTTTGCTTCTTTATTGATCCTCTATACTTTTTGTAAAGAAAAAATAGATTGCTCTGAATTTGAAACTGGCAATGAACCAATTGTGCCATTTTATGTTTATAAATTGCTTTACGTGTAAGAACCAAAACGTTTCTTATTTGCAACATACTTAAGAGTATTGATTTTATTCACTCTATATTATTTATCATTTTGATGCATCCACTTAGTCTAAATATATATTCAACTTTTTGATAAATTATATTTAGTTTATCAAAGTGACACCACCATACCTTAAACTATAGATGGTGGATTCTGATAAATTCCAAGTATATTCTGTCCTTTTTTCCACTCACATATCATGGATTTGTGAAGTTGACGTAATATTATTGGAGTTCTTAATCATAACAAATATTTAGTTATTTAATTAAACTCGTTCAACTGTTAGTTTCAAAATCTAAAATCTTCTAATTTCTCGTTTCATGTTAGGAAATAAAAAACAATTTGACAGTATTAATAAAGAATATCTTGAAGATATATGATAAAAATTGTCATGATTTCAACTTACATCCCCATGTTTATCTCAATCAAAACTCATTATTCAGGTAAAAAGTTCCTAAATGAATCACAAGCAAGAAGCTTGAAGAACTTTGATGATGTCAACAGCCATCAAACACCTACAAAACTCAATGACCACCACCTACAGTCCAAAGGTAATTTCACCCGCTATTTATTAATTTAATGAATTGAATATATGTTTATGATAACAATTATGGTGGGACAGGAGTGTCGAGTGTTCCAGCTCCACTTGCAACCAAGATTTTCTATTCTCAGAGAAATCAACGACTCAGATCCGTGATAAGCCACATGTATTACAGATCATCAACACAACATGATCACGGCTTAAGCAATACGCAATTTTCACAAATTTATGACCCTCTTGAAAAGGTATGTCATAATCCTATGATTTTTGTTAGTGCTTTAGTGCATATCGACTCACTTATGACCCCATTTACGTAAAAAGGTCAATTCGGTTGGAATTTAACTGATAACAGGTCACAGGGCAAATGGTCAAGTTTTGATAAATTAGCTAAAAATTAAAGGGATTAAACACATTTATATCGGCCAAAAGTTGTCTGATGCGTATTCAAACGTTTGTTTAAAAGAATTTATATTATTATTTTCATTTCACAATTTAACATATGTTTTTATGTCATTGTAGGATGGCCATTAGGACAATGCAGCTGCAATATTCTGGTTGTACAGCCACGAAGAAATTTTGGTAGCCGAGGTGATTAAGTAGTTATTATATTTCTACACCTTTGAACGGTGACTCTTAGTTCTGTTTCATGTGATTCTGTATCACATGCTAATCTATGCAAAAACAGAACTTCATATCTAGGATGACACTGGAACCAATTCAAACGGTGTGTCGTTGTCATCGTATAAATCCTCGTATAGTATTGTTTTTTGGTCAATTCTTTAAATGCCAGATGCAAATTTAGTTCCAGAGCTATAGTATGATGCCCTTTGTTGCTGTACTGATGTGCATAAACCCTAAAGAATATAATCATATTTTGCTTAGATGAAGCAAGCCTCTTGTGATTCTTTAAGTTGTTATATAATAACTGCATATGCGCACATAAGGTATCATTCTTTTGTTGGGATATTGTGATTTTACAATATTAACTCCCAAAACATGTGAATCAACTTCCAGCTTATTTAAATTCTTAACAAACGATGTTTTACAAGTGGCAGTTTTCAGGCGAAAAGAACTCACTGCTGATTCTCACCAACAATTCTTCTTAATTTGTTCAAAACTATGAATGATTGATGCAACATTCAAGTTTTGACCGCAAACCTCAACTCTATGCTTTCTGCAAGCATCTCTAATGTCTGCAAGAAGTAGTTCGGGTCTTGAAAGTGATTCGTTTGGCTAATGTTCGTCAATCAGCACCCAATTCAATTGTTATTTCAAGAATCTAATATTTCATCATATCAGCCGGTTGTTATAATTGTAAAAGAAGGTAACTTGTTTGACTCCTTAGAGTGATCGTAGAGCACTAGAGCTCATGAACGGAGGGAAAAACGTGTTGACACTCTTGATGAATCTTTGATTAACTTGAATCGCGGTTTGCCACAAAAAACAGAAGATTAACAAAAAAACACAAGTACCAGATACTTTATAACTCATAAAAAAACATATCGTGTCACACTATCTATGGGATTGTTTGATTTAAATTAAGAAAATGGTGATGTTAGCAATCTTATACATAAATTTATTATTTATTATCGACAACTTAATTAAATTTAGAAGAAATCATGTCATGTTTAAAATATTAAAAAATTGCAGTTCTAAAAACACAACATTTGTTTTAAAGCATATTCTAATAAAATTAACAATTATTCTATAGATCTATAGAATGTAACGAACCGAAAGGAATACACAATTTGTGGTTCGTATAAACTTTTGACTTGAATTCAAGCTAAAGGAATTTACAATTTGGGGTTCATTTAAACAGTAATAAGTCAATATAATAAGACAAATTGGATATTAATAATACAAACTATAACCTATTAACCGATAATAATCCATCCTGTCTGTTTGGCTAATAATTTTCCTAACTTTATTTTTGTTGTCAAAAGCAACCCTGATAGCATAACTGTCATCAATTTACACTTGATTTTCACTTATTTTTCACTCCATTTCATTATGTTTTTTTTATTATTTCATTCACAATCATCATTGTGAGAAAAATCAAGTGAAAATCAAATGTATATCAATAAATGATTATGGTAGTTGGACTGCCTTCGGCAACAAAAATCAAAATTAAGATTATTATTGACCACTTTAATAGTACGGATTATTATTGGTCAATAAGTTATAATTTGAGTTATTAAAATCTAATTTACATATTATAAAGATAAAAATGTGTAAGTTGATAAATTTATTTTCTATTGCATGATATAACTATAACTATAAAGTCAACTTTTATCCAAACAACAATTTTTTCTCCATACATGCAATTATGAATTATTTTATTTTTGTAATAATATCCACGTCAGAAAAGCGTCCCAGACCCACCGTCGTTTCTGAGGTGTGGAAGCATTGCTACCTTGAAAATACATGTCAACAAAACATGTATTTATTAAATAATTTTAAAATATAAATTAATTCTATGGTCAAAAACCACAACAATTCAAAGACTTGTTGATGTCGCTATACGATCATAAACAACTCATGTCCAGCCCTAGCAATGGGCAAAATATAGACACAAGAATGTATTGATGTCACAAATTATGTATTTCAACATGTACAATTATACATGATGAATAACACTAGGCAAAATATATTGGGAATATGATTAGGGTCTTCCACTCAGTCTTGAGTTAGACCGGACCGAACCAGAGACCGAAAACACTAAAAGGTTCAATCAATAATGAACCATGAGTGAAGTATGCACAACTCTAGCACCCGCTATAGTAATAGTAGGTTCCAACTAAGTCGTCGTTACTTGTTGCTAAACTTTTGACTCGAGTTAAGACAAAGGTAGCTTGCTTGAGTGCTTTGGTGGCCCGGTCAAATAAATTTTTATCCTTAATTTTCTTTTGTATTGGTCGTTTATTATTTTGCTTTTTTTAACCTTAATTTTCTTTTGTATTGGTAGTTTATTATTTTGTTTTAGAGACTTACCCAATATTACATTGTGGGTTAGAGACGAGACAATTAGCTTTACTGCTATTATCTTCAAGAAATGTAGCCAATAGCAAACTTAACTTGTTACGGATAGGGTTTCTATTGTTTGGATCTCTCGATGGCGCTACCGTTCGGCGATGTTGCCAATCCTTAACACATTATCTTGAATAAAATTATCTCTGGTGCGAGTGGGGTAAAACTGCAAATCCTTAACACGTTATTTTGTTATTTTCGTGAAAATAACAAAATTGTTATTATACACAAAATAACTTTTAACAAAATTGTTATTATTCCCTAAGATTATACCAAATGATAGCTATACATCTAACTTTTAAAAGTTAGACTTTAAAGTTTTTACCAGAAGCTGGCAATTATTATTTTGCAAATAAATGTAGTTAGTATCATGGGGCCACCCAAGTCTTAGTCAGCCGTCCACCAAAAAAAATTTAGTATTATATATTTGTGAAAATTCAGATCATTCTCGTAAAATATTGCAATCGTCCCAAACTGCCTTTTAATGTCTAATTTGTAATTCTTTTAAGTTTTAAAACAAATAGCAGACATTACCTTAAGATTTAACATATAACCAATTTAAAATATTCAATTCCGATCACTACGCCGCCACTTGTGTCAATTGCTTTTCTAGTCACCACTTCCGGTTTCCGCACTGAGGTAAAATTATCAAATATTTGAGCGTTTTAATGTTTTATATAGTTGCTTATAATGTTTAAATGGTTATTTGAGTAGAGATTAAGGAATATGGACTATGAGTTAAAAGATTACAAACTTCAAATCTTCAATTATAAATTTATAACTTATGATTTGTAAACTTTAGAATAGAAATTTTGAATTATGATCCGACCAGACCTGACCTATCCGAATTGAAAAAAATTATTATATAACGATACCAATACGACTACTAAAAAATTTCCCGTTCTCTGGAAAAAAAGAAAATCTGAATTAGTCATTGGTTAGAATATGTAACTCACACATACTCTAATCCTATTTTTATACACCTAGACAACGAGTCTACGATAACGGATGTATTTAAAATAATATTATATAATTTATATAATAATATTATATAATTGTCAACGTGATTTATGGATCGATATCCCTCCACAAACACAAAGATCGGGAAAGCTGGTGGCTGACAAAGGTTTCCAAATTTCATTGATTATTGTAATATTATTGGCAGCCGATGCTTCCACGTCATTCAATTTCTGGAGCCACCATGCAAAATTTCTGCTTTTTATTGGTCCACATTCATCTGACATGGATTTTCTTATTAAATCCATTTGGTTTAACAACTACCGTATTTTCTGTATTTTGTTTAGAAAATAACTAGATGGTAATATATATTTTTTATGTTTCTGTTTTAATAATTGTGTTTTTGTTAGACATATATCGTTTATGATAACCTTTTAAGCGGCTTTTCTTCGTAACTATAACGTATGTATAAAAGGAAAATTGACAGATAAAGGTAAAAAGTGGTGATATAATTATACATTAGAAAAGATATATCATTGACAAAGGAAGGGATTTATCTCTTTACCGCATACTAAAACCTAATGATTCTCTCAAAAAGTTTGTAGAGTTAATTTCAATTTGTTTTTGGAGTTTTGACAAAATTAACTATTTTTCTTTAAAAGTTTAAAAATATTAATTTCAGTCCAAAAGTCTTATCATTCGTTTAAATTTCAGTCCAAAATTTTTATTATTTTAGATTCACATTGTAACAACTAATAAAATTTAAACTAGAACTGAAACAATTTTTAAACTTTTAGTGTTAAATTTATGTTTTTCCAATCTTTTGAAGATAAATATTATTTTTGTCAAAGTTCATATAGCAAAACCAAATCCAACTCAAAATCTTATATTTAATTTCAATTTCACCATCTTTCTATCACCAATTCTTGAAGGTTTTCTCTTCACGCAAGCTTCATTTTATTTTTGTTTTTGAACGGCAAATCTATCATACTCCTACTCTTAAATTACATCAAGTTATATCATGTCTTTTATTTCTTGTTTTTGAACAACAAATCTATCATACTCCTACTCTTAAATTACATCAATTTACATCATGTCTCTTATTTTTTGTTTTTGAACGACAAATCTATCATACTCCTACTTTTAAATTACATCAAGTTACATCATGTCTGAGTTTAAACCCAAAACCTTCTTTCTAAAAAACAAAACCCCTACCAATGAGCTAGCCGATACTAACACCTTCGCTTTATTTAATTCTATAACATAACACCCTAAAAAAACACGTTTATATTAAATATTATTCTACTTCGAAAACTATAAAAACATATTAAATTTTAAAATGTCATAAAACCTAAAAGGCTACAAAATGAGTAGCTGCTGACCAAGTGTAAGTCCACATGAACCAGTGTGCGGCTCAGACTCTTTCTTCTCCGACAACACGACACGTGGCATACCCACAGCTCTCTCTTCAGTCTTTCCTATATATCCATTTTCTTTCTCCCCCAAATCAAATCAAATCAAATCATCTTCCTCTTAAACCCTAAATCCCCTTATCCATTAACATCAAAATCTTTCAAAATGTCGTTCATCAGAATCTCTCCGGCGACGTTTCCGACCACCCAAAGAGATCTTTGTCCATCAAGAACCACCAACAACACCCCCATGACCATCATCTGTTCATCAACCACCAAATTACACAAGGGTTCTTTTAATCACATCATTAAATGCTCTAATCTTCCACTTAAGTTCACTTCTCACTTTCAATCCTCTGCACCCACCAAAGCTTCTAACAATCATGTAAGTAGTTCTTCCATCCTAACCGCTTTAATTTTAAGCCGAAAGTATTTGTGATAATCCTATTAATATTTGTGTTTTTGGAGATAAATGAGAAAAGATAACAAAATGATTAAAGCTAAATCAAGGTCCACTTAAAAAACTTTTAAGCTGAACGTATATATGATAATCCAATCAAAACTTTTAACTTCATCAATTCTAAATTGTCTTTTACAATTAATTATCTCTAATCTACTAACTATTATCGCTTGATCTCTCAATTTCTTTAATCTACTTTTTTGTCAATTTAATATGCTGTTCTGTTTTGATTTTAATTTACGATTTTTCTATTTACTTTAATATTGTTGTTTCAAATGGTGAACGGTTTTTGATGTTTATCAAATGTGCAGAAAGATGGTGTGAAGTTATACGTTGGTCTGCCGTTAAATTCTGTTTCTGAATGCAATGCGATTAACCATTCACGAGCAGTTGCAGCAGGGCTCAGGGCTTTGAAACTGTTGGGAGTTGAAGGCGTAGAGCTTCCGATTTGGTGGGGCGTATCGGAGAAAGAGGCGATGGGGAGATACGAATGGTCGGGGTACCTTGCGCTTGTCGAAATGGTTCGACGATCGGGTCTTAAAGCTCATGTTTCCATCTGTTTTCATGCCTGCAAAGAAGAAAACATTGCATTGCCTCAATGGGTGTCTGAGATTGGTGAATGTAATTCAGATATCTTCTTTGCTGATCGCGCAGGGAAGCGGTATAAAGACTGTTTGTCTTTTGGTGTTGATGATCTTCCTGTTTTTGATGGAAAGACCGCGATAGAGGTTTATCAAGGGTTCATCAAGAGCTTCAAGATGTCGTTCGCCCCATTCATGGGCTCCACAATCACTGTAAGGAGTTAAACAGTTGTCTTCTTTTACATGAAATATGAATTCTTGAAATGACGGTTGGATTCTTGCAGGGCTTGACGATTGGTATGGGACCCGATGGTGAGCTTCGGTATCCGTCTCACCATGATCAAATCAAGACCAGGGTTGATCATGGTGCAGGTGAGTTTCAGTGTTATGATGTGAACATGATGAGAAGTCTTAAAGAGAATGCTGATAATATTGGGAACCCTCTTTGGGGACTTTGTGGGCCACATGATGCACCAAGTTACAACCAGCAGCCTATTGATAACACCTTCTTTAAAGAAGGGGGGTCATGGGAGTCTGCTTATGGTGATTTCTTTCTTTCATGGTATTCGACACAACTCGTGTCTCACGCAGACCGAATGTTGTCGTTAGCAGCAGCATCGTTTAGTGACTTGAAGGTTAAGGTGTCGGGTAAACTACCTCTTGTTTCTTCATGGTATCAAAGCAGATCACATCCAGCAGAGGTCGCTGCAGGGTTTTATAACACGGTCAACAGAAACGGATATGAAGAAATTGCAAATGTTTTTTGTAAGAACTCATGTGGAATGATCTTGCCAGGAATGGATATGTTGGATGAACAACAGCCAAACGAGTCATTTTCAAGCCCTGAATTACTTCTTGCAGATATCAGAGATGCTTGCAGAAAGCATGGTGTTGAGGTTTGTGGTCAAAACTTGAATATTGCAGGCAACAGTAAGAGTTTTGAACAGATTAAGAAGAAGTTGGTGGGCGAGAATGGGATTGGGATGTTTCTTTACCAGAGAATGGGCGGTGAGTTCTTTTCGCCTGAAAACTTTCCATTGTTTACGGCGTTTGTTAGGAGTTTAAATCAACTGGAAGTTGATTCAGATGATTTGGGAGTAGATGAAAGAGAAGATGTTTTACTTGTACCTGGTAAGAGCAGAAAATTGCAAACTGTATAGTGTACTGATGATCTTTTCTTTAAACATTTGTACATTTGTATGCAAATCATGATTCAGTGTTCTTGTCTATACGATAAACAGCCAACTTGAGAATTCAACAATGTAAAGCATCTTTGTTGAGAACATCAATCATGCAGTGTTTGATTATGGTATGCTAATGGGTCAACAGTAGCTTGATAATAACATATTGCAGTTAATATAGTCAGGCGTGTGATCGTTTGTTCAATAGTTGTATGTTTATTTGACCTAACCGCGTTCTTGAACACAAAAAGGTGAAAAAAGATGAAACATTTACAGTACTCAAAGAGGAGCTTGTCACCATCCCACAAGATAATAATCAAACAAGAAACACAAATAACAAAATACTTTACCTCTGAATTCTACATATAAAAAAAGGGTATTCGGTCATCTCATTTGTCCAGTGATGCTTGCAGCCTTTTTGTATCAAGTGGTTTTGATCAAAGCACAAGTCTTAGTCATTTTTTGATGAATTACTATGTTTCTTTCTGCGTGAACGGCCTGTAGGAACGGGCTCAACCAATGGACCAGACCATGTCTGGATCGGTTGTTTGGCGTATGAAAAATTGGAGCTGAATGGGACATCGGGCGGGTCAAAAGTTGGATCCATATGATGTGATGAACCCAATGGGTAACCCAGTGTGCCATCCTGGTGAGGTGGAGGAAATTTCTCACTTTTGCTTTTGGCATTTGCGTGTGTAATTAATCGTCGTCTCTGCAATATAACACATATGAGACAAATAAACATAAATGTAACAGTGGATATGGCAAATTCGGCACATTTATTCAGAATAGTTTTCATCTCTATAACGGGTCAAACAGGTAGAATTGATAAGTTGAGCTAATGAATAAACAAGTCACCTCTAGGCTTTGACGACGGTAATTTCTCACCATTTCATGCTACTTATTAATTTCCACAATTAGGCACGTGAAAGATTAACAGACCAGTTATAAAGAAAATGAAAGGATAATTTTTTTCATGAATTAAAAGTTTATTATAAAAGTAAAAGTGAGTTGGCAATTGGCATACATCAATGTTTACTTGGAGCTCGGCATTGGCTTCTGGAGCAGGCATCGCCCTTGCAGGTCTGTCACGTGTTCGAGTCTTCTTCACTCCATCAGCATTGCTTTTACCAGCTGCTCTCAATCTACCATAATATATATTCACATTTTATTAGTGAACAAGCAGTGTGACTTACAAAATGATTATTATTTATTATTACAGCTTGTTGGATGCTTTTACGTTACCTTCTAGCTTCTTCATCACGTAATTTGGCATCCATCTCCTTGCTAGGTGGATATTTAGGAAGGCTTGAAGGATCACATGCATAAGGTTTTGTCGTAAAGAACTGCATAACAAATTAACAACGAATTATGTTGCATTTATTTACAGAATTCAAATTGAAAATAACTGAATGTATCGATAATTCTTACTTCACTTCTCAAAGCAGCTGTTGCAGTTTGACGGTCTGCAGGATCGATAGCAAGAAGTGTATCAATCAATGGCAATGATGATGGCGGAAAGTGTTTAAATGTTTCTGCAATGCATCGTTTATACGACTGTTGGGGCTTAAAGATGGTTGCGTGTGGCAATTTTGATTTTTTCCAATATTCCTCTGAAGGCGAACCACATAACTTAAAAATCTTATGAAGCTGCTCTACCTGATTACAGAATGAAAATAAAAATTAAAAGAAAAAATTTAATAACACAATTTTGAAACCATAAAAAAGATTTTAAACTACCTCTGTACGACCAGGCATAATAGGCTTTCCCGCCAATAACTCTGCTAAAATGCACCCTGCGCTCCATAAGTCAACACCTACGCCGTAATCAGTGGCTCCAAGAAGCAGCTCGGGTGGTCTGTACCATAATGTAACCACCCGGCTAGTCATTGGCTGCTTATGGTTAGGATCAAAAAAGGACGCCAAACCGAAATCAGCAATTTTCAAACTCCCGCTATTGTCCAGTAAAAGATTTGATCCTTTTATATCCCTATGCAACACATGGCGGTTGTGACAATGTTCAAGCCCAGATAACAATTGATGCATGTAACACTTGACCTAAAATATTCATAAACGGTTCACACACAAGAATATACAATTATACACTGATCGTATAACTTTGAGAAAAGTGTTATAAACTGACCTGAGGTTCTGTGAACTTGATTGTAGGACTAGCAGCGAGCCCAGCTAAATCATGTTCCATGTATTCAAAAACCAGATATAAACTACAAGACATTCTTGATGTCACCAATCCTTCCAACTTTACAACATTTGGATGATCTAAACGGCGTAATATTAAAATCTCTCGGGCCATGAATTTTACACTTTCGGGCTCTAAATTGTCAAACCGAACCTTTTTCAATGCAACTATTTTTCCTGTCATGGTGTCTTTAGCTTTGTACACGTTGCTGTATGTGCCTTGCCCAATCTAAACATTACAGTTTATAAACAGCATCATCAGTACATGTTGACTTTCAGAATAGGTAACGATAAGTAAAATGCTAAACATCAGAAATTAAAGCTTCATGCGGACCTCACATAACCGACCATATATAATCATATGTTTAAGATTGTCAAATATGACAACTGACAAGTGACAAAGGGGAGTTTTCGGTCATGAAACATACTTTTCTTCTACTTATGGATATAAGACCAGCTGCAAAAAAACTTATTTACGGTATAATAAAATTGTTTGTTTATCAGGTCTTCGAACCTAAGTTAAGAGACTTTTACTTCAATTCACTAAACATCTCTTGTTTTTCCTCAAAATATCAATCTTGGTCATTTTGTCTATTGATTCCTCATCAATAACATGAGACAAACATCTGATTATTTGATTATCACAACTTTAAACAATAAAATCACATCTGAAGTTCCAGGATACCATTTTCTCCAGCCTGTGATTCTAATTATTTAATTTCACATAATCACTTTCAGAAAACACATCCTAATTCTTGTGTCACCAATCAGATCAATTTTACACAAACTATAACATCAATTAATTGACCTAACATCAATACAAGTGTGTGATAATCAAAATCAGTCACGAAGACTTGCCTTGTCAATCTTCTCAAAAGTATCCGCCCGCCGAGGGATCCAACCGTTGATCGCTTCACCAGCAACCGCAGACAGCCAAGCGGGCCAACCAGCAGCCACCTGTTCACCATGGATGTTCTTGGTTGGATTGCTCGACCTAGGGTTCGGTTTAGGCCGCCTTCTCGCCCCTCTCGGCTTCACACTCCCATCTTTCCCCCCTTCCACCACAACCACCCCGTTACGCCCTTCATCACCGCCATTATTGCCGCCATCAACGTCTGCTGTTGAAGCCTTCTCTCTCCTCCCAGACTGCACATTTGAATCAACATCTCTCTCTCTCCTCTTTTCTGTTACAAGTTCAGAACTTGATGGCCCAGAAGATGAAATCTCTCTTCCAAACACACACCCCATCGATCCCCAACTTCAAAAACCCTAACCCTCATTTCTCATGACATTTCGAGTGAGTTTCACTTCACACAAACACACACACCCTGAAACACAAACGAATCAAATCGACCAATTCAATTCAACTGAATCCAATGATTTTATCACAGAACACCTGATTACTACCAACTACAGAATCGATTTCAGGGGCAATAAATGAGGGGAAATAATGGGGTTTTGATAAAGATGATGAAGAACCCTAACTTTTTTTCTCTTTTTTGCCCAAGAAAGCAGGGGCAGCAATCATTCAGAGGTATAAACTATAAAGCCCACAACTTGTAGCGGTCAAACATGAACAAAAACAAAAGGGTGTGATTGGAATAAAACAAGAAACTTTAATTTGTGCTTTTGATTCAAGATTGATTGGAGATCTGAAAGACGTATTGTATTGTGACTTACTGATCACTTGTTTTCAAGATTGTTGATCTGCTGATTTGAGCTCTTGTGTTCCCTCGCAAGTACACTGGTGGTCAATCACTCGAATTGGTATATGCGTTACAAGATTTGCTCTGTAAAGTGTAAAGTTTCACCAACTCTGTAAAAAATAAAGAAAACACATACCCAAACACAATATCACAATATCATACAGTCGTTTATCGTGTTGTGACGACATCATTAACATTGTTAAACACATGAAAGGTAATATAACTAAAAGCTCGTGGTTTATGTAAACAGTTTGGTAAACGATTAAATACTTAATTGATATGGTTTATTATAAAAAGTTATGGGTTAAATTATTTTGTGTTTAAAATCATTGTCAAATGATGAATGATGGTGTTTTACATGTAATAAAATGAAAATATGTTGCATTAAAAGTTAAGATTAGCTAGGTGTTGAATGATGTTTTCAAAACCAGATATTTCTTGTTTTTTTTAGTCTAGACAATGAGATTTATATAAAGACCACTAAAATAGTAATCAAACAGCAGCCTGATGTAATGATGTGACATTTTGGATAGAGCAAGTGTCTAATTCCATTCGGTAGGTTTGACATTTTTCTTGTCTAGTTGATGAAAATATTATTAATTAATATTTATTATTTATTATTTATTATTTATTCATATTAAATTATAAATTTAATATATATTTAATTACACTATTTAGCAACGTATGTTAATTAGGACAATAAAGAGTGTCTTAAAACCCATTCAAAAGTATTCAAAATTCCAACTATTCACAATTTCTTATATTATTTTTTACGCTGAATACGCTAAAGAGAAAAACACTTTTTTTTTATTTTTACTCTAAAATAACTTAAACATTTTTAATCAAAATTAATAAAATTCAATAAAAACATTAAACAGCTTCATTAAATAAAGAAGTTACATAACTTTTAAAAATATTCCGTATTGAAAAAAACATAGAATATCAAAACTAACTACTCGTCTAAGATATTTGAATTTATTAAACTGGTAACGTATTTCACAATATCATATTTATGAAGTTTTGTAGAAAAGATGTATATATGTTTTAGTGTACGAAGGTTAAAACAATGAGAGTTGGTTATAGAGTTTGAATTTCTTTCAATGCCAACGGTATTAAATTTTCAAAAAAATCGATCAACGACTACTTTAAGATGATCAAGCCATGGATTCATGAGCCCAGCCCGATGGCGCTACCTGCATGACCCGGGGCGGTGTACCCTCAGAACTTAGTCTACCCAAAGGCATTACCCAAGGATGGTATCTGTCGTTTTGGGTCAATTTATTCATTTGTTTTTAAGCTTTAAAAATTACGAATATAGTGTTTGCTTTCATTAAGACCCAACAACTTAGTGTGGATTAACTACTTAACTCTTTTGTTAAATTCACTTTTTTACCCTTCTTCTTAAATAATAAAAATACAATCGTAAAATAAAGAAAAAAGTTTTCTATGTTAACTTTCTTGTTTCTTGTTTTAACTTCATACTTATATCAAGAAAAGATCATCCAAGAGCTACTTGTGGAGGTGGTGCTAAACTTCTAAATCGAAGACTGATGGTATGTTCCTGGGTTTAATAAGTAAAAAAAAATAAAAAGTAAAAAGAATTAAGGAGATAAAAGAAAAAACGACAAAGAAAGTATGATATAATTTCATGTTTGAGAATTCGAATACAACCAAAAGAAATCAAAGATTTAACGTGTTGAAATTGAGAGAGAAAAAAAGTTACAATATTATTATTTTAACCTTATATATCATAAACTATAGTTAGATTGAAATGCTAAGACAATAAATGATCAAGTCTTGAGTTGTATTTGATTGTATATTCTTTTAAAATTCTTTCAGTTTAGAATAAAAGTTAGAATAGAGTAAAATTAAAAACTTTAGAACACCTGCTCTAAGTGTGTGTAAACTTTGAAACGCACGTCTTTAAACAGTTTAGTTTCACTTCCTTCCACTTCTATGCTTAGAAAAGACTCGAGAACACAAAGAAACCTTCTCACTTCCAGTCACCCTCCTCCCACAGTCATCGTCACTACAACCACCGACTCCACACGATTTTTACATAACTTGCAGATGTTGCATAGAGCTCTATGTTAAGGAAGGTGAAATTGCCATAAAATAAAAAAGGTTGTTCAATTATTTTGGTAAGATTATTTATATAATCATAATCATCTCATTAAAGTTTTCGGATGTTCCAAGACAAACAAACAGATACAGTGAAAATCTCACTCAACATTATGGTTCTAGTGAGGGTGAGACGAGCGCACCATTACCTATATCTGCTCCTAGAAAGATCCCGACTGAGAAGATTTTCTAACAAAGGAATAAAAAAGAGCGTAAATTAAGCAACGCTTTTAACTCAAACCGCAAATCCATTTTAGTCTTACCTTAGCTTCGAAACCAACAATTCCACTTTTAAAATGACCACCTTCTTGGTAGCTTGTTTGAAAGCTAAACTTAAGCAGAATGATTACAACATATTCAAACTAAAACTATGCTCAGGTTATAAAAATTCAACTTAATTCAAAACTTGTCACCAAAATGTAGAGATCTTACGGGGCAAACATAGCTTAAAATTAGCATCTTTAAAATACGCTTAAAAAGAGACTCGGATGAAGCACTATGCAGGATAAACGGCCCAGAATTATTATGAACGTAGTGACATACATGAATATCCCCGTCAATTTAACGGGCAAGCTTTCTCAAACGCCTGCTGCTCTTTGCGGCATAATTCAAATTCATCAGTATTGTAGTACATGCAGCCTGCGTAAGCATCCATCTCTTTTGTGCACTTTTGATGGAGATCTTTCAACCTGCATGGGAATCAAGGTTGTTTAGAGTTTTCTACTTGTTTCTTGAAACTTTAGAAAAATATAAATTAAAAACTAAAATTCAACAACCAAGCTACTAACTATTTCACTAGGCTAGTTGTAGTTTCCAATCCAGGAACGCAGACATACAAAAAGATGAGCACACATTATGCATACTTTGCATAGTTAAACTTTAAACGAGCTAATTTAACATTTTTGTAGACTACCATTATATCCTTGAAAAGCTAGCAGGAACTTCTCAAAAGCCTCCAACCATTGTGCCACTGTGGGTTTGTTCATGAAATTAGATTGTAGATATAATGACAAAACAAGTGCAACGTTCTTAGACAAATCCTATATGTTCATGAAATCAGATTGCAGATATGTTGACAAAACAAGTGCAACATTCTTAGATAAATCCTATATGTGGACAAGTTGTGCTTGTTTTACGTATATGCTCTAACTTGGGGAGTGTTAGGATTATGAGTCTATTTATATTAACAGTCTTTAGGGTTTATTGCTATCTTGGCTCATGGCCCGTATGTAAACTATACGTATGGAATTTAACCTGCCTATAAGACAAGCTTCTGTAGAATACCTTGTGTAAACATCTATAAACAATATGAACAGCTATATCAATCACTCATTCATGATATACTTGGCAGTAATTTAGTACCATATTGTTAAATTTGGCATGCCTGACAACATAAATTAGGCCCGTTATGATAAGTTAATTCCAGAATTTCAGCTAAATAAGATCAATTTGGTCAAAAGTCTTTGCAAGGAAAATGCAAGGCTTGAAATTTGGGATTTTTGGTTGTTTCCTTTTTATTTTGATCATTTCCTTTTATGCAGTTTTTCTTTCTTTATAAATAGGCTGTAGAATAAACAAGAAGATGTACCCAATCTCTTCTTCTCTGTTTTCTTTATTAATAAAATTTGTGCTGAATACTTCATTATTTTCTAGTTTCTATGTTTTTCTGTTTTGTTCTTTGAGCCAATTTGTCTAACAATTGGTATCAGAGCATAAACCAGAAGATCCTAGCACTGTGGAGGAGGAAGTGAGCTCGCTTATTAAAGCAGAAAAGAACCAGAAGCCACCAAGAGGCTGTTATGGCAGATCTAGTCAACCAACCAGCAGTTACAGTGAGAGAACAGGGTCATCATCATCATCTTACCTCTGCCCAATCTTAACCCAGACAAACTACACGTCTTGGGCTATAAAGATGGAGTCATTCATGGATGCCCAAGGTATTTGGGATGCCATTGAACCACCTAAAGGCGTCACTGTGGATGTCAAAATCAGGAAGAAGGCACGGGCTTTCATCTTTCAAGCGCTGCCAGAAGATATTCTGCTACAAGTTGCAGAACATAAGGAGGCTAAGAGTGTGTGGGATGCCTTGAAAACTCGTTATCTTGGGGCTGATAGAGTCCAGCAAGCACGGATTCAAACATTGAACCGTAAATTCGAACTATTGACCATGAAAGAAAGCGATAGTATCGATGAATTTGCAGGAAAGATTGGTGCCATTGTGTCCAAGTTTCGAACACTTGGAGCAAACATAGAGGAGAAGACGAGAGTGAAGAAGGTGCTTAATTCTACACCAAATAGATTTCTGCCTATTGTCACCACAATAGAGCAATATTCAGATCTGAACAAGATGCCTTTTGAAGAGCTGGTCGGGCGTCTCAAGGCATACGAAGAAAGGCTCAAACCGGCTGAACCAGTCAAAGACTCGGCAGGTCAACTGCTGTTGACAAAGTCAGAATGGCAGATTCGACAGAAACAAGAGTCAAAACAGAAAGGTTTAAGCTCGAGTAATTCGCGAGGGCGTGGGCGAGGTCGGGGCTACAGTCACGACCGAGAGTGGAGACAACCCTCAAACAATGATTGCAGGGGTGATCAATCTGATGAAGGAAGTAGAGAACCTGATCAGGAATATCATATGAAAAGACAAGACAGAAAGAATTTACGGTGTTACAATTGTGACAAAATTGGTCATTTTTCAGCCGAGTGTCGGGCCCCTAGCAAAGCCGAGAATGAAGCTAATTTTGTCATAGAAGACGACGAACCTACTTTACTAATGGCGAAGACAAAATTTGGGATGTTAAATGAAAAGAAGGCGTTTCCAAGTTTGCATGGCAAAGATGAGAATGAAGACAACACATGGTATTTGGATAATGGAGCTTCGAATCATATGACCGGGTGGAGGGGATTTTTCAAGGAACTTGATGAAAAAGCCATCGGAGATGTACGATTTGGAGATGGATCTATCGTTAAGATCAAGGGAATAGGATCGATTCTATTGCAATGCAAGAATGGTGAACAAAAGGTAATTTCAAATGTTTACTTTATTCCCGGATTGTGCAAAAACATCTTAAGTTTAGGTCAATTTGATGAAGAAGGCTGCAAAGTATGGATGGAAGATGGACTACTACGATTATATGAACAAAGCGGAAGGCTACTAATGAAGATTCAACGATGTCATAACAGGTTATACAAGATCAAATTACAATTAGTTCAATTTGCAGAGTTTGAAAAAGGTGTTGAATTCCCTGTTAATGACAAACCCATTTTGGAAATTGAAGATGGGCCTGTAGAGCCCAGTGAACAAGCTCAAGTTGCATCAGATTCAAACTGCAGTCTTGAGCCTAGTATTTATTTCAGCCCATCAATTACATATATTAGGTCTAGTTCAGCAGACCCAAATACATTAAAAAATGGAGAAAAAGTTGTAGCAAAGAATATAGGCATAAAAGAGATCGTTGTTGGAAAAGAATGTGATAAGAATTTGCTAGATGAACTTAGACTGCAGTGGAAGGATAGTTTACCTTCAGATATGATAGAGAGTCAAAATAAACAAACATTACAACAAACTCTTGGTGAAGGAAGTGTTCAAGAAGAAAGAGTAATAACCAAGGTTGCATTAAAAAAGAATGAGGATGGATTGAATGCAGCCTATGGAGAAGCTGTTAAGCAAGTGTGTTTCAAACAACTGAAGCGAAAGAACAAAGGCAAGAAATGGATGCAAAAAGCAAAAGGACTGGAATTAAAGGGGTGAATGATAAGTTAATTCCAGATTTTCAGCTAAATAAGATCAATTTGGTCAAAAGTCTTTGCAAGGAAAATGCAAGGCTTGAATTTTGGGATTTTTGGTTGTTTCCTTTTTATTTTGATCATTTCCTTTTATGCAGTTTTTCTTTCTTTATAAATAGGCTGTAGAATAAACAAGAAGATGTACCCAATCTCTTCTTCTCTGTTTTCTTTATTAATAAAATTTGTGCTGAATACTTCATTATTTTCTAGTTTCTATGCTTTTCTGTTTTGTTCTTTGAGCCAATTTGTCTAACACGTTATACATCAAAGCTAGAAGTAGTAAACTGAACAGGTCATGTAATGTGCCAAAATGGGTGATTCTTTAGTCGTGGACTGGGTTGGCTCGAAACACGTTTTGTGCATAATGTTAGGTAGGACTCTCTTTGAAGATTATTTTTGTTTTACTTCTATGTTTCACATATGTTCCCTGATTGGTCCTCGATAAATTTAGGCAGTTGTCGTCAACATTGTTTGGTTTGCAAAGTTAGCCATGCTTTTCTGATGGATTTACTCATCCTCAATTGTGTGTCTTTGGTTTTTTTAGCTTTACTGCTTTGCAGAAACAGCTATAGCGCTGCTCATGAATCGTATAGTTTTTGCTTAACAGGTTATACTTTGTTTGTCTAATATTTCTGGGTTGCTTTAGTAGGAGTTTGTATTTAGATCATAACTGATGACCTGGTCCTTTGTTGTCTTCCTGTTTTTCATTGATTGTAACTAGGTAGTACTAAACTGTATAACAAAATTAATATTATAATGCTTCATAAAGCCCATGTATGATTATGCCAACAAGAATCTTCTCATCCCAAGGGTAACTAGTATGCATTGTATCATTGTATCATCAATTCTATACTAGTGATTTAATGGTTAATATTATCATATTCTGTTACTACTAATTATCAACACAACCATGTACATAGGTCCCTGGACATTATTTTTGCATATGATTAGATCTCTTTAACATTTAAAACTTGATGATTGAGTCCTTAGATTTTAATTTGAACAAAGAAGTCCTTTTCTATGTGATTAATCCTTTTAACTTTTTGAAAACTTATATAAAAGTTTTATGCTTATTTGATTAAGTCTTTTGTTGTATGCCTTAAAAGTCGACCTATGTGCAAATTTAGCAAAAGCCTAATCACCTTCCATTTTATTCAATAAATGGATGTATATTGTAGAAAAGATAAGAAGCATGTGAGCCTCTAGGGTTATACTGTAGTTTGATGCTAAATTTTAACATACATCAGGTTATGGTGATGTTGTTATCAATGGAATAGGATGTGTTTTGCTCTCAATAAAGATGATTTGATTGAAAAGGAATTCCAGTTTTAAATTTTTTGGCAGAATCATCAAAGTTATCACATTCATTGTTGTGGTTTATGGATGGTAAAACTTAAAAGCATTCCTTGTTGACGGTTATAGGGATCACCAAAATTAGGTGCTAAAAGAACTATGAAGCTTGTGAGAAGATAGATGGAGTAAGGGAATAAGGACCTTAAAAATCTAAAACTTCAAACCAAAAACAGGAATCACGATCCTCTTGATCATATGAATTTATGAATGTTGGCCCAGAACTTAATAAAACAACCACAAAAACACAGAAACATCCACAAAAACGCAGAAACACCAGTGACCTTTGTGGAACTCCACGACTCTTTTCTTGTATTATTATTAAACCAAACTCACACCTTACAATGAACCCTAGACCCTTCTATTTATACTAAAAGCTTAACCAAGAAAACAGTAAACCCTATTCACTTATTAGGAAACTCTATCAAACCAAAACAAACTCAATCAATTAAGTAAATCAATCAAACTACTAAAATAATAACCTACCTTACTCCTAAATTTCAACCCACCAAAAATAAACTAACAAATTAAATCAAGATTAACCTAACATTTTCCCCCTTAATCTTGATACAGATCTCAACTTTTTAAAACAATGTTGGTTCATCATCCTCTTGAGCTAGAGCCAAGTTGGCCTCCTCTTTTCCATACCAATCGGGACACTCATATGCGAAGTGTCCATACTTCCCACACTCGTAGCACTTCAATTCACTTTTGTCTCTAGAATTCCCGCGCCCAAAACCTCGTCCGCGCCCATTCTCTTCTCTACCATTCCCTCTTCCACGACCCCTGCAACGATCACGATTGCCAAGCCCACGTCCTCGCCCATATCCATCATAACCGAGCTCACCTTGCTTTTGTCTTTCCTTTTCTTCTCCTCTAGACAGCAGCAATTTCCCCTGATCTTCCTCTTTTTTATCAAGATCTTTAATTCTTTCTTCATAAGCCTTTAATCTTCCAATAGCTTCTTCAAGTGACATTTTTTCTAAATCTGAATATTGCTCTATCGATGCCACAACTGGTAAATATTTCCTTGGAACCGAGTTTAGGAGTTTTCTCACTACCAATTCATCTTCTAAACTTGACCCAAGACTTTTAAACTTTGTAACAATTACGCCAAGTTTTCCGGAAAACTCATCAATGGACTCACCTTCTTTCATCTTTAACATCTCAAGCTCGGATCTAAGAGTTTGTAATCTTGCCTTTTGCACTCTTTTGGCTCCTAAATATCGGACTTTGAGTGCCTTCCACACTTCCTTTGCATCCTTGTATCTTGCTACTTGTAATAGTACATCCTCAGGGAGGGTTTGAAACACAAATGCTCTTGCCATCGGATTCTTCTTGGCCTCAACAGGCCCTTCCATAGCCGGGTCAACAGCTTCCCATAGACCATAGGCTTGCAGGATTGCTTCTACCATAACTAACCAACTCGAATAGTTTGTTTTAGTCAATTTTGGGCACTGCAGTGGCACGTTTTGCTGCTTCTCTCTAACAGTGATCGCTCCTTCAGCCATTCTTCTTTGACTATGTGGATGAAACAGGTTGTTGCTCCTTTTTTTCGTCTCTTTTAACCAGATCAGTCCCCCACAGGCTGATCAATTTCTTCGCTGCCTTTAAGCCTCTATTGTTAGACTAAACAATTGATACAAGAACTGCTGAAGAAGAAGAAAGTGCAGTAGGCACAGTCTTTACTTTATTGATTATTCAGACAATTGAGAGAAAAAGGGATACATCTTTAGACTAATACTAGCTCCATATATAGGAGAACAAAACTCTAAGAAATAAGGAAAACATAATCATGCAGTAAATAGAAAATAAGGACCCAAAAATAACTAATTTGACTTCCCTTTTATTTTGACCCGTAATTAGTGTGATTGATTCTCAATCACCGGAATTAATTAACATTCACCCCCTTAATTCCGTTCATCATATCCGTTAGGTCTTCAACGCCCAAAAGTTCTCTCATTTCGATAAACTTAACCCTTGGTAATGCTTGGTTAAGATGTCTGCCTTCTGTTCATCGCCACTAACATGTTCGACAATCACCAACCCCTTTTCAACACATTCGCGGATAAAGTGGTACTTTGTGTCTATATGCTTGCTCCTCCCATGAAAAACGGGGTTTTTGCTTGCTTCAACAAATTTCCCGGTCATTTCTTCAAGCAAACCTTTCAACCAAACCGCCTGACAAGCTGCAGCAGTTGCTGCCATAGACTCAGCTTCGCATGATGACAAAGCAACAGTGTTTTGCTTTTGGCTGCACCATGCTATAGGACCACCCCCGTAATAAAACACCACTCCAGTTGTGCTTTTTCCATCAACTCGATCACTAGCATGTGAACTGTCACTGTAACCCAGCAGCCTTTCATCTCCATTCCTCTTGTATCGAATACCATAATTTATGGTACCTTTTATGTATCTTAAAATCTGTTTCACAGCCTGCAAGTGTGACAATCTGGGTGACTCCATGAATCTGCTAGCTACCCCGATTGCAAAACTTGTATCTGGTCTAGTGTGAGTTAGGTACCGAAGTCGCCCTATGAGCCTTCGGTACTCTGTTGCATCAACCGGTTCTGCTTCTTCCTCCTTCGTGAGTCGTAACCCTAGATCCATTGGGAATTTTGTTGGATTAGCTTCCAACATGTTTGCATCCTTAAGGACTTTGAATGCATAACCTGATTGCTTCAACAAAATCCCAACATTATCTTGTATCACTTCAATTCCCAAATAATAGTTTAACAAACCCAGGTCACTCATCTCAAACTGCCCTTTCATTTGTTCTTTGAACCGAGTTATAACAGCCGTGTTTGAGCCAGCGATGATCAAGTCATCTACGTAGACACCGATTATCAAAGTTCCCTCCTTTTTGGCCTGTTTGTAGACTGCATGTTCTCGTGGACACTTGTTGAAACCAAGCTGTTGAAGGGTGGTGTCAAGCTTTGAGTTCCAGGCCCTTGGCGCTTGTTTCAAGCCGTACAAGGCCTTATTCAGCTTATACACATAATGTTCCTTCCCGGGTACTCCGTATCCTTCTGGTTGATGAACATAAACTTCTTCCTTCAGGTCACCGTCCAAGAAAGTCGTCTTGATGTCAAGATGATGAACTTCCCAATTATTTTGAGCAGAAAAAGCTAGAATTAACCGAACCGTCTCCATCCTTGTTACCGGGCAAACACTTCATCGTAATCGATGCCGTGTTTTTGCACATACCCCTTTGCTACCAACCTCGCCTTGTAGCGTGTGATTACCCCTTTAGCATCTCTCTTGATTTTATAGACCCATTTTAAACCAATGGGTGCAGCCCCTTTGGGAGGAATTGTCAACTTCCACGTTCCGTTCCGTTCTATTGACTCTAATTCTTCCTTCATAGCTTTCTGCCAATTCTTGTCATCTTTGGCTTCTTTAAAGTTGGCAGGTTCTTCATTTAGTAACAAAAGCCTTTCAAAAAGAACTTGTTGGATCGGGAGTGTATCCATGTATACACCATCGAGGGATCAAAATCCCTTTGTTGGTGTATCATCATAAGTTGATCTTGGAGTTAAACTTAGACCTGGGTCAATTGGGCCAGTCTGTGATGGGCTGCTTTGTTCTTCCATTGGGCTTGGTCCATTCGAAGCAACTGGAACAGATTGGTTAGCCCAATCTTCGCTTTGATTGGGCGAAGGGTTACCTTGGGCTACATCTGATGGACTTCCATGTGTAATTTGTGCTTCGTCTTGGACCTGGAATTCAATCCAGTCTTCTTTTTCTTCTGTTTCAGGATCATCAGACCAGTCCCATGGCTTCTTTTCTTCGAACCGGACATCCCGACTCACAACAACCTTCTTGCTTTGTGGATTGTAAAGTCGATATGCTTTACTTCTTGGTTCACTTCCAAGATATACCATAGGTACACTTCGGTCATCCAGCTTTGTGAGTTTAACCGATGGTACTTTAACATGAGCGGTACATCCAAACACTTTTAAGTGATCCAAGTTTGGTTTGTAACCTTTCCACGCTTCATAAGGAGTCTTGTTTTCCAAAGCTTTTGTTGGTGACCTGTTTAAGATGTAAACTGCGTGCCGAACTCCTTCTCCCCACAACCATTGAGGTAGCTTCATGGCTTTCAACATCGATCTTGTTGTTCCGAGAATGATTTGATTTCGGCGTTCAACCACACCGTTTTGTTGTGGCTTGTACGGTGGGGTTAAGAACCGATTTATTCCATCTTCGGAACAAAGTTGCTCAAAGTTTGTAGAAACAAACTCACCACCGCGATCAGTTCTTAAAGACTTTACTTTGTACCCACTTTCCAATTCAGCAGCCTTTTTGAATTGGTTGAATGCTTCAAAAGCTCGGTCCTTTGATTTAATCATTGTCACCCACATGAACCTGCTGAAATCATCAACAAGAAGAAGGAAATACCTGTTTCCTGATGGTGTGCTCGGTGTAATAGGGCCGCACAGGTCAGCATGTATTAGCTCGAGTGGTTGCTTGGCACGATACGCTAAATGACTCGGGAATGGTGCTCGGTGTTGTTTTCCAGCCAAGCAAGCTTCACACAGTTCTGCCTTGTGATTAATCGCTGGAATCCCACGTGCTAATCCTGTCAACCTTTTCATAGCATCAAAATTAAGATGACCGAGACGTGCATGCCAAAACCATGCAGTTTCATCCATCTTGGTGAGTAAACAAGCTGGTGGGACTATTTTGAGATTTATTTTGTAAAGTCGGTTTTGAGCTCTTTTTACCTTTAACAACAGCTAACCTGTTCGTTCATACAGCCGCAGAAAACCGTCTTTCATCACCACCTTGCAACCCACTTCATCAAGTTGTCCCAAGCTGAGAATATTATTGCACAAATCTGGTATGAAGTAGACGTTTGTGATAAGTCTCTGATCACCATTTTTGCATTGTAAAAGCACCAATCCCTTTCCTTTGATTTCTACTGCTGACCTGTCTCCAAACCGTACTCGACTCATGGTTCTTTCATCAAGTTCGCTGAAATAATCACGTCGTCCGGTCATGTGGTTACTTGCACCATTGTCCAAGTACCACAAACCCTCATCTTATCATCTTGGGCATACAAATTAGGGAATACCTTCTCTTCATTTAGCATAACAACCTCCTGTGTGCAAAGTGCCATTAGGAGAGTAGGTTCTTCATCTTCTTGTGCTAAATTAACTTCTGCATCGGCTCGCCGGGGGGTATGGCATTCTGCCGCAAAATGACCAATTCTATCGCAATTGAAACATTTTTGTCCTCGCCTTTCTCCCTGGCAGGTTTACCTTCCTGCTCCAATTTTTGATTTCTGTTTTGATGTTGCCATTCTCCGCGTCCACGACCATTGGATCTGCCCCGACCACGACCACGTCCACGGTGATCATTTGAACCTGATGCTCGACCTCTATCTGTATGCTTCTGCCCCAACTTCTGCCTTTCTTGCCATTCAGCTTTTGTAAACAATAGTTGGCCAGAACTATTCTTGTTTTGTTCACGGGGTTTGACCCACTCTTCATATGCCTTGAGTCGACCTACGGCTTCCTCAAAAGACATTTTCTCCAAATCCGAATATTGCTCAATTGAGGCAACAATCGGTAGGAGTCTTTCAGGGGCAGAATTCAGAAGCTTTTTTACCTGTGTGCCTTCTTCTATTGTTGATCCAAGTGCTCGAAACTTGGAAACAATTGTGCCGATCTTGCTTGCAAAGTCATCTACACTCTCATTCTCCTTCATGTTCAACAACTCGAACTCCCGATTCAAGGTTTGAATCCGAGCCTTTTGAACCTGATCTGCTCCGAGATAACGTACCTTGATGGCCTCCCAAACGTCTTTGGCTTCCGTGTGCTTTGCGACTTGCAACAGGATATCTTCCGGCAGTGCTTGGAAGATAAAGGCCCTCGCCTTTTTCCGAATCTTTACGTCCACCTCCGTCTCATCCGGTGATTCTATGGCATCACAAATACCTTGGGCATCCATGAAAGATTCCATCTTGATCGCCCAAGATGTATAGTTCATTGCAGTGAGCACAGGACATTGGTACGTTGTCGAGCCTCCTTCCCTAACCGGAATAACAACTGCATTATTTCGGTTGTTTCCGCCATTATTGTTTCCACCATTATCGCCATTATCGCCCATGGTAGCAAACAACTGTGATCAGAAAAACTGGAGCAGATTGTTGATGAACTTGTGGCTGGTTGGATATTTAAGCAAAGCTCTAATACAAATTGTTAGACTAAACAATTGATACAAGAACTGCTGAAGAAGAAGAAAGTGCAGTAGGCACAGTCTTTACTTTATTGATTATTCAGACAATTGAGAGAAAAAGGGATACATCTTTAGACTAATACTAGCTCCATATATAGGAGAACAAAACTCTAAGAAATAAGAAAAACATAATCATGCAGTAAATAGAAAATAAGGACCCAAAAATAACTAATTGACTTCCCTTTTATTTTGACCCGTAATTAGTGTGATTGATTCTCAATCACCGGAATTAATTAACATTTACCACACAGGTTCTTTGTTTTTTTCTTGTACCACACAGGCAATCTCAATCTTCTTCAGTTGTTATCACACAGGTGTCGTGATCCACACCGGATGTTTTGCTGCACCACACAGGTTACTCTTTCTTGTTGAACCACACAGGTGTTCTCTAACTCCTCTGCTTGCAATCCACACAGGTTTGAAACTTCTTCCTTCTTAACAATCGTCCCACACAGGCCACAATTGGGTGAGTATTGGTTGGTTTCTTCTTTGTCGTCAGCTGGCTTTTGCTGTTGTTCTTTGATGTCAGATCTGCTGCTGCTGCTCTTTGATGTCAGATTTGCTGCTGCTGTTCCCGATTCTTGGTATGAGCTTCACCAAGCTCTGATACCAATTGTTGGCCCAGAACTTAATAAAACAACCACAAAAACACAGAAACATCCACAAAAACGCAGAAACACCAGTGACCTTTGTGGAACTCCACAACTCTTTTCTTGTATTATTATTAAACCAAACTCACACCTTACAATGAACCCTAGACCCTTCTATTTATACTAAAAGCTTAACCAAGAAAACAAGTAAACCCTAATCACTTATTAGGAAACTCTATCAAACCAAAACAAACTCAATTAACTAAGTAAATCAAATCAAACTACTAAAATAATAACCTACCTTACTCCTAAATTTCAACCCACCAAAAATAAACTAACAAATTAAATCAAGATTAACCTAACAATGAAAACCAACTTAGTCACAGAACTCAGATAAGGCCTGGTAAATAATGCAGTAAATTCATTATCAGACCTTAGATGATATGATGGGCTAAATTCTACGAGAATATGAAGAGAAAGATAGGAAGTTGACACTCAAAACCTGATGAATAACAATAATGCATGTTGGACAAGTGGCACTATGGTTAGACTCCCCAGAAAAGTGAGTTGCGTAGTAGTGTATGCTTAAGAAATTAATACATATAACCTACAGCACAACACTTTCAATGGGATGCCAACTACCTTATAAGACATGGCTTCTGAAATTCAATGAAAACAGTAGTGAAAAATAGAAAGATAGAATAGTCGACACTGGGGAGGTGATAAGAACCGAGAATTAACAAGGTAGTTGGCTTAATTGAACAGAAATAAAGGCCCTATTCGAGATGGGCAAAGTCTCCAATTTCAAAAGAAATCAACTGAAAGTTTTCCCACCATCTAAGGTCTGATGATCTAGCTTTAACTACAAATGCAGAAAATAGAATACTTAAATTAATGCTAAGGTGGGAACAATTATGGTCTGGTCTTCAACCCCTGCTGATTTCATGGGTCACTCCCCCTCACAGCCTCACCTCCACAACTGAAAGTTTTCCCTCCATCCATTTCCCCCCGTTTCAGCAGTAGATGAATCTGACCCGAGCAACTGTGACCCACTCCTATTGTCGGGTTCTTATCAGGAGGTCAACTGGCCTCACCCAGCTAACTAAGTTTCAAAGAGTATAGTCACTTTCCAATAATACAGAATCACTTTATCAGATTTTGCGATTTGCATAATCAAAATTACAACCCCAACAACCCTGAAAGTCTGAAACACTACAAATTACTTGCTCCCAAGTAAATTTATCACCCAAGGCGTAATAAAAGATTAATAATCAGATTACAAATTTTAGGTTTCCTAAAAAAATATAAGTCGAGTCTTAATAACATCCAAAGCTAGAGATGAGACAAAGGACTGTTGGCAGTTGCAGCCTCTCTATGAGGAAATGTTGCCTTCATCACTCCCTCCCTAGACCCTACAAATAGCTATGCTATGAGTGGGATTATACTGGGTACGTTTTTTTTTCACTTCAATGAAAAATAGATTACTAAATCCATCGTAGAAAGCAAAAGCAAGGGTACCCATAGAATTTCAAAATGGGGCTAGCGTCAAAAAAGTAGCACATTGGTCATCGTAGCTTGAACATATTAAAAGCTTTCTATTTTCTTCATTACTTTTAATTCAACAATAACTAACGTGAACCAGCTGAAGAAATTACACTACTACTCTATGACATAAAACATGATAAAAATGGAACACTTTTATTAAGTTTAATGACCAAATTGGTACGATTAAAGTTTAATGACCAAATTGGTACAATTAAACTATAATGACCAATGTGAAACATTCAAGATCAGGATGTTGGCTATTTTTTGGCATTACCCAATTTAAAAGTTTGGTCAAATTACATCCAAAAGAAGACTGAGCTCAGCACTTACATCAGCTACATGCCCATATACAACTATGGCAACCCACCCAAAAGCAAAAGCACTATTCCTCCAAAACACACGAAGTATGGTACAAACATCCCAAAAGCCAAGGTTTATAACAACTTATACTATACCATAACAATTGGAGCAACCTAGTGAACTGTTTGTTTCTCGTTCGTTTACATAACCTATCTGAGCATTTCATGTCTATGTGTGCATACGGGTCAGTGGCAACAAGGCATAACCTCCATTTCCTATGCATAATCACACCAATTCTCAACCTATTCACCAATCTAAATATCAAACGCACATATGAAAAGATACATACTTAATTACTTACAGTGACAATACACATCGAGTCACTTGTCTCCCTTTCTCGAGGCATTTCTCAGGGTTAGGGTCGTCCTTCTTGCACTTCAAAAACGCGACATTCTCACCTCTGCATCTAGTCGCGATGTGCTTCGACGCCGACATCAACACCGCCGACGTCGGAATAGGCTCTCCGGCAGCGTCAACAGAACTCGCCATCTCAAATTGATCAAAGCCCCAATCCCTATCAAACAATAAACCCTACATCGTTATTCAATACCTTCGAGATTCAAACCCACACATACAATTTCAAAGAGATCAGATCAAAATTAACAATAAAAAAGAAGATAAATTGAAGTAAAATACAAGTAAACGCAGAGATTATGATCAAATTAGGGTTTACACACCTTCAATTTAGAGGATTATGCTCAGATTCTTATCAATGGCAGCTTTGTGACGACTAAAGACGAACAAATCGATGTGTTTGTGAATATGTTGCAGAATATATCCTCTACTATCTCTTAACTTGCTATATGGCCCTCCAAAGTTTTTTTTGGAAGTCAGGATTAAATTTTAACGAAAAGAGAGTTGTTTTTATGATCGAATGTTTTTGGCTGGTAGTTATTTGGATGTGTTTAGGTTGATATTTAGGATAAAACAGGATTAAGCCCTCCGCGTTCCAGTGGAGGACATAAAACCGTATCAAGTAGCATCAATGGCATATCATCGTCAGTGACCACCTACACCGAAAAAACTCTTATTAAAAAAATAAAATAATAAAAAATATAACTAAACGAAAAATAGACATAGAAACGTTGAGCTACGTATGCAAAATGTAAAACATATAAAACAATATGTCTATCGTGCATTGCGACGGTGCCATTGAACGGGGGGAAAATGAGTTTATAAACGTTGAACCACAAACGCACGCTGCGATATGCTAACTTGCAAATTTTATACCGAAACGTAAAAAGGAAATTTTGTAAAAATATAAAAAGTATAGGACACCAAAGTTGAAAGTAAAAAATGTATTAAATTGTAAAATATATAAAAGTATTTTGTTAAAATAAAAAGTTAAATATTAAAAAAAAAGGATAAAAGTTGGGTACAACCCAACTAAGCACAATATACAACCCATAGTATATATATTAAACTAGTACTAAGCCCCTCGTTGCGATGGAGGCATAAAATCATGCCAAATAGCATCAATATTCACGCCATTGTTAGAGGTCAGCAACACAAAAAAATCTCTTATTAAAAAAAATAAAAACGAAAAAAAATAAAACCGAATGAAAAAATAAATTTTAAAATATTAAAACATATACATGAAACGTAAAACATTAAAAACAAAATAACTAAGTCGATTTAGTACCGCCTGCACGCTGTGACGAGGCCGCTAAACGAGAAAAAATAGACGTAACAAGTTAAACTATACACGTTGCAAAGTATAATTCTTAAAATTAAGAACGAAACGTAAATGAAAATTTTGTTAGAGATGAAAATATAAGATAAATTTTGTAGGGTTAATTTGTAAAAGTTTTGGGTATAAAATAAAAAATTATATAGTTATATCATATACATAAATATGTACATTTAAGTTGAATATGTATATAATACTAGAAATGAAGACTCATGCAATGCGGTGAGGTTGTATGATTATATTTACATTTGTTAAGAGTAGTTTTTGAATTTTAGTATGCACGTAATGAGATGGTGACATGTAATTTTATATTATATACATAAAGGAAATGTATGAAATTACGGTGGATTGATTTTGGAGACTAAAACATAGATAAAAATAGTTTGTCTCGCACATAGCATAATAATTAAAAAGTGAAAAAAAAAATAGAAAAGCCCAAAAAAGTAATTAAAAAAATGAAAATAAAACAAAATAAAAATATATACAAGAACCAAGGGTTGAACTGTGGTCACCAAACTCGAAATGGGAGAGCTAACCACTTAGGCCACTAAGACACAAACGGTCAGATCGGTCGGTCATGTCCGGTTTTCAAAATAACGTTAAAATGTTAATGTTATAGTATGGATCAAGATAATTTATACACTGAAAAATTCAATAAGAAAAAAAATGTTTTGAGGACCAAAATGGTGAGAACACGTGAAAAACCGGTGGAAAACTCACTAACCTTACTTTTTAAAAATATAATAAATTAGTATTTGAATTGTATTTATCTATAGAAGGAGCTTGAATGTGTTGTTGTTTCTTGGTTTGCATGACTTCACTTTGCTCCTTCTTTCTAAGATTGAAAAGTATGTAGGCAAATATAAGAAAAACTAAGTTTAAAATGTCTTTGTAGAATATTTTTATTTTTTAATCATCAAAATAGTCCTTTTAAATGTAGAAAGACTAAAATAACATTGATTTAACAGAAAAACTTAACGCTCGTTAGTTTAAAGGAGAAAATATGTTATAAAAAGTATACATAAAAGATGATTATAATACTTATTGAACATAAATGATAATACCTGTAATTTTCTATAAACCTAAATGACGTTTTATGTAATTTGTCTATATTTTATTTATTAATTAGTTTAATTTATATCTTTGATTTGTTGTTATTTGTTTTGAAATATTATAGTAATAATTAAAAAATTACAACACGATGAGTGAGATGTAAGTTTCATCATAATGTACTATCATCTACCGCAACATACAGCCTAATGTACTAACATCTACCATAACATACAACTTAATGTATGAGTTGTGTGAGTTGTGTTAGATGTAGGTTTCATCTTTCTATTACTATTTGTTATATTTCTTTCTTTTATTTATAATAACAATAAAAGTCGTATATTTTTATTCAAAAAGACTAAAATAATATTTTTGAACGGCAAACGTATACTGCAACCGGCCACTTGGGAAAAGTTGGCCGTATCTTATATTTTCTGCAATACTATAATTCTGGCCACCGGGCAAAAAAGATTGCATCTAATCTTTCATTAAAAAAAAGTGTTTTGTCATATTAGACTTAATTAAAAAAAAGTGTTATTTTTACTTAGACTTAATAAAAAAAAAGTGTTTCATTTCCACTAGAAGCCTTCATGAGATCATTGGATTGGTTGGATCATATTAGTGGGCTTAGTTTTGTCAACATATGGTTGTCCTAGTGTGCTCATATATATGTATAAATGGTCAAGACACCTACCATTTTCATACCATTGGTATTAATATATCTTGCATATGTTTGTCTGGCCTTTGTCCTCACAAGATCATATCTTCATCTAATTGTCGTGATGATACAATCTAGTCTCCGAGTGTTTTAAATCTTAATGAGTAAGACCATGATATTCACAAGTGTTATTTTTAATTAGCATTTTATTAGATGTGTGCATGATATAATTATGAATCATTTTTATTATTTAATTTTTTAATACGATTTTGGCGAAAATAATTCAAATGCGTTTCGTTTGTCATCTCTCAAAATATTAGCCAACGGTCAGCCAATAATTTTATTATTGTGCACGTTTCGTGTGTTCTGAATTATTATTATTATTATTTGAATTAATAAATTTGAATTTAATATTAGATGCTGAGGTGGAATAAAATGAGATAAGGTGATATTATATTACTTTCTTTTTCTTTATTTAAAAGCAATTGTGTGGTCGGAATTTGATTTTCCTTAACAACCACGGTAGATGTCGTTTGTTTAATACTCTAATTTAATTGGATATCAACACTTTGAAAAAGAAAAACATAAAAATAAATCAAGACATTAAAGTTTTAACATCAAACCTTCAAATCTAAAACCTCAATAAACATAACTATTACTTTAAGCGCATAACACAATGGAAATTAAGAGCGAAATATATAACACATCAGTATTCATCTATAGTTATTTAATTTTCAAATCTGAAGAGTTAAAATACGAATGTTACATTCTTTTTTATGTTTGAAAATGCTAATATAAAACATATAAAACAATAAAATTTTGTATGAGCAATAATCTATATTTTTAAGCACTATTTATCAAAATATTAAGTAAAGTTGAACCCATGGGCTATGATTGAGGTGAATCGATGAATACCTAATCCCTTGGTGGAGGTTTGAAATGTTAAGGTCATAATTTAGTAAGAATTTGAGAGATTTGACAGGATTAAATGTTTGAAGATGTAAATTATATAATTTATAGTATAGTGTGAGCTTGAATAACGAAAAAATCATTGTCGTAAGTGATTTACCTATGATCTTAAGATAATAATACCTAATAATATTGGTGAGTGTCTCCAACAAAAATAACGTAAGTTGAAAAGCTTGCGAATGTAGGATTAAACTGTTACGAGTATAAAAACGATGTTAAAAAACTTATTCTAAGTGATTTCTCATTTATTATTTAAAGTTCTTGAATTTCAAGTTGTTTATTCTATATTTAAGGACAAATTTGTGGCATTTTATAGCTAATAGAAATATTATAGATATGACTTTTGACATATTAAAATTATCCAACTTTGTTTATCTTACAAGTATAAACGAGTGCATAGAAAAACATATTTAAGTTTGGTCAATTCTAACATAAGGTGATTGCTTTGATGGAAAAAAAAAGTTTTAGACACTAACCATGCTTTAAACAAGTTAATAAGCATCAACAAAAAACTTTTGGATGGAAATGCCGGTGAAATTGTGTCTAAATGTGTAAAAATTAAACTTCTTGATTTTGAGCACACTACTAAGATGTTCAGCATTTTGTTATTTGAAAATTTTATGTATTAAAATTGTCACATGTAGGACTCCAACACAAGCATCATAATGTGGCGACGGACTATTGTAAGACTATAGTAATACTTAGAATCATTTTTTTGTTTTCAGTTTTTGTTTTTTTAATTCTTTAACTATATATATATATTGATAATCGTTATTTTCCCAGGTTATCAGTAACATGAGAGTTTGATGAGTAATTTCCTGGGTTGGTCGATCTTGGAGGCTTTTATTTTTTAACAATACCTATTATTAACCACAACTATATATATGTTATCTTGTGTAAATTCTTTTTCACAACATTGTTTCTGTTTTTAATTATAAATCCCTTAAAGATTATTTGAAAAAAAATGTTACAATGCATGATGACAACCCTCCACAAAACGAAAAGTTAATCATATCTTTGATTAAAAAGATAGAGCAAAAACATAATATATGATATTAAGAGAATTTAAATTTTTACGGCATTATTATTAAGAGAAATTAAATGTGATGGTCGTTCAATGCATGTTAAATATATTCTTAATGATATAATCGTCAAAAAAAACATTAGAGTTATCATTTATTATAATATATTTAATAAAAATAACACATATGAACTATAGAATATAAGAATTCAGCTAGGATGAAAGTTAGCCTAATAATATACGAGGTTAAGATTATATTATTAAGCTTTAGATGTTGATGCAAAAGACACTAGATTATAGCTGCCGACAAATGGGATGAAACTCGACGTTTGTGTAATTGTAGCGTGCTTATCTACTAAGTGTAACACCTAATAATATGCGAACTAGAAGCAAACCAGATTTGATAATCACAATAATAAATCTCACGTGGCGAATTCATAAGTGTGACGACATAGTTGTAGCAACATACCCTTTTATAGAATATAATAAAAGTATCACAATTACTATAGTTTTTCTATAAACAACTAATTTATATATTTATTTACACCATAACTAGTTGTAGCATATTTTTTAGTATAAAAGTTAGAAGCAAATTAAAAAAATAATTATGAATCATTATTCTCACGTGTCTTTGATCGTAAGTGTGACAACATATCTGTAGAAATACAACTTTTATAAATTATAATGAAATATCATATTCGTTCTAGTTTTTTTAACAACTAACTCAAAAAGTTTTTAAACCTACTCACAAATTAACACAACGATTCATTCAATGTAGCATATTTTTCTAGTAAACGACTCGGAAGAAAACAATAAATAATGACTAAAATTATTATTCTCACGTGGCTTTCGTAAACGCAATGACTAGCAACATACCTTTTATCGGATATAATAAAAATATCATAATTACTAGCTTTAATAAACCCGTGCATCACACGGGTTGAATAAATAAAATATTAATATAATAAATTTATTAATTATACAATAATACTCTAAAATACAATATGACTGAAATAATAAAACGGTGATATCAACTTTTTAGTATTTTGTTTTTAATTTTTGTTTAAAATAAATATTTTATTTTAAAACAAATCGTATAAAAATATCATTTTCAAAAAAATTCTTATTACACTTTCCAATTTTGATTATTTTTTGTTTCCAACAAATTAACTTTTAAAATATCAATATTTAGAAATAACCTTAATAAATAGTTTTCTTCTTAATTTATTAAATATTAAAAAGTATTAAAATAATATTATTAATAATGAAGGTAATTATTTAATAGGAGAGAGAGGCGAGAAAAATTTGGTGATGATGATTGTAGTGCTGACACGTGGCACCACATTTACCATTTTATTAGAATAAGAAGAATAAGATTCTAGCTTTTTTAAACGAGTAACCCATATCCTATTTAAATCGACTTATGATATACATCATATATATCTCATTGGAGTAGAAATCTCGACAATTTAGAAAAAATATATTTACCAACCACATTAAGATTAGCTACAACCTCTTTGATAATTTTTAGCAATATAGTAGTTATTACTAGCTTTAGTAAACCCGTGTATTACACGAGTTAAATAAATAAAATATTGATATAATAAATTTATTAATTATATAATAATATTTTAAGATATGATATGATTGAAATTACGTATCAGAAAAACTATAAATAATAAAACAGTGATATCAAGTTTTTATTTTTTTAAATAAATATTTTATTCTAAAACAAACCGTATAAATATGTTATTTTTATAAAAATTTCTTATAAAAATAATTAAACAGTGATATCAACTTTTAAATTTTTTTAAAAAGTATTATATATTTTAAAATATGATATTATTTTCTGTTTTAAAAATTTTGACTTATTAAAAATATCAAGTTATTTAGAAATAATCTTAATAAATAAATTTTTTTCTTAATTTATTATATATAAAATGTATTAAAATAATTTTATTAGTAATTATGGTAATTATTTAATAGGAGAGATAGGCGGGAAAAAATTGGTGAGAATGATTGTGGTGCTGACACGTAGGACCCCCATTTACCATTTTATTAAAGTAATAAGATAACTTTTGGTAACAATGAATACAAAACGATTTATGAGTCTGAAAACACTTATGGTATGCATAACCACTAAATATAACACCTGTACGAATCAAATGCCAAATATAAAAATTAAAAAAATAATATCACGTGGCAATTTCGTAAGCGTGACAATATACCTATAGCAAAATATTTATAGAATATAATGAAAATTTTTACAATTACTATAGTTTTTCTCTAAACAACTGATTCACACAATTATCAAATCTGCTCATAAATTTATACAACTTGATATAACACCTTTTCTTAGTATACAAGTTTGAAGCAAAACAAATATAATATTTAAAACTAGCTTTAGTAAACCCGTGTATTACACGGTTGAATAAATATAATATTTAATATAATAAAATTTATTAATTATAAAATGATAATTTAAAATATGATATGACTGAAATTACATATAAGAAATGAGTATAACGAATAAAATAGTATAAAATAATATTTTAAGATATGATATTTTGTTTTAAAAAAATCGTATAATTTTTTAAACTTTTCTTATTATAACTCCCAAACTAATTATTTTTTTATTTTAAAAAATTGAATTTTTAAAAAATACTAATTTTCAAAATATTTCGTATTTTTAATTTTTTTTATGCTTTATAAAAATTGATTATTTTATAAAAAAATTGATTATTTAGAAATAACATTAATAAATAGATATCTTTTTTTATTTATTAAATATAAAAGAATGTTAAATAATATTATTAATAATTAAGGTAATTATTTAAGATGAGAGAGAAACGAGAAAATTTTGATAAGAATGATTGTGGTGCTGCCAAGTGACACCTCAAATTACTCTTTTATTAGAGTAGTAAGATTATTAATCTAACGTGACTTTCCCATTTGTGACGACATATTTGTAGCAACACACATTCTATAATATAATAAAGGTATCATATTTATTCTAGTTTTTTTAAGAACGAGCTCACTTAATTTTTAAGCCTACTCGTAAATTAGCACCATGCGGGATTGAATGTATCATATTTTTTTAATGTATGACTAATAAGTAAACAAAAAATAATAACTAAAGTTATTACTTTCACGTGGCTTTCGTAAACATGACGATGACCAATACACATGTAATAGCATATAATAAAAATATTATAATTAGTCTAGTTTTTTTAAACGAATGACTCATATAATCTTTAAATCTACTTATAATATACATCAAATATCACTCACTCAAAAGATATCATAATTAGTCTAGCTTTTTTAAACGAGTGACCCATATAATCTTTAAATCTACTTATAATCTACTTGCTAAAAAGTATCTTTACAACCATATTAAGATCAACTACAATCTCTTTGATGACTTTTAGTAATACAATAGTTATAACTTTTGGTAACAATAAATAAAAAACAATTTAGGTTGGATTGGACTCGTCGGACCTTCGAACCTCATCGAATCTGAGTTTGAAAACATTGTCTGTTATATGCTTAACTACTACGCGTAACACCTTTTGAGGTAGGACTCATAAACCAAAAATAATAATTAAAAAAATAATCTCACGTGATGACATAATTGTAACAACATACCCCTTATAGAATACAATAAAAAAAATACAGTGACTATAGTTTTTCTCGAAACAATAATTAACACAATTATCAAATGTGCTTGTAAATTTATACCACAACTGCATGCAACACCTTTTTTAGTATACAAGTTAGAAGCAAAATAAAAATAATAAATAAAAATACTAATCTAAAGTGACTTTCCTAACTGTGATGATATATTTGTAGCAACGCATCTTTTATATAAGACTAGTTTTAGTAAACCCGTGTATTACACAGGTTGAACAAATAAAATATTGATATAATAATTTTATTAATTATAAAATGATATTTTAAGATATGATATGATTGAAATTACGTATCAGAAATGACTATAAATAATAAAACAATTATATCAACTTATTAAAAGTTTTTAAAAAATAAACATTTTATTTTAAAACAAACTGTAAAAAAATATTATTTTTATAATCATTTCTTATAAAAATAATAAAACAGTAATATCAACTTTTTAATTTTTTTTAAAAAATATCATATATTTTAAGATATGATATTATATTTTGTTTTAAAAAATTTTACTTATTAAAAGTATCAGTTTATCTAGAAATAACCTTAATAAATACATTTCTTTCTTAATTTATTATATATTAAAATGTATTAAAATAATTTTATTAGTAATTAAGGTATTATTTAATAGAAGAGAGAGACAGAAAAAATTGACGAGAATGATTGTGGTGCTGACACGTGTCACCCACATTTACCCTTTTATTAGAGTAGTAAGATAAGATAAGATAATAAAAATATCATATTTATTCATTTTTTTAAGCAACGACCTGACACAATTTTTAAACCTACACAAACTAACACCACGCGTGGTTGAATGTAGCATGTCTTTTAGTATATGACTCAAAAGCAAACAAAAAATAATAACTAAAATTATTACTTTCACGTGACTTTCGTAAGCGTTACGACGACCAACACACATGTAATAGTATATAATAAAGATATCATAATTACTCTAGCTTTTAATTAAACGACTGACCCATATAATCTTAAATCTACTTTTAATAAATACACACCAAATATCCCCACTCAACCAATTAGAGAAAAATATCTTTACAAACCATTTTAAGATTAGCTAAAATCTCTTTGAAAAATAGTAAAATAGTAGTTATAACTTCTAATAACAATGAATAAAAACCAATTTATGATGAATTGAACAGGTCCAGTTTTCGAATTCCGGTCCAATTTGAGTCTGAGTTGTGTGTGGTGTGCTTTTTATTACTAAGTGTAACATCTTATAACATAGGACTCATAAGCCAAAATTCATAATTAAAAAATAATCCCACGTTGCGAATACGTAATGATGACGACATTGAGGTAGCAACATACATGTTATAGAATATGATGAAAATATTAAAATTATTATAATTTTTCTCTAAAGAATTAATTTCACACATTTAGCACACGCATTTATCAAACCTATTCATAAATTTACACCGTAGCACCAAACCGTAGCAGCAGTTATATAGCATACAAGTTTGGAACAAAACTAAAATAATAATCAAAATTATTACACAAACGTGATTTTCTTATGTGTGATGACATATTTGTAGCAAGGCAACTTCTATAGAATATAATAAAAATATCATACTTATTCTAGTTTTTTAAACAAACAGTTAACATAATTTATAAACCTAAATCAACATCATGTTCGATTGAATGTATCATATAATATATGACTCAGAAGTAAACAAAAAATAATAGCTAAAGTTATTAGTTTCAAGTGGCTTTCGTAAGCGTTACGACGACCACCCCACTTGTAATAGTATTTTTTAAATGTATCATAATTACTCTAACTTTTTTAAACGAGTAACTCATGTAATCTTTAGATCTACTTATAATAAAACAAACATCCCTCATTCGACCAATTTGAGAAAGTATATTTACAATCCATATTTTTAACTTTTGATAACAATAAATAAAAAACAATTTATGGTGGATCGGACCAGTCCGACTTTCGGACCCCGATCACATCTGAGTCTGAAAACATTGTTTGTAGTATGCTTAAATACTAAATGTAACACATTTTAATATAAGACTCATAAGCCAAAAATAATCTCACGTGATGAATTCGTAAGGGTGACGACTTTGCGGTGGAAACATACCCTTTATAGAAAATAATAAGAGTATCACAATTACTATACTTTTTCTCTAAACAACTAATTCACACATTTATCAAAGACATGTGTTAAACCTACTCATAAATTTACATTACTACTAAATGTAGCAACTTTTTTTAGCATTCAAGTTAGAAGCAAAACAAAAATAATAATTAAAATTATTAAAGTAACGCGATATTCTTAAGTGTGGTGACATATTTGTAGCAACACCACGTTTTATAAAATATAATAAAAATATTATATATATATTTTTTTGTTTTTTTAAACAAACAGCTCACACAATTTTTTAACCTACTCGTAAACTAACACCACGCGCGATTGAATTTAGCATGTCTTTTTAGTATGATTTAGAAGCAAACAATAAATAATAATAATTATTACTTTCATATGGTTTTTGTAAGCGTTACGACGACCAACACACCTGTAATTACATATAATAAAGATATCATAATTACTCTATCTTTTTGTAAATGAGTGACCCATATAATCTTTAAATCTTCTTATAATATACACCTAATATCCCTCACTCAACCAATTAGAGAAAATATATTTACAAACCCTATTAAGATCAACTACAAACTATTTGACTACTTGTAGTAATATAGTTGTTACAAAAAACTTAGAGGTTAAATGTAAATTTATTAAAATAAAGTAGTTTTTTATTAGTTTCGAGAAAAAAAGTATTATGGTAACATTGACAAAACTTACAACTTCATTGCTTGTAATTTATTCTATTTGTTATATATGGTGACGCGACGAGTGTTATTGAGACTCTTTTTCTACTTGCCTGAAAAGTTGATATATTTGGGTATTATATTATTATAACTATGTAAATATTTAGTAATTATATATTTAAATGTTTAAACAAAATAATACTTAAATTAAATAGTATTAAGTTATAAAAATATAAATAATAAATTTATATATTTTAATATTAATTTAAAGTATTATAAATAACATAATACTTAAAATAAATATATATTAAATAATGTTTGATTAGAACAAATGTATTAGTTTGGGACAAATTAAAAATTAAAAACCACAACATATAACATTTATACCTTATGTTTAAAAAAATTTATTAAGTTTAAATTTTAATTAAAATTACAAGTGTGTCCTTACAAATGTTTTATATAATAGTATAGGTAATATAGATATTAATTATTATTATCACCATTATTATTTTAAAGTGTTTAATAATTATATAATTAAGTATTCAAACAAAAAAATACTTATTAATAAATTTAAATGTTAATTAAAGTATCTTAAATAATATAATATATAATATAGTAAATTAAATAATCTCACATTATTAAATAATGTACTGATAATATACATAATTAATGTATTAATTAGAATAAGTTTAATAAATTTATTTGATGTTTAAATTATAAAAATTTACATAACACGCTTGTATTTAGGCCTTAAGAATTTGTATTAGGTGTTTTAATTTATTTATCATTATAGAATTACACTTGTCCTAAAGGTATGCTCTATATAGTATATATAGTAGTGTAGATAATAAAGATATCATAATTCTAAATGACTCACCCATATAATCTTTAAATCTACTTATAATGTACATTAAACATCCCTCGCTCGACCAATTAGAGAAAAGTATATTTACAAGCCATATTAATATTAACTAAAATCTCTTTGATAATAATTAGTAATATAGTAGTTCTAACTTGTGGCGTGTTTAACTACTAAGTTTAACACCTTTTAAGGTAGGACTCATAGGCAAAAATAATAATAAAAAAATAATCTCACTTTGTGAATTCGTAAGGGCGATGACATTACTTCGGCGACATACCTTTATAAAATATAATAAAAATATCACAATTACTATACTTTTTGTCTAACAACTAATTCACATATTTAACATACAAGTTAGAAGCAAAACAAAAATAATAACTAAATTTATTAAACTAATGTGATTTTCTTAAGTGTGATAATATATTTGTAGCAACACACATTATATAGAATATAACAAAAGTATCATATTTCCTCTAGTTTTTTTTAATCATTCAGCTCACATAAATTTTAAACCTACTTTAAATCAACACTACGCGCGATTAAATGTAGCATGTTTTTTTAGTATATGACTCGTAAGCAAACAAAAATTAATAACTAAAATTATAGCTTTCACATGGCTTTCGTAAGCATTACGACGAGCAACACACCTGCAATAACATATATTAAATATATTAAAATTATTATAGCTTTTTATTAAACTAGTGAACCATATAATCTTTAAATTTACCTATAATATACACCAAATATCCCTCACACGACCAGTTAGAGAAAAGTATATTTACAAACCGTACTAAGATTAACTACAAGCTCTTTGAAAACTTTTATTGATATAGTAGTTACAACTTTTGGTAACAATAAATAAAAAACAATTTCGGGTGAATCGACCTTTTCTCTAAGAACTATTTCACACATTTATCCAACATTCTTATAAATCATTAATTTTACGTGACTCTCTTAAGTATGATAATTGCTTTTAGTTTTTTTAAAGAGTAACCCACGAATATTCTAATCTACTCAAAATTTCACACCCGGTTAAATGTAACGCCTTTTATTGACCAAAAATAATAATCAAATATTATTAATCGAATGTTTCTTTCGTAAACATGACGACATAGTTATAGCAACATATCTTTAATAAATTATAATAAAAATATCGTAATTACTCTTTTTCTCAAAACGACTAACTCATGTATTATTTAAAGCTCCTTATAATCAACACTATATCTCTCATTGAACTAGAACTCTCACTCAAATAGAGAAAAGTATCTTTATAAATCATATTAATTAAAGATTATCTACAGAAAAATGTAAGTAATAAGACAACTATAACTTGCGGTAACATTGATAACAACAAACAGTTAAAGACTTAAAGCATTAATCAACAATGTTAATCACAGGATATAAATGAGATCAGATAACAATGATAATATATATTACTAATTTAAGACAAAACAAATAATATTATCAATAAACACTATCATTTTGAGGTTAACTCTTTATTAAAATTTATTATTTCAAGCGTATCATGTTATATTCCATAAACGCGTGTAATTCACACGCTTTCACCGCGTCTAGCGATGTCTCACTTCCGTCTCGTAAACGGACTAGACCCGATATCCTTCTCTCAACATTAAAACAACTTTATTATTATTATTTACTATTATTATTTTATTATTTTATTAGAGAAACTTGCAAATTGTTCCTCATGGTTTGATTAAATTACACCTTCAGTCCTCAAATTCTAAAAACTATAAAGTTAGTTTTATATTTGCTATGGTTGTTGCACATTTGGCTTCGACGTTAAACCCTTTAGATTTTATTTGTTTCACACAAACTAGCAGTTTAACTTCCTGGGACCAAACATGCAACACACATACAAAAATCAGTCTAAACTTGAAACTTTTAAACATGGGAACCAAACATGAAAAAACGTTCACATCTAGTTTTCATTTATATATTTATAATTACATTAAAAATTAATACATATATTTATATATATTTTTAATTAAATAATATTTTTACTTTGATTATTACGTTTTCTTCAATCTACTCATAACCACTTTTGAAAATATCAAAAGTTTTATAGGGATGAATAATATTTCCTCAAATATACAAATAAATAATATTTTCTTTATTCTACACTTACAACCACTCACGAACATTTCTTACGATATATGAACCACACTCACAATAATCTAAAAAGCCTACTGTGAATGCTCTAACACACAAAAACTTTGGACAAACTTCGTAACAATTAAAGTCCCTTATATTTTCAAACACAAGGACTATTATGTGCAATTTTCTATTATTGTTATCATTTATTTATGTATGTATGTATGTATTTATTTATTTATTTATGCATAATATTTTTTACTTTTTTCCTCCACAAAACCCTCTACTCTTTTCTTTCAATTCGTTTTCTCATTTGGGTTCTCTGCACTTTGCGATTCACCCTCAACAACTCGCTTCAACCTCAGGTAATCTTGCTCATGCTTCACGTTTTGCATGTTTTCATCTTCACAACAACACCAAATCAACGCCCTTCTACCTATGTTCATCTTCTTCATCTCTTTACTCTTCAAAAATCAACCTTTTTCTTTTCTTTTCTTCTGGGGTTTGAGTCTACTGATTCTATTCATATGGGCTCGTCTTTGTTCCGAAACAAGAATTAGATGTTGTTTGAGTTGTATGTGGGTTCATCTGATGGAGTCACATTGCGATTTTGTGCTACCCAAGTTGTTAGAATCTTGATTTCTTCCGTTGCTGGTGTGTATCTTGTTGTTATTCGTTTTGGGGGTGTGTAGTTTGTGGTTTGATTAGGTTTGAAGTTTGATCGATTGAGATTGATGGAGTTGTTGGTTTAAGCAAGTTTGTTACTTATTGTTGATTGTTTCGTCTAATTTGCTCTAAGCTTTGTTGATGGTTGAAAATGGAGCGAATGATTGACTGTTGTTTTGACCATGTGGTAATTAGTATGATGAGATCGTGTTACGATCTTTTACTATGCAGTTTGTTAAAGTCGATTAATTTTTGATTTAGTTTGTTTGGAGAAATTGGGTGTTATTTGGTTGTAGTAGGTCAAAGTTTTGGATTTTTTGGATTAATGTGATTGTTGCTGTAAGGTGTGTGTATTTATATTCTTTGTGTGTTCACACCATCTGTTTCATTTGGGGCTGGATCTTTTTTCTATCCAAAACTATATCTTCATTAACTCTCTTACAATAACTAGAAAAAAACGAAAGATATTTTGTGAAATGTTTAATAAAATCCCTATATTATGGAAGTAGTAGGCTTGATATGAAGATTGTTTATAAGTTCACATTGTTTTTTATTGAAACAGATTAAATGAATATATTCTTTATTCAGCCAAACTGTTGTTTCTTCGATCTTTTATGTTTTGATAATATTAGGATTTGATTCATTTTCTCACAACAAACAATGTCATTAAACTTACATCTGTGTATAAATGTACATGCCTTTGACATAAGTGCTCTCTGTGACTGTTGGAGTGACAGATGCATTTTATTGTTATGCGTATGTTATTGTGATACGTTGGATTCATTTATTGTTTGTTTTGCTGCCTTGTGCAGATAAGTTGAATCCAAATGGAACAGAATGATGATTGTAATGGTGATCCTCCAGAAACTTATGCATATGGTCTGTATGGACCTATACAAAACGTTTCTCGTGTTGGTGATGAATACCAGACCAAAATCCCACCATTGATTACAGATTCAGAGTACCTTGATTACACCAAGAACCCCTTTAATGAGGAAGAAGAAAGGAAGGCAGGGACACCGCTTGATTTTATGATAGGATTAGATATACCGATTGTTTGGATCAATCAAGGGAAATTGGAAGATAAAGAGGATTCAAAATCTGATTTTTCATCAGAAAACAAGAACATAAAAACTGATAATGTTCTTGTTCCAGGGTGCATTATGGAATCATGGAGTGAGATGGAGAAGGGTAGTTTTATCCTAGGATTGTATATTTTTGAGAAGGATTTTGTTTGGTTGACGAGATTTATCGGGAGTAAAAGACGGGGGATGTATTGTCATATTACTATGGTGATTTCTACAGGTCTGATGAATATAAAAGATGGTCAGAATGTAGGAAAAGTCGGGGCAAAAGGTGTATACTTGGACAAAGAATATTTAGCGGTTTAAGACAACAGGAATTTCTTTGTCGCTTGGTTCCCCATGTATCTCCAGAATGCCACAATACCCTTTTGGAGGTACATTAGTCAGGGCTCACATTACGATTTTCATTTTATACGTTTCTTGTTTGTTTGATATTTTTTATTAATTTAGTACGTGTGCTTTGCATGAAATGATTTACCATTTTCTACCAGGGGTATTAGGTATATAACATGTCTAAGTTTATTGTTTTTGTAAGTAATTAATCGCATTTTCTTCAATAAACAGTTGAGCAACTTGGTTTTATTCTTTTTTGTGCATTGTCCACTCCTTACTGTCTGACATGAGGATCTGTATAATGCATACCTTGTTTTCACAAAGCTTTTTTGTCCCTTTTTGCTTATTATTTATTAGAACAGCATGCGTGAAAATATTGTGTTATCTAGTATTTGTTATATAAGCTCTAGCTTACATGAATGTCAAAGGCTAGTATGCCCTTAATGTGCCTTTATGACTCTCTAGTTGAATGTCACTAGATGATGCTGATGTTAATGCTAATTCTAATTCATACATGTGTTAATCACTTTATATTATTGTTGAATTATTAAATGATGTTTTATGATTTGAATGTCAGTAATTATATATAGATTAATTGATTGAGGATATCACCGAAGTTTGATATCCATAGTCAAAACTCAAAAAGCAAACTTCCAGATTTGATGACTGATGATTTTAGGGCTTTTGACGATGGCAACTACAGTTAAGAAAACATCGTTTAAGATTGACTTGATGATGGTGGCAGATGGCTCACTGCTCTTGATGGCAGCTGGCTTTTCGGTCCAATGATTGTGATGGTGGCTAGGGTTTTTAAATTTATTTAGGGATTTTAGATCATATGTGATGCTGATATGATGCTTGATTTCTTGAATGGTTTTAGAAAAGAGAAACTGTTTATAGGCTTTGGATAAAACACTGAAGCACCTTAACGGCCAAATAAGTTGATTAACAAAATATTTAACTTTTAATACCAGTCTCTTTTAGAATCTGTTCTACCTGTAAAATGTTATTTTGAGAGTGGTCTTCCCTTTGAATTATTTTGACACAATTAGTCAAAGTCTGAAATATAGACGGATTTAGGCTCTTGATAGTTGAAATCTGGCTTACTAAGAACAGGTCCACATGGGATGTTCAAAAACTCAAAAGGGACAAATTGGTCAACCTCTGGCACCTCTAACCACCGCAACAATGCACCTACCAGTGGACAACACCACACACTCACACCAGTGCACCGGCAACCACCTACCGACCATCACCGTCTCCACTGACGCCCATTGTTTAAACCAACTATCATTAAAAGGAAAAACAGAGAAGGAAAAAAACCATAATTGATTTGTATATATATCTTGGTTTCTTTTATTATTGAAACGAATATCTTATCTTTGTTTTGTTATAAATTTTCAGGGTTCTAGGGCATTTGGAGATTCAAGGATATCACTTCAAGAGTACGTTTTCTCCATCAAAACTTTAATAGGGATGGAATTGTTCATTGATGCAGTGGCAATTGGAAAAGGTAAGCTAGATTTAACAGGGAATGCCATAGAACCCACAAAACAAAACCAAGCAATCCACATTCGCCCTGAAATCCCAACTGGAAAAGCTTGTTCTTCGCTTACTTCAGCAGAAATTATTCAGTTTCTTACTGGTGATTATCGGTTAAGCAAAGCCCGATCCAATGATTTATTCTGGGAAGCTGTATGGCCCAGATTGCTTGCAAGAGGGTGGCACTCGGAACAACCAAATGGGTACAATTATGCTGCAAACGGGAAGAATTCTTTGGTGTTTTTAATGCCAGGTGTGAAAAAGTTTTCAAGAAGACTAGTCAAAGGGGATGCTTATTTGGATTCTGTAACTGATGTTTTGAGCAAAGTGGCATTGGACCCGCAACTTCTTGAATTCGATAATGAGGAAAATGATGTGACAGAAATGAAAATGGAAGACGACGAGGATGAAGATGACGAAGTGGAAGAAAATGGTTTTGTTGAGAAACGGAAAAGCCATTGTTATCTGCAACCACAAACTCCAAATCTGGATATTGGGAATGTTTTAATGAAATTTACTGTGGTTGATACAAGTTTAAGAGGTGGAAAAATTTTCAGGGTTAGAGAGTTGGACTCCATGAAGTTGAGTTTCAGATCTCGTTCTGATGATATTCATAGTGACTTGGCTTCTAGTGATGATTCAGATGGTGAAAACTTGTTTCTCGTGGATCAAGAAATGAATGCAAATCATCAAAAGCCTGTTAAGAAACAGAAAACCTCCGGTGAAAGAAAGAATCTTGAAAAAAGACGTGTGAAGACCGCCAATAGTTCAGACTCGATCATTGTGAAGGCTAAATTGAGCAGGAAGTTAAACCAAGAAATTGCAGGGCCTCATGCAAAAAGACGCAGGAGATTGACTGCATGCAGTCGTGCAGATTCAAAGGCTGGTTCTAGCTTGGACTCTCATGTGGGTTCATCATCTCAGGCTAATAATAATAAGTTGTCATCCAATTTAAGTTTTACATCAAGATGCAGCTCAATTGACACTGTTGAAGAACAAAATCAGCCTCAATCGATCAATCTAATCGATTTGAATTACCCTCATGTTCCCCCTGAATTTGAAAATAGTGAATTCACTACCCAACTAAAAGATGAAAGAAACGAGTCCAACCTAAAACAATCTGAAAATATCTTGGTTCCCAAGGAGCAAGAAAATGTCGGTTCAAGGAGGCAGAGCACAAGAAACAGGCCACCAACGGCTAGAGCATTGGAAGCTCTTGCTAACGGGTTCTTGACTGTTAATAGTAGGAAAAAGGGTAAAGAAGAATCAAAATCAAGAAATTCCAAACATACCCTTGGCGAAGTCGGGGTTATAAGCGAGTGTAGTACAGGTGATGCATCTTCTGCTGTAAAAGGAGATGATGAAAATGGTGAAATTGCAAAATAGTGGAAACCGACAATTGTACATGTTGCAGAGTGGGTAACATCATCAAGATTCGATTTTGATGATGACCTGTTGAAGAGAAAATGATTTCAGCTGTGACCCTGTTTCAGTTTGCATTAGATTCGGTTATACATTGACTTTTTTCCGATCTTTTACCTGTTAAGATTTGAATGAGAATTAGGTATATGTAGGTGAGAACTTTCTTGTGTTTTTGTTCATATCAGTGTCCTGTAACTATTTGGATGCATAATTGGATGGTTATAAACTGGTAACAAAAGGATGATTTGAAGTTTTGAACTTTACGAGGGTTCAAACCGGCGGCGCTGTTCTAAGCATGGTTAGAACCATATTGAACCTGAGCAGTATAACTTTTATCAACTGCAGGAAGAGTTCCCAACATTTTTAGAGATGATAATGGTTTTTTTGTTTTTTATTTTCAGAAGTTTTAGATAGATGATAATGGTTACTTTGAGACTTTATAGACAAACTAGCTTTTTCTTTCCGTGCTTACGTGGCGGGAGTTTGTTTGTTTTTCCCCAAACTACCATTAGTTTGGTCGTTATCTTTTTGATTTATCGAAAACCAAAAAAACAAATACCGAAACCAATTAAAATAATATCCATGCCAGAAATGATGGTATACGCTCATAATCGGTGTCTTTCATCATGATAATACTACTTAAATAACAATGGAGCTAAAAGGGTTAAATGTAATGGATTTATATAATTATATAAAATCAAATGTTGTTTATATTTTATAGAAAATTAAGAGGACCGAAAATGACATTTCATCAAAAATTAGATGCCAAAAATTTAAACCACAAAAGTGGAGTGTAAAGCTACTTGTAAAATATTAAACTTTGATGAACTATAAATCCTAGAAACTTTCTTATAGCACATATGTTGCTATTTAATATGTATATAATGGTGTTATGAGAGCTAAAATAGTAATAGTTAAATGCATATAATGGATAAATGTTTCGAATATTATTTATTTGACCATAAGATATTATTTCATGATATCATTAAATGCTTTAATTTTATTTTATATTAAGAGTAATTACATGGATGGTTTTGTGATTTGGTTAAAATTTTAGATTTAATCCTTAAAGTTTTAAAATTACAAATATAATTATTAATATTATAATTATATTTTATCAATGGTCCCTACTCTGTTAGTTCAGTTAGTGATGTTAAATTTTTTAAAATAATTATTTTACTTGTAGGGACCATCCATTTTATTTTATTACAAATATGTTTATTATTTAATACACAAAAAAAATATTTTAAAAAATGTCTTCTTTTTAAATGATTGATTTATAAATTTTTTTAAACCAATATGCGGATTTTTTAAACCTTTATAAAAATGTCTTCTTTTATAAAAACATTTAAAACTGAGTTGTTCTAAGAAAACTAAGAATTAGTTTAAGAAAAGATGTTTTAAAAATGAATTGTTAAAATAAAGAATCCAACCCGTTTAAATTTTTTAAATTAATCAAATAACTTTAGAATGACATATAGAAAATGAACAGTTTAAAAACTGAACATTTAAAAACACATGTTTAAAAAAATTATTTGTGTATTTAAAACGTTTTTTATTAAATAATAATTTTATTAATAATGAAATTATAAAAATAATATAAAAAATTAAAAAAATGAAAAACAAAAATATAAAATTTTCGTTAATTTAAATAAAATAGTTTAAAAGGTAAATTAAATACATGGCAGATACGAGTAAAGAATTAATTTTTACGATATCTAACATTGCTAACTATTGAGTAACGGACCAATGGACCATATATGAAAGAAAAATAAACATTAGAGATTATATTCAAAGATTTTAAACTTTAAGAATCAAATCCAATATTTCATCGTAACCATAAGGCCATCGATATAATTTACTCTTATATTAAATTTATTAGGGCAGCCATTATAACCGATTTAACCAAAATTAATGTTGTTCAAGAAAAAAAAATAACATTAATGTGAAAGAGATTGAAATGCTAAAGTTAGGTAAACAGAAAGATGGAAGAGCATTTTTTGTGTTTGTATGATAACTTTGTAACATTTCCGGTTAAATAACACTCTCTTCTACTTTACACATACACTACTTTTAAAATTATCACAAATGAATTTTATAGGTTTTAAACCAATAATCTTTTAATTAGTTTTACCATCAAGATGTCCTTGGGGACATTACTTTATACTATTAACTTAGACATCACTAGTCACTTAAATGTTATAGATATGTCTTGCAAGCGTCATACACGTCATTGAGTCCATAAGGACATTCCATTTGCGTATGATCTCGTCGTGTCTTGAAATCTAGGAGATTGGCGTCTTCCCAACTCTAGATCTCGTAGAAAATCATAATTATTTTTGACAGACACAGACAATTCTTTAATCATTAAACACTCTAAAAAACAGACGATAAAAAGTGAAACAAGATATCTAAAGATCATATTTGTTTGATCTAAGCTTTGAACGTTTAAATTGCTAGCTATTTTTATTCTCGTTCAAAGTGAGAGCCACAATTACAAAAAAAAAAGGTTTTACCTGGGGTTTATACTGTCAGTGTAACACACCGGTTAAGAGTTGTGACCGCTTCCCTAATAAGTTCAAGACAAAACGAAACCAGTAAACTTATCATTAATGGAACGATTAGGCCGGTCCTACGACAACCCAATCGCTATACAAGGCCTCGAGAGGTGACTCCATAACATCCGACACTAACTCGCGTATAAACACATCGTTACCAACTACGAAGCAGTTGTCGAACTTAAATATTCAGTTTTCATTAGGGTTGAAAAGGTGCTATATTTCATCATCGTCAATCGTCGCATTTCAACGTGTATCGCTCGAGAATCAGTAACGTGGACTCGATAACCTTCGCGTGTGTAAGCAACACACACATACATACATGTGCAATTGCATCATCCCACAACACCTCACAACATAGAAAATGGGTCAGGCATTTCGTCGAGCATCTGGCAGAATCCGTACACCTGCACCACCATCTTCATCGTCTCAGCTGAATAAGCCACTTGATCGCACCCCACCGGTGGCCTCCGCCGATAAAAACCTTTCCGTCGACGGTAACGTTGACCCCACCTCCGGTAAGGGTCTTTTTCAACTCAAATTTACTTGCTTTGCATTAGAATGAATGCCCATTTAGGCATTGCTATCAATTTTGAAAATTTGTGCCTCAATATGTTAGAAGGTGTTCTGAATGTGTCGTTTCTGGAGTGTGAAGTTTTTTTTTTCTTTTATAGAGGAAATGGTGATTTGGTTTGGTGGGGTAGGGTTAAGATTTTTGTAAGCTAGTTAGGGTTCTTGGTCCTAAAATTTTAGTAAGAATGATCTCAACAGATGATCTTCATGTGTTTTACACGTAGTTTTGAGTATAATATGTGTTTAAGGATATTATAAGCAATTGAAACGTCAAATTAAACCTCAGTGTGATTACCATGGTGCCATATACCTAGTACTGATGTTAAAGCTGCTAGTGCTGGGACCTATTTTATAGAATAGCTAACTCACACACCCACTAATCCTACCTCTAATCGTACACCTCTGTTCACTATGAGTATGAGACTTCAACCACTTGAGTATGATCACCTTTTCTACACATGGTGGTACTGTTAGAGTGTCAGGCGACAAGCCCTTTGGTTGTTGAGAGTTTAGATTAGTTTAAATTTATGAGGGTGTCTCTGAGGTTAAGAAGTGATGCAACTTCTTCATTTAACTTTAGATATTGCAATAAGCCTGCAAATTCTGTGAGTTAACAGGATAATAATCAGTCATGTTTGAAGCTTATTCCTGATGTTGTTTCTTTAATTGATATGTTGTCTTGCATTATTTTAACAGATGCTCAACTAAGAACACTGCTGATATTGAATCTGAGGAGCGTGATTCTCAATATGATGCTATGCTTAGCAAGATGGTCGGCAGAATTCAAACAAAACCCGGAGGCAAATTGGAGATGGGCGAGGTGAGTTGACCAACTTGTTTGATCTTTTCATTAACTGCATGCTGCTGTATGTGTTATTAAGTTATAAAATAATGTTTTTAAGTTGGAAATTTCTGTGATCTTCGATTTACAGAAATGTGTGAAACTTAAATACATCCAATCGGTGCATAAGATTAAGATGAAATTGGTGATGGAAACATTATTAGACATTTTGAAACTATCTAAGAAGATGTCTTAGTTTACGTAGCCGAACTTTTGCTGGTATCTATATTTATCATTTGTTCTTATCTGTTGTTGCATGTTATTGTAAGATTGAATAGTGCTGATTTCCTTATATGTAGGCTGTATCCGTTTCTGATCGGATGATATTGCTTTCTAACAGAATGTAATTACTTTTCCTAGGTATTTGAGGTTTGAAGTTTCATAATTTGATTGTTTTCCAAATGAAATTTTTTTGTATCTTTAACAAAGACAGACATCCACTGTAACAACTTCTTTAACAAATAACAAGTAACGAGTACATACGTGGTTTTTCTTTTAGGGGAGTAAATAATATCCATAGAATTAATACAAAAAGAGACTATGTATTCCATGCTTCATGGTTCGTACCTTGATTTTTAACTTATATTTCTTTTATATCACTAAATAAATCAAAACAACCTCAAAGTATTGATGATTGATTGCAGATAGCCAAGGGTTCATCTATAAATGTTAGATTTCTTCTCTGTTAGCATGTGCCTGTTTCCTTCAATGAAACATTAGATTGCCACAAGCGTGATTTATAGAATATTTCTTTCACTTCCAAATTACTATTTGTACAGGCCTTCGTGGTGGACAAGTACAAAAGACCCATGCCAAAATTGAGAAATACAACTTCAGAAACCGGAAGATATGAACAAAGACCAGCTCCCCCGGGAACCCTGAATGTAGCCCAGCTTCGCCACATCATCCTTCTATATCAAGGTAAGGCTGATGATCATAATGGGCCTATGGATGTGAACCAAATAGCAGAAAAATTCCGAGTTGATGTTGCTCAGGTTAAACAGGCCGTGCAGTTTCTTTCTATGCCACCAGAATATTTTGATAAACAGAAAAAAGATCCAAGATAACTACACTTCAGCTTACAGTGATTGTTATAGCAGCAATGAGTGTGATTTTACAGGGATTAGACAGTTGACCCGGAAATGTAGCATTATACTTTGTTCGTGGCGGATACACCATCTCCATCTTTTAAATAATAACTTCAGGAAACTTTGGCATACTTGGGCCTGCAACTACTTGCATCAATTTGGTTTCTGTTGATCATTTTGAGTATGCTGTGAGGTTTGCAGTTAAATAACACATTAGTCCATGTGTTGTATGGTTTTTCTGTTAAATTTTCTTTTTTTATTGGATTTATGTTTTCTAGTCTAAGTATGAAGCTGTTTTGGTTGATAATTTCTTGGTTCATATTTATATGTAGCATTCTTTATATACAAAACATATCTATAGATGGTAAATTGCACCTAACCTGATATATTAGTGTTCCATACTTCCATTGCTACATTAACAGAGTTATTATAAATTCTTGTTACATAAAACAATAACATAGTTTCATTTTATCATTTTAGTTAAGCCAAAATTTTGAACTCATAAACAGTTAGCAAATAAGTCAGGAACCTCATAAGGGATGTTTGATTACACTGACTGGGAAAGATTTGATTAAGTCAGAAGCTGATCTAGTTAGCAGTTTTGATAGGGTATGCATCTGACTGAAATTTAGCTGTTTAATTCAGTATCTGACTGGAATCAAAACGATTCAATATTTAAGTAACAAAACCTACTGGAGTCACACCACGGTCGGAACCACCACCACAAGGGGGCGGCGGCCTGCGGGTCGGAGGGGGTGGCGGCCTGCGGGTCGTGAGGGGGCCAAGGCCTGCGGGTCAGCCGGTCAGCACATTTTTTTTCAAGGTCTGGGTCAGCACTAGAGACCCGGTCAGCCGGGCTCGAAGCCGAAATCAAACGGGCTGACCCGCTGACCGAGTCAGCCGGGTCAGCCCAAAAACAAACAACCCCTAAGTGTTTAAATAAGTTTATCAAAGGATCTTGCAAGTGTTTAAGAACATGTATGTTTTTATGGTAAGAAAATAGTCAAATTTGAAAATTATATCCGCGAGCTTGAGCTTTAGATATAGGCTTGAAATGAACCGGATTGTTTTAAATTTGATGAGTACAACTTAGATGAACTTGAGGTTTGCTCGACTTGTTTACACACAATATATTTTGCTTGAAATGGGTATGAATTTAACATTTAGAAAATGGGTAACTTTGTAAAATACTAACTAACTTTCAAAAGTATTCCAATTAAGTAACTTAAGTTTTAAAAGTGTTTCAATTAGATCACTCATTTTTATATTTTATATAAATTAAAAGTCATAACATATTTTTTAGTATGTTATACTTTTGGATTCAGTTAAAAAATATATTTTTTCTATCTTTTGAAGCTGATATAGAACGTTGACGTAAATTTTAGGCACTTTTTTTTATTTTTTCATAATTAACATGTTTTTTTTATTTTTAATATAATTTTATATATTGAAAAATCTAACTCCAATGTCTTTTCCATCATTACTTTCTAGTCATAATAAAATTTGAAAATGACTCGATTTGATCGTTTGAAGGTTCAATTTGAGAAAAATATGCATAAGTGACTAAATTAAAACACTTTTAAAACTTGGTTATTATTTTGTGACATTTTCCTTTTAGAAAATATAACACGTGTGTGAATGTCTAGAGAGGTGTGGCATTACCCACATTATAAAATTTACGCTATAAAGGTAAAAAAAAAGGTTGCAAATAAAGCTATTAAACAGTATAAAGCCTTGGTTTAGAATAGCCATTGTGTTTTATTAAAACTACTAGTTTGGTACTCCAGCTTTATTTGTCACGCTTTTCATCATTGCTTTTTGAGGTTTTGTATAATTGTTATCTTTGTGTTAATAAAGTTAAAAGGTTTTGTTAAAACTTATCATAAGTTTCTTTGAGTCCATTTCGGTTTGTATAATATTTGTTTATGCTTTCGTTTGAGACTTGTTGGAGATACATAAAACCTTACCGGCTCAATTAATACAAAATTAACTGGTTCAAGTAATTTTCTTAGTTGCATGTTCGTGCATATAAAGGATGAGGAATGTAATAATATTTTTTAACCAGAAGTTGTTGGTACATAAATTGGTAGAATATAAAAAAATATTAGCTTATCTTTGGGTCAAAATAGATAAAATGCACTAGTTGAAACGGACGGTGTTTATTCAACGTGTAATGTATTTTCTATAATGTATTCTTTATTTTTTTCGCTGTAATTTGCCCGCTATAGCGGGCTTGTTAGAGCTGGGATTTATTGGGTTTAGTAGTTTGATTGGGTAATTTATACACATTTAATAATAAATAAACTACAATTATAAATTATAGAGAAAACAACATAACCAAATCATCATTCCTTAATTAGTTAATTATTCCAATTCAGTTTTTTATACCATCTTATTTTTATGCTAACGAATTTTAATTTTAAGTAAAACATCAAAGAAGGTACAAAGAAAAAGATAACCAACACAATAATATCACTCTTTGATGCTCATATTTATAGCTTTTGTTACTTTTTGTTGCACTTGTATCCTATTGTTCTTTTATTAATTATTATAATTTGTATATTAATTAATACGTTAATTATAGAAGTAGATTATACTTAAATTTGTTAAAACCTCCACTACGTTATACTCTTAAAAGTTTAAGAACATTTTAAGAATTTTTATAAATACATTAAATGAATATTATTATAAAAGAATTTATACAGTATCAAATAATATCTCATGATAATCATTACAAAATATAACCGATCAATACAATATAATATTTTCCTTGAAAAGTTACTTTTCGTTGTATATTCTCATATCTACAACATTGACATCTGTGTCTATCTGTGTGTGTTTTTACTTCTGATATATGAATTTACCCCAAAACATCACAAAATTCATTCATCTTACTGTAATCATACTCCTCAGATCGTCTTCTTCTTCAAACCCTCATCAAAATCACTGTTTAGTTTGATTTCAATAGCACCTCTATCGAAATTTCGAAACCTTGTTGCATGCTAAAAAATTGGGGGATTTGAGCTTTAATTGCTGTTGGGTTTTGTTCGTTTTGAATTTGGTTTACCTAGGTTTTTAGGGTTTATGCGAGGTTCTTGATTCTTGATTCTTGATCATTTTGGTAATGCAATTTGAGGAGTGTGATGTTTACCCTTTCGATAACAATAAGTTTTATGGGTTTACATTCGGTCTCGTCTGCAAATTGATTACTACAGGCTTCACTTCCCGGTGGTTTTGTTGATCAAATTTGATATCACGTTATCCTGTTGAGTGTTGGTTGCTAAATTACTAAATAAGTAAGTATTCATCTTTCTCTCATTTGCATCATTGAAATTGCATCGATTTCATATTCTGATGTCACAAATCTCATTGCTTTTGATCCAGATGATTTATATGAATAATTTACACTACTGAATGTCTTGATTACTGTTCATAGGTGAAAACTGGTGTGAAACCTTAATCAAAATGAACGATAGAAAAACAATAAACTTAGAAGAAGGATGGGCATTTATGCAGAAGGTATAACAAAGTTGAAGAACATTCTTGAAGGTCTTCCTGAGCCACAATTTAACTCAGAGGAGTACATGATGCTCTACACGTATGTAATCTCACTTTGTGGTTCTTGTTATTTCTCAGTTAGGTTATTAAGTTTTATCTTGTATAATTTATTGAATTTGTTTCAGAACCATCTACAACATGTGCACGCAAAAACCGCCACACGATTACTCACAGCAGTTGTATGACAAGTATCGCGAGTCGTTTGAAGAGTACATTACTTCAACGGTAAACTACATATAATTTTTCATAAAATTTCACGGTTATTTGCTATTGTAATTCTAAGACTGCAATTAAAGGCATGATTTGATCTTTTTTATCGTTATGCATGTTTTTACTATAATGCAAAAAGAAAGAAGATATACTAAGAGAAACTTAAGGATGCCCATAACAAAAGACGTGGAAATAAACAATGTTGCCATAAACCAAGATAAAAACAATAGTTCCAAAAGCATTCAGTTCTTATGCATATGCTCTTGTATGCATGTTATTAGGGCTTAGTTATCTTTATCGATGCTGCACTCTAGCTGCAGAGTGGTGTGGAACTGTGTTTTATAATTATCTGTAGGTGCATATGGCATATCTAGGGTTGGTTGAATAATGTATGTTTGTTTTATTTACCACAATGATTGTGCTTTCTTACCTCTACTTTCACTTTTAAAACTTGTTGGTAGAGTCACTTTTTCTTTTTTGAAAGTGTTTCATCTACAAATGCTAAGATTATATGTTTGCAGGTGTTACCTTCTTTAAGAGAGAAACATGATGAGTTCATGCTCAGGGAGCTTGTGAGAAGATGGTCAAATCATAAAATCATGATTCGGTGGCTTTCACGATTCTTCTACTACCTTGATCGCTACTTTATCACTCGCCGTTCTCTTCTGTCACTAAACGAAGTTGGACTTGCTTGTTTCCGTGATCTGGTATTACACGAAGTTATATTGAAAAAAGATCAAAAAAATTATTATTGGCTTGACTTGAAGCATTGTATTTGATCTTAATTCTTTTCTTTACATGTTAATTTTTTGAGATATTTTGTGTTAATTTATTGTTGGATATGTTGTTAGGTGTACACAGAGATGAATGAGAAAGTGAGAGATGCCGTCATATCTCTGGTATGTATCTATTGCTTACTCTGCAAACCTGGCTGTGTTAGTTTGAGGTAATATATAATGATCTTGTAACCAGATTGATCAAGAGCGTGAAGGCGAGCAAATTGATCGATCTTTAGTGAAGAATGCTTTAGATATATTTGTTGAGATAGGAATGGGACAAATGGAGTACTATGAGAATGATTTTGAATTGTCCATGCTGAGAGATACAGCAGCATATTACTCATTCAAGGCTTCAAACTGGATCTTAGAAGATTCTTGTCCGGATTATATGCTCAAAGTAAACTTCTTATTTGATCTGAAAATGAACTTATAATTTTAAGATCTTATCTGAATTGAATGCACCTATTTTTTGGAATTTCAGGCAGAGGAGTGTTTGAAAAGGGAAAAGGACAGAGTTTTAATTTATCTTCATATCAGCAGTGAGCCAAAGCTTCTTGAGGTTTTTTTATTTTTTAAAATCTTTAAGTTTTACTTGATATACTTTTGATGGCTATATAACGTGTACATCTCTAATTGGCTGTGTGTAGAAAGTTCAACATGAGTTGTTATCTGTTTATGCAACTCAATTGCTTGAGAAGGAGCACTCTGGTTGCCATGCATTGCTCAGGGATGACAAGGTATGACTTATTAATGACTTCTTAATTTAAAAAAGTATTGCTTACATCCTTTTTGTGGTTGTGAACTTACTTTTTGTCTAGGTTGTTGATTTATCTAGGATGTACAGACTCTTTTCAAAGATACTTCGGGGATTAGATCCTGTATCCAGTATGTTTAAGCAGGTTTGTAGTAATGGACACAATTTTGTTTCTTTATGTTCTTTTTCGATCTTCTTAATTCATAACTCCCTATTTTGTACAGCATGTTACTGCTGAAGGTACTATGTTGGTTAAGCAAGCAGAAGATGCTGCAAGTAACAAGAAGGTTTGTACATAGTTACATACTAAAAATGTATATTAAATATCTTTTCAATTTATATGTTACAAAACTGTTGGTTAGTTCTTTACAGGCTGAAAAGAGAGACATGATTGGCTTGCAAGAACAGGTAATCATGATATTATGAAGTTTGCAGATTTCAATAATTCATTATTTGTGTATGGGCAGAAGTTTATGTGTTCACTGGTGTGTGTGTTCAGGTTTTTGTTAGAAAAGTGATTGAGCTCCATGATAAGTACTTAGCATATGTAAATGACTGTTTTAGTAACCATACCCTCTTTCACAAGGTATGTGTAGTAGTTTCATTGATAAACCATTTATATATTTTTTCCTTTTCTTATTATTTTCCTTACAAATTCGCATGTAGGCACTCAAAGAAGCATTTGAGAATTTTTGCAATAAGGGTGTTGCTGGAAGCTCAAGTGCAGAGTTACTTGCTACATTTTGTGATAATATTCTTAAGAAGGGTGGAAGTGAGAAATTGAGTGATGAAGCAATTGAAGATACACTTGAGAAGGTATATTTATTGTTACGCCACTCTTTTTATAAAAGTGGTACTACTGGCTGACTTTTGAATTTTTAAATCAATTGTAGGTTGTGAAGCTGCTTGCCTACATCAGTGATAAAGATCTATTTGCTGAATTTTATAGGTAAAACCATATAGGTTCTGATAAACTTAACGTTAACTAGTATCCTGTTATAACAATGTCATCATTTTCTTCCTTTTGGATGACTGGAGAACGAAAATTGGGCAGGCCAATCAGGTCTGTAATAGTGTAAAGCGAGTGTAGGATAGAACTGGTAATTTTTTAGGAGATTTGGGTTGACCTGAAACACTTCGTGCTAAAATATTTAATATTTTTAGTATATAACCAGTGTGTAAATTATAATCACAAAAAAATATTATTTCAACAATAATCTATTTTTTTCCTTTACTTAAGTGATTTAGGTGGGTTTAAGTTTAAAATACATGGGTGATATATATCTGTTCATCCTGTTGCCTTTTAAGCTAATTTAATATCTTTTTACTGTTATAAATCAAATATAATCCAAACAAACACATAAATAAATAAACGGTTTGAGATTGCCACATGTATTGACAATGTATCCTACTACCAGGAAAAAACTTGCTAGGCGACTATTGTTTGACAAGAGTGCCAATGATGAGCATGAGAGAAGTATTCTGACAAAGCTGAAGCAACAATGTGGCGGTCAGTTCACATCTAAGATGGAGGGGATGGTAAGTATGCATATGAGTAACTAGTTATATTCGTATTACATTGAGGTGGCAAATAGGTGGGTTAGGTGGGGTGGGTAGCGGGTGGGTCAAAATCGTTTAGGTCAACACGTAAAGTTTTTGTTTGAGTCATGTTTATTTGGAACACTTTTGTAATAAGATTATCGCCTTTATGGACAGTTAAGTGTCTCAAATATGATTAGAAAAATGATATTATTTCAGGTATGTCATGAAGTTATTGAATATAAGGTTTCATGCATTAAAAATACATTTTGGTTCAACCCCTTTTACCCTTCTCTTTCTTAGCTATCTTCCTATTTACCTGTCTGACCCATTAGGCCATTAGAGATAAATCATAACCTAGTCAATCCATTATAAGTAAATGGGTCAAAATTGGCAGCGTAAATATTCTTGAATACCTGCATTACAGATTTGTGATCTATCTTTTGTGTCTGTTTTTCAGGTTACAGATTTAGCATTGGCAAAAGAAAATCAATCCCACTTTGAGGAATACTTGAGCAATAATTCAAATGTTAGCCCCGGGATTGACTTGACTGTAACTGTGTTGACTACAGGCTTTTGGCCAAGTTACAAATCTTTTGACTTAAATCTACCAGCAGAAATGGTACAACTATGATTAACTTCATCTTTGTGAAAAGCAAAGATCTGAGTTTTGGTTTTGTTGTACTGTAATGTACTAATGTTTTTATATTGTTCTTAATTTTTTTTTCCTTTAGGTGAAGTGTGTTGAAGTTTTTAGAGAATTCTATCAAACAAAAACGAAACACAGGAAACTTACATGGATATATTCATTGGGTACCTGCAATGTAAATGGGAAATTTGAACTGAAAACTATGGAGCTCATTGTCACAACTTACCAGGTTTCTTCTATAAAAATGCTATAAAATAGTTGGTTTATGTGTAAAGTTGACTTTTGCCTTTGACTGATGCAGGCTTCTACTCTACTACTGTTTAATTCATCAGACAGATTAAGTTATCAAGAAATTATGAGTCAATTAAACTTGTCAGATGACGATGTTGTTAGGCTGCTCCATTCTCTATCATGTGCAAAATATAAAATTCTCATCAAGGAGCCAAACACTAAAACAATCTCTTCATCAGATACCTTTGAATTCAACTCAAAGTTCACAGATAAAATGAGAAGGATCAAGGTATTTGAGCATTTTCACTTTTAATATATCTTATGATCATACCATTAAACTATAATTTATTTATTTATTTATTTTGAATTTAGATTCCTCTACCTCCTGTGGATGAGAAGAAAAAGGTCATTGAGGATGTTGATAAAGATAGGCGGTATGCAATTGACGCTTCAATAGTGCGAATCATGAAAAGCAGAAAAATATTGGGATACCAGCAGTTGGTTATGGAGTGTGTTGAACAGTTAGGCCGCATGTTTAGGGTAACTTTCTTTCTCCCTCAAAATACGAAAATTGACCAAAATTGGATATATTGTTGTGAAAAGTTCAACAAGCTTGCTTCAAGTTGAAAATTGGTACCGGTTCTTAAAAAGATAAAGGTGTATCGCAGATTTCAGATTCAATACTCCTAAAAAGAATTTTACATTACTAAAACTTTCAATGCTGGTAAACTTCTTAGGATAATAATGCTTGAATTGCATGACGAGTTAAAATTGTAAAACATCATCATTTTAGAAGTATTCTACACATGTACACTGTTTATAGGACTGGTCCAAGAAGGGACAAAAAGCTGTTTATAGATTCTTGTGTGTGTGTTGGCTAGAGGTGTCAAAAACTTGGCGGGCTAGGTGATTGGTCAATATGGGTAGTTTTGTATATGTTGAAATGGGTCAGGTTGAGAAACCCTGGAAAATTTGTCCAGATATTCTAATTTTCTTGCAAGTAATTTGTGTCAAATATGATTTGAAAAAAGTTATTTTTCAAAAAGTAATCTAATTTGGTGAATAAATTGAAAGTACTTTTTTGGCGGGGACTCTCAGCCTGTTTTCTTTTAAGCAATTTCATTACAATTTTCTTGTTAGACCCATAAAGAGGTCAAACAAATTGACCCGTTCATAATCCAAGGGATTGCAATTGCCACCTCTAAGTTTTCCCATTTTTCTTAACATTTCTCTCAATCTTCTACCTTAATCTGTAATTGATGACTCATGAACCTATGCAGCCTGATGTAAAAGCTGTAAAGAAGAGGATTGAAGATCTGATAACGCGTGATTATCTTGAAAGAGACAAAGACAACGCGAACATGTTCCGGTACTTGGCATGATTCTGGTGAACCATGACTAATTAAAGCTCCCAAATAGCATGAAATATGGTTAGCTAGAAACTCTTGTAGATTTTGCCAATGTTTTGGATTGATGATAGGTGCTTGAAAGACCAAATATTTTTTTTACCTATCGTGGATGTTGTACTATTCGTGATTCTGCTTCACAGATCAGTAAAATTCGTGTTCTTCTGCATTTGGGCTTTACTTGACTTGTTTTAGTGCTTGTATCAACAATATATACAATGTGTGACGCAAGTCTGTTGAAAAAGAAAAACGGTCACCGTCTGTTTTTGCTACAAGTATAATTTGTTCCCATTGTCATAATGTTATTCCCCTGTAATGGTTATATATACCATCTAAGATTTTAGGGATCTGCAGAACCTTCCTGGACCTACAGAACTGAAGAATCGAACTGCAACCTTGCGAAACTAGACAAGTAGCGGCTATGTTTGGTGAAGCTCTTGGTTCTAGACTTAAAAATCAGTTATCCAATTGCTGTGTTTTGTTTGTTAATCAACTGTGCACAAAAGATTTGTTACTTACACATTGGAAGTGATATTACATTGATGCATAAAGAATAAAAAAATTCTGAAGTTCAACGAGACGACTAGATCAGTGACATCCAAACAAGCTCTAAGGTAACCTTCCTGCGCTGAAGCTCGACAACAGGTGCCACTTGGTTGCCCTCGAGCCATTGAGTCGTGTCAGCTATGGCGTCCTCGATTTTTTTCAAGCCACCAGGTTGCAACATCTTCTTGATATCACTATCTTTGATCTTATCCTTCATGGTGTATATCAATTCCTCTAGATGATTAACGGCATCTGCTTTCTTCTTGTATTCCTCATCCTCAAGTTTGTACCTTTCACCATCTTTTACCATCTTTTCAATCTTTTCGTCAGAGAGTCTCCCATTTGCATTGCTTATCACGAGTTTCTTTGTCATGCCAGTGGACAATATCTCAGCCGTGACCGTAAGGATGCCATCGGCGTCTATCTCAAAGCACTCCCTCACTTTTGAAACTCCTTTCGGTGCACGCGGTATTCCAGAAATATGAAACTTCCCCAACAAATGGTTATCTGTAGATCTCGCTCTTTCACCTTGATACACCTTAATATTTATAAAAGTTTGGTTATCTTCAGTTGTAAAGTAAACTTTAGACACCTTTGTTGGTATTGGGGTGTTCCTTGGGATCACAACATGCATCACTTTGCCAATTGTCTCAACACCAAGTGACAAAGGAGTAACATCCAAAAAACATAAATCTTTAACACTCTTATGACTCTCACCACTTAAATTTGCAGCCATTACGGCTGCACCATACGCGACTGCCTCATCGGGGTTCACACTCTTGCATAGCTCCTTCGAGTTAAAAAACTCCTGTAACAAACACTGGACCTTAGGTATCCTCGTCGAGCCACCGACAAGGACAATCTCATCTACATCTGACTTTTCAACCTTCGCGTCGTTTAAACATGTCTCCACAATCTGCATACACTTGTTAAATGAATCCATGTTTAGATCTTCAAACTTCGCTCGAGTGAACTTCATAGAGAAATCAATCCCCTCGTGCAAGTAATCTAAATCAATAGATGTCTGTGTAACGCTTGAGAGAATTCGTTTCGCTTTCTCACAAGCAACTTTCAACCTCCCTAATGCCTTTAAGTTCTCTCTCAAATCTTTGTTCCATCTTCTTTTGAACACTTGAACACAATGATCCACCATACAGTTATCAAAATCCTCACCTCCTAAATGCGTGTCACCTGCAACCGCTTTCACTTCAAAAGTACCCCCTTCGTCGATGGTCAATAGAGAAACATCAAAAGTACCACCACCCAAATCAAACACAAGCACATTCATCTTTCTAGTGATCACAGACTTGTGGTCTAGACCATATGCTATTGCAGCTGCAGTTGGCTCGTTGATCATGCGGATGATGTTTAGTCCTGCAATATTGCCTGCAACCTTTGTTGCTTGACGTTGTGAATCGTTAAAATAGGCAGGAACTGTTACAACTGCATCTTTTACAGTTATTTTAAGGTATGCCTCGGCGGTCTCTTTCATCTTGCCAAGAATCATTGCTGAGATTTCTTCTGCTAAGAACTCCTTCGTTTGGCCTTTGTATGTGACGACGATCTTTGGTGTGTCGGCCAGCCCTCGTATGACCTTGAAAGGCCACAACTTCATGTCTGCCTGTACATTGGAATCACTGTATCTCCTTCCAATCAACCTCTTAGCATCTGAAAATCCACTGTTAATTAGTTCGGATGAATGCACACAAACACTTAAACAAGATGATTTTCTGGTTCATGTTCATTTGTTAAAAAAAGGTTCTTATGTTCGTTTATTAATATTCTAAACAAACACAAACAAATATCAAACAAGAACCGGCTAAAAGTAAACAACAATACAACATACTAAAGTTCAAATACCAAATGATCAATAATATACACAATATCCGAATTAAGCAACTATATCCAATTAGTTTATATACCACAAATATCAAACATTCACTAACAATATCCAAATTAAAGTCTAAATACTACACATACTAAAGGTTAAATACCACATGATTCAATAATTTAGGATATTAACTTAAATTAAGCAACCATATTCAAATTAAAGTCTAAGTACCATTAGACGTTCCAAAACTAAGCCATGTTAAATAAAAAACATAAACGAACTTCATGTCAAACAGTTCACAAACCATTTTAATACATGTTTATCCAAATGAAATCACACAATATCAACGAAGAATATTATCAACAACATTCAATAACAAGTTCAAAACAAGAAAAAACAAGTATTCTGACCGAATATGGTGTTTGTAGGATTTATGGCAACTTGATTCTTGGCACCATCGCCAACAAGGCGTTCGACGTCAAGAAAAGCAACCGTAGATGGTGTGGTTCGGTTGCCTTGTTCGTTGGGTATGATTTCGACTCGATTATGCTTCCAAACCGCAACACATGAATACGTTGTCCCGAGGTCAATGCCAATGGCTGGTGCTTCCTTTCGTTCTCCCTCCATTGCTTACAATATTAGTCAATGTAAGATTATTGTTAACTTTATTCAAGAGTTGTTTGCATTAGTTTTTTGTTTAAATTGAGTTGTCACTTTGCATTTGATAATAATATAATGTTTTGGAAAAGTAAGAGTGAACAAGTCTAGGTATAAAAAAGAATGTCAACTACATTTGGTAGTTGAGAATGTGTATTTTAAAAAGAAATTTTGAAGAAAAAAGAGTATAAAGACTCAGTTGTATTTGTGTTTGTTTCGTCTAACAATTAGATATAAACTTTATTTAAAATTGAGACGTGTCTCACAAAAATATAGTTTAACGTTGTGAAACTGAAAATTGTTTTGTTTTTATAGAACTTAATTTTAATAAGTATATATGGAAATGAAGATAACTCTTTTAGAAATTATATGTATTTAGATATTTTTTTTAAATTAAGTACTATAAATTTATAATAAAAAGCTAATTTATATGCTAAATGAAAACTAATATTATTAAAGGTGAATTTGTTGTTTTTAACAACGGATTCAACTTTTCTATTTTCGGTCATGTGAAATTCGATTTTCGAAAATAGTCAATACCATATAGGTAATAAAAAACAAACAAACAAATTTCTAAAGCTAAGAACTCTATAGAACTTTTTTTAACTCATAATTGAGTTAATTCTCATTGTGAGTTGTAACAATTCACGTATCATTGTACAAGTGTATTATATACTAGGTTAGTTTCTGTGTATTACACGGACTGAATAATAAAATATTAAATAATTAGTACTAAAAATTTATATATTATAAAATTATGTTTAAAGATAAATTATGATTATAATTACATACAAATAGCTACTTAAAGTAATAAAGAATTATGTATTTTTCTTAAAATTTTGTTTTAATAAGAAAATTATGATTTTTTAATATTTTGTTTTAATAAAATAAAAAAAAGTTATTTGTAATCTATATTTTCTATATTTTTTTGTTTTAAAAAGTGTGTTTTTAATAAAAATCGGTAACTAATTATTTAATTATATATATATAATTTGAATGTGGTATGAGTAATACTATTAGTATTCAATATTATTATTCACAATATAGAGAAATAAGAAAGTAAGCATAATGAGTATTACAATTGTTTCTGTTTATTTTAGTTTTTTTATAGATAGATGGATAGGATAAAAACATTAGTTAAACGAATTATAGTTAAAAATAAACACAAAAAATTACAGTATAATATTTTAATATAAAATATAATTAAATTTATATATAAGTAATAGTTAAAGACATAAAACAATCGTACTATTTTTAGCTCTCTTAACAAAATAGTTTTATTTTTAAACATTCGTTTTAAGATTTTTTTAATATTTTTTTTAAATATTGTTTTTTAAAAACACTGGTTTGTAATGATTATTTTAAACATTTGTTTGCAACTTTTTTTAAAAAACAAAACGATCTTTTTATTTTGTTTAAAAAAGTTTAGTGTTTTGGAAAATTTTATATTATATAAAATTTTAGTTTTTTTATTATTTAGATTATAATTAAAAGATGTGATTTCTAATTTATTAATAAAATCTATTTTAAAAAAAGTTTTATTTAAAGAAAAATTAGATAAGAAAGAAATATAACAACTAATAAAAATTATTTTTAATAAGAGAGAGAAATATTTATAAGTATTTAAATTCCTATAATACTCTTTTTAAGGGAAAATTGATGTATGGATTTCTAGAAATATAACAAGTGGCAAAAAATTAGTTAAGAAAATGACAAGCGGCAAAGAAAACCTTACTTTATTAGATTTCATAAATTTATAATAAAGTGAAACATATATAGGAGATCATATAGGAGATAATGAAGAAAACATATCCGAACTTTAGACACAAAATAAAACAATTTTAGATCCTTTGATTTTTATATATACTCATGAGTTTTATATGATAGCATCAATGGATTAATACGTTAAATATATTCATGAAAGATTAAATAGCATTTTCGACATTAGATTTAACTATTCAATTAATTATTGCTTTCTATACATTTTGTAAAATGATAATATCAAATTGTTTTAGCTACTCGAAGGGAAATGATTTGGATGTCTAAATGCTATTATTATTTGAAAGTAAATCTAGAAGAGAGAATTAAAGGCGAATATAACATAAGTATATGTCAAACAATAGATGAATTTAACATATATATAAATATAAGAATGTTAAAAACGATGAGTTTTGGAGGGTTTACCTCTTTATATTAGTAAATAATGGAGTTTTAATGAGTAGATATTATAGAACTATTTTTTTTTTTGTTTTGATAACAAAACAAATATTCATGTGTGATACATGAACTAAGTAGAGATATTTCAATTTCATACACTTCAATTTAAAAAACACGCGTAAAATACTAAACGCGTAAAGTCACCGGACAGAGTATCGGTGAATTGATCATTCCATGTTTGAGAGAATTAAATAAGTTAGATTTTCAAGCAAACCTAAATAGTACTTAGAAAACTAACAAAGTTGAGAATAAACAAGCATAAACAAAGAATGAAAGATTATATATGCAAAATTATTTTACTTACGACATGAAAGATAATGTAAGTCATACTAATCATTAAAACTAAGATTTAAAAACAATAGAGCTCTTATAAACATGAACATTTATAAAAACAAATGAAGTCATTTGAGAACATTTATACACATTGATTATAAGAAGCATTAAAGCTTTTATACAACACCTAAAAGCACTTTATATTAACAATATCGACTGAAAGAATCTATCATAGGAGACGTTTTAAAATCTTAAAAACTCCTAACATATACATTTTGATACAAAACTTAAACGGACTCTAAACAAAAACAACCAGGCCCACACAAACAACGCATGATTTCAAATTTCAAAACACCAGTGTCACTAGACCAAATGTCTTTTTGTCAAGTTGAAAAGCAGACTAAAAATTCTATAATGAATTGGTGTTTCATTCCAAATCACTAACAGCAAGTTGATGTATGAAGTTATAACATCAACATCCTACAATAAAGCATTTCCATGTTCTCATCTCATGTACCCAACATCACCATAAACTGCTAAAAGGGTAAACGGTCAAAATTGATATCAACTTTTTCTATACTCTGATCCTGATCTTCATCCTGTTTGCTATGTATATATAGGTCAAAAATGATGGCGAAATGTTATTTACAGCTTCTCTGTCAATCACTGCCTCTTGTTGCCTTGACGATTTACAGCCTCGCGTGCATTTTGTACCAAACACACAAATTCTTTCACATCTTGAAAACTGAAGTTAATAACCCGTTTGATTGTGATAATCATCTCTTTGTTCTGAGCTTCTTCTAGAACTGCACAAGCAGACTTGTAAGCATTCCGTGATTTCATAGAAGCTTCCATTGCAAGACTTGCATCATTTGTCTGCAAATTTAGTAGTAACAAAAGCAGATAACCAATATTAATAAAACTGGTTGTAGGATATAATATTTGAATGTATTTAGAGAGTATGAGCTTACAAGATCAAGCAGACTCGTAAAGTTGGCTTGATTTCTACCAACTATATGCTTTTTATGATGTGCAATGCTCATAGACAACATGGTTTTATCCATTGTTGCTTGATTGTTTAAGTTATCAACATCAGACGCAGAAGATGATGGTGACTCACCTGCATCGACAAAAAAATCCAATATAAAGTTATAATACTAATAATAATAATATAATAATAATAACAACAACAAAGAAACCGTTATCCCAAATAAGAATATTAGTCAAAATTTTCCCATAATTAGATCTCTGGTAAATAAATATGGAGATACCTTGAGTAACCATTTGCGTACTTGTTTGCAAGTCTTTTTGCAAATCTTGCCTGGTCAGCAAATTTTTGCAATAGACTATCCTCATACACGCAACTTCCATACATTTATATGCCAGTGCTGAAGCAACCATTTCTTTTCGTTTCTCATATTCTTGTGCACAAATTCTGCAAGTTGTTTTATAAAACTCCGGAGGTAAGAGTATTTAAACAATGTTATTTGGGACATCATGATTATGAACTAAAAAAAGTGAAAAATATAGATGATAATAATAAAGCCTTTAGGTTTTACTTACTCAGAAAGTTTTGCAGAAGTGGTGTAAACATCGATTGTATCCACTCCTTTTGATTTGCTTATGTCAGCATTGCAGGCCTCTAGAAGAGAAGCAGTACAAAGAAATTTCAAAGCTGAGTCAAAGTATGTGTTGTTACACTCATAATCAAATCCAGAAATCTGCACAAGTTATAATACTGTTAGAACCTGACATGTAATTTAAAATGAAGCAAAAAATATACAACCTTTAGCCGTTCAGCATAGTCCTTCGACTCCTCAGCTCTTTTGAAGGTTGACAAAGCAGTTTCACTTGGACTAGATACGAAGTCCTTCAAGAAGCTTATAACACTCGGATTTTTCAAGGTACCGCAATCAGTCACAAGACTATTAGCATTCTGATTAGCAGCAACTCCAGCTTGTTTCATAACCTTCAACCGATTTTGACCAGAGCGATCAAATGCTTGTACCTGCTCTACCTCGTTTGAGTCCCTTATCTTTGATATGTCACCCACAGAAACCTTTTTAAATTCCTTTTTACAGTTGGGTTCATTTCTGGCCTGCCGATATCACTCAAGCTTGCTTCAGATCCAGCATGTTTCTTGCCAACAATCTTACCATGATTAAAGATCTCAGCACTAACATCCACGTCAACCCTTCTCAATTTCTTAGATTGACCGGTCCCCGAATCAGACACCTTTACCTTTACTCTTTGGAGACGAGATCTTTCATGTTTATCGATAGCACTACTAGTGTCTGTTGTAAGTTCTAAATTATGACTACTTCTAATACTTGAGGTTTCTTTATGTTTTAAGCCAACTTTGTCACCAATTCTTTGACTTGCATCAATGTCCTCTCTTGAAATTTCAGTCCTAACTTGAACTTTTCTTGAAATAGTTTTTCCAACAGCAGGTGAAATCTTGTTCATATTATGAGCCCTAGAAGGAGATGACAAAACTGACCCTACCGGTGACCTTTTTCTTTCTTGCAAGCTATCCCTTTTAGAAGAACCAGAAACTATTGAAGAACTTGAAGTTGCAGCGAGCAACAATCGTTCAGAATCCAAACCCTTTTTACAAGTAATTTTATATCCATGCTGCTGATTTTTCTCATGATTTGTGTTGACTGAATTCTCTTTACTACTGGATAATTTTATTTTCATTGTTTTTCCTTTATCTAAACATCTGTCATCACTAGACTCCTTTACCTCTGTCTTTAATCTCTTCTCTTTCCTTTTTCTTTCATTTTCACTATTTTCCAATGTGCTTGCATGCTGTTGACTTTCTTGCCAGTCTTTCAATTTCCTCTTTTTTGCCTGAATTTCCACCTTTTTATCCAATATATTATTTTCAGCCTGTGTTTTGACAGACACTACCAATCCGTCCTTGGGCCGTTGAACTCCATTGCAAGAGTTTAGCTGCTCACTTTCAGTTTTGATCTTTTTTGAAGTTACAGTTTCATACTGCTCAAAACGTGTCTTGTTTTTCAGCTTTTTAGGCTTCACATCACCTGGAAATATATATCAAGGGATGAATTAGTACGTTGACATCATTATCACATTAGCAACAGATACATATACCTTTTTCCTCAAGCAACAATTGCTTTGTTTCGCTTAAACTTTTTCTTTTCTGTCTATTATGCTGCTGAACATCCATTGATGAATGTGAAGTTTCAATCAAACTTAAGCTGGTAGCTTCGGGTGGTCTAGACTTGATCTTTCCAAATTTATTAACCATGGTCCCCGGATGAAAATTTGAGTTTTTATTGTCAGAATTCCCAATGTTACCCCTATTGCCATTGTATTGAAGGCTGTCTTGATTCTGAGAAATTAACTGAAGGTTCATTTCCTGAACCGCCCTTGTGGTTTCATCCTCACCAATATCACAATGATTCCTTCCAGGCCTGCACAAAAAAAAAGTAATGTCTTTCAGAAAGAGATAGAAATATAACATAAAGAACAATAGAAAAGAACTCACAGCCATGTTGACATGCTACAAAGCCATTTGTCAGGCAGACTATCAGGCTCAATACCAATTGGCAGGAGGCGCCACTTCTCACAACGATCACATCCTACCCAATTATCTGGAGGGGCAGCAGGTCCCACTACTGTTTGCTGAGGGACCACCACCTCAGCAGGAGTTGTATTTCTCTCAACATTTTCCACTTTTATTGCTCCATTGTCAGTGTCAAGTATATCTTTATAGCTATTACGTACCTTCACGATATCTTTTATAGCACTTTTCTTGTCTTTCATTGCTCCAGGGAGAGTAGACCTCAAGTTCTCCTTTCTGTGAATGCCCTTTAACTTATTTGTTCTTTCAAATGGCCGGTTCACTGTATTGTTAGATATTTCTACTTCATGTGGTTCACAGTTGATAGCTTTAACAGCAACTTTGTTATGAAAACAATCTGTGTCATGTTTTTTAGCACCAGGATCATTTTTACAAACGACCAGTCTAATTCCCTTTGAGTCAAGTGAAAGCCTTTTGACATTTTTCTGCTCATTGCTTTCATCTAATTCGTTGCTTGTAAAATCAGAGCATAACAATTGTTCTTTTATCAATTCTTTTCTTGTTTCTCTGATCTTGAGAGGTACATCTTTCTTAGTTGCTCGATTTGCTGCAGATGTTAGAGAATTGGATGACGATTCGATTTTGAAATCATTGATCAACTCCTGTTTACAGTCGGTGGATTCTGTTTCCATACCTTTTTCTATATGTGGAGCCTTGTCACCCTCAAAACCTGCATTTTTGTCTGGTGAACTTACTTCCTTTCCTTCCATTTGCTTTACTTCTCCAAGAATAGATGATGAATCACCAACACTGGAAATACTTGCTATTGTCCCCGTGATCAAAGGAATTGCCTTATTTTTTAAGCAAATTAAACTCTCATTTAATGGTGAGAGCAGCCGGTTTCCAGGGACAAAGATCGAACTCATATTCTACAATGTCATAACAGAAAAGAGAAATTAACAGATATAATCATATAAATATAACGAAACAAGAGTAAGATGAAAATGACTAAACCTACACGTAGTATGCTACCCGGAGAATCTGAAAGGATGTCATGAGATTCAATCGGAGGGTCACCACCATCCTCATGATTGTTGCTCGTTGAAGTAGACGGAGTAAGAAGTCCAAGACCACCGTAAATTTCATCATTTTTAATTGCAGGATTATAAGAACCAACCTTAATTCGTACCTTTAGTGACCTTTGTTCAGTTGGATTTACAAGTTTACCAGTTGTGGTTTCATTTTTTGATAGAACCGTTTCACCATGCAATAAAGATGTATCTTTGCTTGCCATGTTATCAACAGATATAACATTTTGATCAACAAGTAAATCTTTATGGTCTACTGGTGTAACTGGATTTAGGGAAGCAGGAGCACCCTAAATGGTAACACAATCCACAATCGTCAACAAAAAAGCACAATTTCCATGTAATCAAAATAAATAGAAAATAATAGCAATTTGTATACCTCCAAATGACAATTATTAGGTAAACTTGGTTTTTTGGAACTCAAAGCCTTCCTGTGAGAATGTACTGTGGGAGGATGCTTATGTGCGGGTAAAAAGGACCCATACCCACCATATTGGGCCCTGCCATGAAACTAGTTATAAAGGTGCCCCGTCAGTTTTCAGATAGAAAATATTATCATGGGTGGCTTACCCAATTGTTCTGCAGACATCTCGTGTTCAAAATCTTTCCGAAGATGACCCAGTACATATTGAAGTCTGTCATCCTAAAAGAAGCAGAAACATGAACGTTACTAATAATTACGAAATAAAAATAAGGCACATGATAGTTGCACATGGAAGTTTATAAAGATCAAGCTAAATTTCATACAGATCCCACGACCATTTTCCTTTGTGTCCTTACATTTAAAGAGGATTGTCATATTTGATGCAGTGAAACTGTATCAGTAATCTGAATAGTAAACTAACACTTGAACTCAAAGTGAACAGATAAGACGAACAAATGAACAATGGTGCTTTTCCATGTGAACACTAATTCCCGAGTACAGTAAATTTGGATAAGAAGAATAATGCATGCAAAGAAACAACTGCATTCGAACCATGAATTATCCAAAGAAACCAAATGCATCTTCAAAGAAAACACACTCAAACAGATTGGAAAAGTGTGCAGTAAAACTCAATTTTGTGGGTGCTTTACATTTACATTCTGCATATAAATATCCACAACTTAAATTCAAGTCAAAATCTAATTATAATTATTTTCCTGGTTAGAAATAGTGCTCAAAGTTATAGTTCCACTTTCCATAATTCTCAATTCAGTGAATCACATCAGTTAAGAATGTGAAATTACAATAGACCACCAACAATGGCAACAATCATGAACCCATCAACAATGCAGACTCTTTTCTTTAATTTTTCCAATAGTCCTACCAAAGCAGTTTGGTATATCCCAATAACAACACATAAAGAACCGAATTAAACTCCATTAATCATTCATCAATCATCACAAACTTCTTACTCCAACCATCACCACAAACTTCCTACTTCCCAATTCCCAATTCCCAATTCCCAGTTCCCATTTTCAATAACACAAGAACAACCCATTAATCCACTCAACCAGAAAAACTAAACTGTCACAACAACAACAGAGGACAAAACTCTTACAATGTAAGAAAGAGCTGTATCAGGGTCAACAATCTCGTCAATCTCGTCAACACGAGCCTCTCCTTCTTCAAGCTCACTCTCCAACACCATCTTCACCCAAAACCAAACCCTAACCCTAACCCCAAAATCACCCCAAAACCCTAGCCCACTATCCTAAAATCCAGCATAACTGATCACACAACACACATTACTAGAACTACTATATCAATAACAAAATATAGCAAAAGAACAACTTAAGAACCCTAGAAAACCAACGAAAAAATCCGTTCAAACTGGTCGTAAACCCTCGATGAACCTTGTGTGTGATCAAAAGAACAATTCACGTATGCGTGTGTATACGTAATGACGGTTATATGAACGTGAACTCCGGTGGGTGTTTGAAGATGAGTGTTCGCCGGAGAATCTGCAAAGAGATGAATCAATCGGCGGTGATGATCGTAAATTTGATTTCTGATTTCTGATTTCGGAAATTTGTTAAATTTGTTTTGGTTTTTGTTACAATTGAGATGATTACAGAATGCAAGTATTAAAGAGTGGGGGTGTTTTGTGGTTTTTGCGTTCATTTTCTTGATTTTTTCATTTTTTAAAAATATGTTTTTGGGCTTTATTTGCTCAACTTGGGGTCTACTTGGGTCCAAATATAAAGGGGTTAAAAGACCATTTTCAAAGGTTAAAAGATTAGTGCATTGATATGGAAAGGTTAAAAGGGTTTTTGTTAGAATTAAAAAATAATAATAAGAGCTTATAATAATGTATGAAGCTTAATAAAGGGATTTAGTTAGGGTTTAGATTGTTTGCGCGTTAAGTCGGAATAAGATATTTTGATTTTGTATTTATGACAAAAAGCATTAGTAAATGTAAATAAAAATTGTAAATTATTTCTTATTAATATTAACTAATAGTTAAGATACTCGTGGGTTATATGAGTTGAAATAAAAAATTATATAATAGATTATATATGTATATATGTATAATCTAATATATATTATAGATAACATATCAATAAAATAAACAATATATTTTATTATTCATAAATATACATAAATATTTTTATATCTTTTTAAAATACTTTAGTTTTAACATTGATTAGTTACAAATTAAACTATATTTTAAGTAAATTAAATATTATTAAAGTATTTATTTATTTCTAGAAAGATATTATTCTGATTATTATAATACCAAAGAGAGTTATTAAGGAAGTTTTTTTTAACTCAAAATTTATACCAAAATTATAAATTTATTATGTTGGTGACACATCAACAATTCTAGGTGAAACCTGGGTGAAGATGGCGTGCACATGTTAAAAAACGATCATGTAACTAATAATTATTTTGTTTTACTAGAGTTGATTCATCATATTAATTAATAATAGTAGTAAGATTGTTGATTACATGGATACTACGATTTTGGTTGAATTTTTTTGCCTTTGGTGGTCACTCACGGCAACACTTTTGTCTTTAAAGTTAGGGTTGCAAGTGAACAGATTGAATGACACGTTGTTCATATTCATTCGTTTAGCATTGAACTTGTTTGTGAATGCATAAACAAACGAAAAGTCTTGTTCATGTTTATTTCGTTAAAATTTTGAATTTGTTTGTGTTTGTTTTTTCATTCCTTTTAATTTTGGGTTTTTTTTGTTTTATTTGAGCAACTTAGGTTATACTTGGATCTAGTTAACATGCTTGTTATGGGTTTAAAAATGATTGTAATTCAAATATCTGTGACTTTCTACTACAGTTTTAACATAAAAAGTCTATGAATGTTCAACCTGATCAAACCTAATGAATCCTTAAATTATATCACTCAACTAAGTAGTAAAATGTTGGAAATAACTCGTTTGTTTACCAATACTAGATAATCGATCCATTCAACAATTATTTGATGGAGGTAATTGAAAACATTGATTAGTCAGGTAGGCTATGTGATTTTACCTTGACACACCACGATGTCAAACAAGACACGTCTAAACAGTGTTAGACAAAGTATAGTGTTATATTAAATATGAAAATGGCTAGAAGCGGGTCTTAAGGATCAATAATCTAATAACTTGTACTTTTAACGAGTACATTCTCCTTGATCTATTCTCAATATATTACTACATCATTATCTGATGTGACCATACTAGCCAATAAACTCTCGTTAGTCAATCCAACTTGACCCATTTATTTCGGAATGCTCGTTTCAAGTTTTTGCACCGACTCCTCTACGACATATGGTGTCATGCTTGGTGATCATTACGCACTAACATTTTCACACTAGTAATAGTTTTCAGAATGAAACAGGATAACCTTCATTACATCATAACACGTTCATTTCATACTTACAAGTCATTCATACTATGCACCGTTTTTATAGATTGACAAAAAAAAGGTAGATGATGAACATTCATCGAGTTATTCCAGCAAAGCAAGCTTAACGCACATCATGGTGCCTAATTGTCTCCTTGTCTCAGCATCCGCAGGATCGAAAGGAAGAGGTTTAATATGTCAAGGTAAAGAGTGACTGATGCCCAGATGTATTCATCGTAAGTGAATCGCTTGATCAAGTTTTCTGTGTCATAGATTATGTACCCAGAAAACAACACTGCACCAATCCACCAATAATGGCATTTGTAGCAGGTCCAAGAGGGAAGAACACCTGCAGGTCCAAACAAGTCAGGGTCAACATTTTTTTTACCATTGTTTTGTGTTTTCATAAACCAGATCATTAAATATGATACAGAATTATATTAGAAACATAATAACTCATTTTATAAACCAGCGCATTAATACTCGAAAGGTGGATCGTGTGTGTGTGTGTGTGAGAGAGAGAGAGAGAGGACCTGCATAAAACTAGTGACGAGAAGAATGACGAGGCTGGTGAACAAAATGGGTCCCAGAAAGCTAAAGTCCTTGCCCTTCCTCGACGCCCAGAAAGTGTAGGCAGTCAAAGATGAAACCACTGCTGAAGTTAAAATCAAAGCTTCGAGCACGATCTTTCCTGTATGATTATTTTGGGATATAAGTGTCGGTTCAACAAAAATATACTATTATGTACATTAAGATGAAATAAAAAGCACGAACCATCTGTGTTGGCACAGCTTACACCTACAGTCAAGCTAAGAGATGCTGTGAAGAGTCCAAGGAAGACCAAGTTGAGCGGATGCTTTTGTTGATACACGTGCAACGGCCACAACACTGCAACAAATTTCTTGTCATTTCATTATGGACACTTGAGCAATTCACATCGTCAAAGGAAGTTCGCATCATCAACATGGTGAATCGTTACATAAGATCCTCAATAATTATAGTTACAAGTTTCTAAAACTGATCTAGCTGGTAATTCACTTGAACATGCGCTAACAATGAATAACAAATGGAAATTTTGCAACAAATAGCAATATCCGAGATAAAAAGGTGGACAGACACGGATCTGTTCTATTATATCCTCAACTACTCAAGGAATATCTGTTTGTGACTTATGAATTAGAGGTCATATACTCGTGACCAATTCTCATATTCCATAAAAGTCAACTAAGTTCTCATGAACAAAATGGTCGCTAATTAATCAATACCTAATGATCAATATACGTATTATTCTTTCGGAAGCAGACACTAAAAATAACTTGGCCAACAATAGATTTTATACAAAAAAACTTGTTTGCTTAAGACACGTAAAAACAAGGCAGCGTAAAAAAACCATCAAGAATGCATAGCTGCAAAAGAAGAAGCTAAGAAGAAGAACAAATAAGACATTACTATAAATCTATGAGCCGAAATGGTAAATGACACAAAAAGAGAGCCAAGAAGGCATGAAAAGCAGGAGCAATGACGTCAAGTGCCAAAAGCAAAGGGCATTTGTCCTGATGACATTGAACTTCATGCATGCATGATGCATAATATAAATCATATGTATGACCGATCAACGACAAGGTCCCGTAGGCGGCCACAACAAAATAATCAATTGCAAGACGATAAGACCAACGCCAAAGCTACAAGCAATCAATACCAAATAAAATGACGTAAGCTTCGAGCACATCAAATTTGAAAGCCTTGAAAAAGATTCTATACTTGTAATTAACAACTATAGAAATAAAAGATTTGATGAAAATGTTAACAAAAAACTATAATAAACCCTTAAAGAGTCTTTTGAAATTGATTACTTCTTTACAATACATTCATTGAACAATCTATAATAAATAAAGCTTGAAGAATAAACTTCATCCAAAATGTATATTACATACAACTAAATTAACATACAAACCATTCAGTTTATCGTTCTGTCCTAAATATGGATTCATCAAAAGGTTGCTACAATAAAACTCATGCAACTGTGTTTTAACAAGAACTGAAGGCATGATAACAATGATTTTATTTAACAGTTAAATTTTCACTTCAGGCAAACAAAATATATCCCTGAGTATATAATAACAAGAACTGAATGCATAATAACAAGACCTGAATGCATAATAACAAGAATAAGCTATTTGATTTCCAATTACAGGTCAACTGTGAAACAGATCTAGAAATCACAATTAAAAAGAAGAAGATAAAAATGTAACACATCTATCACTATGCAAAATCAAATTCAAATTCAAATTCAGATCAACAACAGATGATCACACAAGCATATAAACCAGATCAACCCTCAAAACTAACAATCAATAAGCAAATCTCCTACGATCGCTTAGATCTACATCAACAAGGCTTCGAAAACCCAACTTCTAAGCTACACAAAGCACAAAAACAAAACACAACCCACAAACAAACAATATCAGATAAAATAAGCTTGAGATCTAGAGATTCATACAGATGAAGGGCAAAAACACGAGAAACATCAGGAGGCCCGAATTCCCACGAAGTAGATCGTTGATCGGAGCGTACAAAACGGTGAGACACGAGACTGCGGTGGTCAGAAGCATCTGGGTGGCGAGAATCCCGTAAACCTTACGGATGAAGCCCCAACGAAGCTCGTTTTCTCCGCGGCTGATACCGGGGTACAGAGTCCCCTGTTCGATGTCGCCATCGCGATCATCCTTCGCGTTGATCCTTGTGAATTCGAACATTTTTTTGGGTGTTGATTGATGATTATCGCCTTCTATCGAAGTCTTCGTTTATCTGGTTTTATGGGATGTGGAGAAATATCATGAGAAGATAAAATTGATGAGAGTGAAGAATGAGTCAATGAGTCGGGTAAAGTTGAGTCGGTTGACGGTGGGTACGAGAAGAGGGGATCCATCGGGTAATCGGGTTGAGGTTTGAACCCGAGTAGCCCGGTTTTATGTGCGTCTCTTTTATTATTATTATTTAGAGTTAATTACATAAATGGTTTATGTGGTTTATATAAAATAATAGGTTTTGATACAAAGCAAAAAAAAAGTAACAAGTTTGAATATACATTTTTTATTTTATGACATGTTTGAGTATTAATACTGACAGACGTTAATTTTTTTGTTAAATCTAATGGTATTTTTGTCTTTTCATTTTACAATGACTATTAGTATTAATAGAGAATCTAGTTGTGTCATTTAATATAGATAAAAGATTGCTCGTGTAATTTAATATATATTCATACATTCATATATAGTTATACACACATAAATATACAAGCACACCTTCAAGCACCATGGTCGGCCACCACTATCGGCCGCAACTGTTGGACACCACCAACGCCCGCCAGCACCAACCACCACCCCGTACATCTTCGTCACCACTACCATCGTCTTCAACTCTTGAAATGAAAAACCGCACCACAAATGACATCTTCATCTTCTTTCACCACCATCGACCACCAAACGTGCAACCAAACACCACACTCTAGGCCCTTAAGCCATTTCCAATGCCTAATTTGTATAACCCGCATCAATTGCATCGCCATCATCATCGTCATCATCGCATCATCATTACCACCATCATCATCACCGCTATCACAGCATCTATCGTTGATTCATCACCATTGAACAACCACTGATGCTCGTTCTAACCGTATATTCATTTCGTAGATCTATCTGTAAGCCCTAAAAACAAGTATTCCCAAATTAGGTTTTAGGGTTTTGAGCAAGATTTAAGTTTCAAGGATTTATGAGAAGATGATTGTGATAAGGGTTTAGGTTTAAGTTAGGGGGAAAAGTAGATGGTGGTGGAGATGATGGAGTTTGAGAGGGGAAAAAGTATAACATCTCATATTTTTGGTTAAGTTAAAAGTTAACTTTGTTAAATTATTGTAAGAACTAGTTATGCCTTTTATGAAATTTATGAGCTATTTATGTTACTCGTTAGTTTGTCATTTAATTTCTAATATAAATCCTAATAATATAACTAATAAATTACGATAACGCTAATAATTATGACTTTAATAATAATAATAATAATAATAATAATAATAATAATAATAATAATAATAATAATAATAATGGTGATGATGATAATAATAATAAGATATAAAATATTTAAAACTTTAAGTTAATATAAGTCCAGGGGGCTATTTTGTTAAATTTGAAACTTTAAATAAGTGTTTTAGCATATAATTATAAGAATTCAAAACCGAGGGACTCAAAGTGTAACTTTCAATATTACAAAATCAACCCCCACCCTCTATCTCTCTCCCCGGTTTCCCGGTGGCCGGCCGGCGAGATTCCGGCGCGGCGCCGGTGAGCCTAAACTCACGTAATCACACTAATTTTTCGGTGTATCCAACCGTAATCACCCCCTGAAAACGTTTTCTAACTTATAAAACTCGTTAATTCCCATTTAAGACGAATTTGGAGTCGTTTGAGCTTGGTAACCGTTAATCATCAACCTTTGAACCGATCGACATTTAACACTCAACAATTACCAAATTAATTACACCTACACGATCGTTTAACAGTACCTAAACTTCTACACATCGTAATTTTACCTGAAAAACACAAAACCATCATATTCAAATCGTCATCTCCATCGCGACCTGCAACATAGTCGTTATCCATGTTCGAAGCAACTTAAATCAAAATTTATAAGGGGCTATTACTCTCTGTTACCTAAGGATGCTACACACTCAAGGAATTTGATTATGATCAACTCAATCACCACAAACCGATTTCCACACGTCGCGACTAGTTCTTCACCTTGTAACATCGATCTGACCTACATTCTGGTAATTTCACACACCCAAACACTCGGTTTCACTTAGGGAACAAAAGCCCTAAGTTTGATTCCATTAACATTCACGAATCGATGGTCAATTTGATTCAATGGTTCTTATGAATCGAGGATTATTTGAAAAATGATTTTTATTAATTAATTTGCATATGAAAAACAGGATATGGGCTTTAGCCTAACTGGTAACTTGAAACAAACATAGGCAGAAGGACAGAGGTTTGAACCCTGCCTCTGCCATGTTTTGTTTTAAATAGTTTTTTTTACATTATAAAATTTAGAAAATTAATACTATATTACCAAAATAATATAAAAATTATTTTATTAACTAAAACATTTCAGAAACTATTAAATTAATTTAAAAAGTATTAAAAACTTATGAATATAGATTTTATTATTTTTTTAAAGAATAACATAGGTTATAAAACATTAATATTATATTTTTTAAATGCTATAAATCTATTATTGATCAAACTTAGGTTATTTCGTAACATTATAGATTTATATGTTAAATAATTATTCAAATAGTTATTTAAATAATTATTTAAATAATTAATTGTTCACCTATTATTTAATCATGTTATATCATAATTAGTTAATAAATTCATTTCTTAAACTTTTATTAAATTCATGAATTTATAAAATAATATAATTTTCTATTTAAGGCCTTGATATAATAAGACCCATGTAAAAATCAATTAAAAGTTTAAAAACTTTATAAAATTATTTTAAATAATTTTAAACTATTTTGCAAGTCATTTAAATAGTTAATTACCCAATTAATTATTTTGATAAAGTTTTAAATAATTAATTTCTAGATTAATTATTTATTTCCACAATGTTATACTCAATCATTACTTAATCAAATATTGTTAATATTTAAGTAATGCTTATTGTACAATTTCATTAATGATTATTGTTGTTTCAATCTTAATTATTTAATAAATTTATTCATCCTTGTGGAAATAAAATATAATTGGCTATATTATTTTATTTACCCTAATTATCAAAATCCCAAATTCAAATTGAAACCCTAGTTCACATCTAATCGTTAATCTTATTATTGAACCTCATTTTGGAATCAATACATTTAGGTAACTTGTAAAAGAAATCGTTGGAGCCTCGTTTAAATTCTTATCATCACCTTATATATATCAAGTGAGTTTCATTGCCCCTTTTTATAATTTTCACACTATTTTGGGGTGAAACATGATACTTATACATCATACATTTATAAACGTTTGAGATTTGTAAAGCATTTCAATTCATCTTTATATTTTGTTATGGTTATTTGTGTGTTGTAAGTAATTATATAATATACATAGTTTGTTTACAATCATTAACTATTGCTAGCCTTACGACGTTTTAAAACTTTGGGCCCGACAAGCCTATTTGGTGCTAAAGCCGAGGTATTGTCAGCTCCTGATGACGTATGCTTGTTCATCATGGGAACCATATACACTTAGCCAATCACATATACTTGTAATCAAGTCGAGGTTTGGTTGTAACGAGATGTGTTCTATAACCTTACTAACTTATAACCTATGACATGAATTGCTATTTATAACCTTGTTATATTATATATGAAAATCTTGGAAACTCACAAACTTTTAGTTGACCTTTTATTTTTTATCATGTTTCAGGTTTACTTCTTGTGGATTCTCTTCGTGCTCATATAAGACTTGGATCTAGTTTAACTTAACATGTTATTTCTTTGTTTGATGCTTTTGTCTTGTATGAACTTATGGTCTTGTAATGTTTTAATAAATAATGATATTTAATAATATTTCAACTTAATTAGTTCCATGTGCTACGAGCAATCGTCTCCCATTCGTCCGTCCCGATGATTCCGCCGTCGGTCGGAGTGTGACAAAAAGGATGTCGTACGAATGGTGTTGTGATTGTCAAACGTATGGGAAACAAGGTGGAGGTTGCAGGCGTTGGGGCGGCGGAGATGGTTGCAGGCGGGGGGGGGCGGCGGAGATGGTTGCAGACGGTGGGGGTTGCGGCTTGGTCGTAGGCGTTGGGGGTGGTGAAGATGGTTGCAGACGGTGGAGGCGGCGGGGATGGTCACTGGCGATGGGGGATGCGGGGATGGTGGTCTATAGGGTTGGTGGTGAAATTAGTTTCAGAACATAAGGTGTGTGTATGTGTGTCTATATGCATTCATATATCTATATGTATATATATAGTTACACAAATAGTCTCTGAACTAAAATAGAGAAATAAAATTACAAAGTGGTCCCTGGATGGGTATTTTAGTAATTTCATTTAAACTTAACAAAAAAAGTAACGACTATTAGCCTTAATACATAAACTTGTTACAAAATTTAAAACACAATACTCCAAACTGTTACAAAAAAATTTTAGTACCAAAACTTGTTACTTTAGATAAACCACATGGACCATTTATGTAATTAACTCTATTATTTATGTATGATTTGTGTTTTCAGTTACACTCATGTGATCATTTTGTGTATATGAAATCAATGGAAAGATGTAAGGTGTTTTGTGAACCATTTTATAATTCTAATAGCCAATGTTTTTAAAACCGGACCGGATAGTGAACCGAACGCCTTATCGGTCTGATGGTCGGACCGGTTCAACCGGTTGGACCGTATACAAGAACCGGATAAAATTATAATGATTTTTATAAATATATGTAAAAATTACAAAAAAATAAAAAAGTATAGATAAAAACCGGTTCAACCAGTCGACCGATTCAACCGGTCTGACCACTGGTTCAACATTAAAACGATTTTAAGCACCGAATCGGACCGGATTGGAGTCCGGTTCCCGATCCAACCGGCCGGTCCGGTTTTCAAAACCATGCTAATAACATGCTAGTTGGGGTTATAATTAGTGTTAGTTAACGGTTGAATTTGTGGAAAAGCTTCAATAGAAGATCCATAATTATGTTTTATACTAGACAAGCTAAACAACCACCGTGTAGTGTATGTTATACATACGTTCTTTGAGCTAAGATTAAGGGTGTTCAAAAATATCCGAATCCGAAATATCCGAATTCGGATATCCGAAAACTTGGATATATGAAAATTCGGATTCGGATTTGGATTTGGATAGTGATTTTCAAAAGTTTTGGATATTCGGATATCCGATTATCCGAAAACTAAAAAATATTTTTTTTTATTTTTTTGAATTTTACATATATTTTTACTTTAGGTTGAGTTTTTTAGTGTATATTGTGACTTTTATGATATGAGTTGGTTTTTATATTATTTTTATAATATTATATGTCTAACTATTGTAAAAAACTAAAAAAAAAAATGAATTTCGGATATCCGAATCACTATCCGAAATTTTCGGATATCCGAAATTCGAATATCCAAAATTTTGAATATCCGACTTTGAACACCCATAGTTAAAACTAGACTAATAAAATTACTAAAGAGTAATATAAGTACATTAAGTCAAAAGAACAATCAACTGGGTTGCAACTTTATTGTAAAAAAAAACAACCTATTTAAAGTAATCTAGGTTTGAATAAGATGGTTTATATGATTTAGCTTAGAAGCAATATGTTTTTTCCCATTAATCAGTGGTGGCGTACCTTCCAACACAGCAGGCTTTAATTTGTATAAAGTAACAATTTACAATATCACAATTATAAAGGTCGGTGGAAGTTTTTATGTTTTTATTCAATTTAACCATCACAATGAATTCTATTTTATTTTAATTCAAAACATGCTTTTTGGTCCACTAGTTTGCAAGCTGTGCCGTTAAATCCAACGTCTTGGGTTCAAAAGGGGAACATTTAGTTTTTTCGTTTGTTTTCTTCTACCTTTTTTGGCATTTACTCTGTTTTTGTCACAAATAATTCTTTGTGAATTACAATACATGACTTAGCTCATAGCTTAATTGGTAAGTTATACTTCTATTCAACTCTATGATACAACCTTAACATCGAGGGGTAATAAAACATATTTTTTCCTTTCTTTTTTGTATTATGTCATTTTTAAACTACTTATGTATAATTATTCTACTAGTTTCATTCTTTGCAACAAACTATTTTAGCGAATAATCGTTTCAATGTAACTTCTTTTTGCCTCATAACGTATGGGACACAATATATTGAGTTTCATAACTAAGTTATCACAACTTCATATGTTTTTTTTATGTACTTAACCACGCCAATATCATCATCACAACATATATAACGTAATTCGCAATCACGCCACATCACCCAGATTTAATTTCTACATCTTTAACGAACACTAAATACTATAAACCCGATCACCCAAATAACAAAAAAAAAAAAGAAAGAAAACCACCTTTAACTTATACAAAGCAACAGTTAATTCACATTTTCATCCATATCGCCCGAATATATAAGAGTACCCCGTCCCCATGGTCAACCGCCAATCCACCGAGTGACCCCAAAAGCCTCATCACACCGCACCCCCCCCCTCTCTGAGCGACTACAATGAAGGGGCATGATCTCGTAAACTCCATGCTACCCGACGAGCTGATCCTCGAAATCTTCCGCAATCTGGACTCCAAATCCACCAGAGACTCGTGCTCCCTCGTCTGCCGCCGTTGGTTGACCCTCGAACGCTTCAGCCGCGACACCATCCGCATCGGCGCCTCCGGCAGCCCCGATGCCCTCGTTCACCTCCTCGCCCGTCGCTTCCCCAATGTCACCAACGTCTACATCGATGAACGACTCTCCGTCTCCCTCCCTGTTGATTTTGTAAGCTTAATTTCTTGATCTGTGTTTTAGGGTTTCGTCGTTGTTGGATTTGGTTGATTGATACGTGATTGGGAAACGAGGTTATGTAATTGGTGAAGGCTTTTATTTTACTCGTGTGTTTGGATTTTAGAAAATAGGACTTGGTTATGTAGTGCATTTTTTGGTACTAACAGCTGGATGTGAAGCTGTGACTGGGGTGATGAACTGATGGGACTGTATATCGCATTAGTGGATTGTTTGATCTGCTGCCTAGGGCTTCATAGGGGAATGACGATACAAGTGATCTTTTTATTACTTGTTGGTCTTTTTGGCATGCTAGTGTTTGTTTATGGGTTTATGGGTTCAGGAGCAGTGTAGTTCTAGATGGGTTTGGGGTGACAGAGAATGGTGTGAGGGAATGTGATAGATCGTGGAAATGAGAGATAATAGCCACCACTGCAAAGCAAGAATTAAGCTCACACACAAAGAGTTTATAATCATTGTTTCTCTATGATGCATATGACTTCAAGTTATATAAGGTTTACAATGATTTTATAGTACTAATCTAATAGAAAAATGGACATACAGAAAGTTATATTTTTATTTGTTTTTTTTATTAATAGATAATTATTACGGAATTTTTATTATCATCATTATGATTGGTCCTAAAGGAACTTATTTAGTGGATAGGCCTTATTTTAGATTAACACCAGGACATCCTGTTTTTATTAGGCTAAATGATAAACTGATTTGTTGATAATTGCCAATTGTGTGAGACGATCTGCCCTTTTGAAAGCCTATCAACTTATCTTGTTTATTATCTAGTTACAAGTTCGTTGTTGCTTTTGTTTATTTAATGGTGTTTGGTTCATAAAAGGCTTGATTTTGTGAAGTTTAAACATCTCAGCAGATTCCATCTGTTTAATGTGTTTAACAACTTGTGCTTCACCTGCATGAGTTTCAAGTTAGTCAGCTTAAACCAAAATAAGGAAACTAAAGATCTTTTGTCATACACCACATCATTTTCCGTAATTCGTAATGGAAAAAGCTCAATCTAATGTTGGGATTGGGAATGTGGGGATGAGGTTTTATGAATAACTAACATAATTGGCGGTAAGGAACTATAGACTAACTCAAACACTTCTCATCATTAGAAAATGCTATGGTTTCTAAGGAGTTATAGAGTAACTCAAACACTTAGCATCATGAGAAAATGCTATGGTTTTTAAGGATTGACATCGATAAAACTGGGAATTTTTCAAATGACAGGTAATGATTGTATTCATGATCAAAAGAATTATCCTAAACGGTTTTCTAAATGATATTTATTGATATTCATAATTATAAATAATGACAAAGTTAAGAGACTCTAGCATACAATTTTTTTGTCCCCAAAGGTACCTATCAAGAAAATCTAGATTAATATTATGTTCCTAAGTCACCTTCAGTTTTTAAGAATGAACAAGTAATGATTTCATAATGAAATTTTACATGGTGTAAGATTGCCTGAACATTTTCTCCATGTTTCTTTTGAACTGTGAAGCAATATGCCATCTCGCATCCTTAAGATTCATGAACTTAATTATCCCTAACGTGTTATCCCTCCCTCTCATGATAGATGGGGAAGGCAATTCGTTATTCAATTGGTTATATGGTTTTAATTAATTAACTAGCTTGTAGAATTAGATTAAATCTGGTCAATCATAATAGTTTATCATCAATGGATGCAGGGAAGAAGGCGCAATGCTAGCCACTCTTCTCTTTCATGGCTCAGGCTTCACTTTGTGTCTGAGAGAAGCGAGGCTGGATCTAGTGAATCAGATTCGTATTGTATATCAGATGCTGGTTTGACAGCTGTCGCTGATGGATTTAGCAATCTTGAGAAATTAAGCCTAATATGGTGCTCCAATGCAACAAGTGCAGGCCTTAGATCTGTAGCTGAGAAGTGTAGATTTTTGAAATCCTTGGATTTACAGGTAACTATTGCAGATGATGAAACATGTTAACTTTAGAATCTGATGTAACTTTAGTTTTTTATTTCTTTCTAAAGGGTTGCTATGTGGGAGATCAAGGTCTAGTGGCTATTGGCAAGTGTTGCAGGCAACTTGAAGTACTAAATTTACGGTTTTGTGAAGGTTTAACCGACACTGGTTTGGTTGAGTTAGCCCTTGGATGTGGGAAGACTTTAAAATGGCTTGGTGTTGCTGCATGTGCTAAAATAACGGACGTGTCTTTAGAAGCTGTAGGCACTCATTGCAGGTCTCTTGAAACATTGTCATTAGATTCAGAATTTGTTCAGAACAAAGGGGTTCTTGCAGTAGCAAAAGGGTGTTCGCTTTTGAAAAATCTAAGTTTGCAGTGCATTAATGTCACTGATGAAGCTTTGACTGCTGTTGGTGTATTTTGTTTGTCACTGGAGTCATTGGCACTCTTTAGTTTCCAAAGATTTACTGATAAGTAAGTTTTGTTTTCTATCTTTATATATCTTTCTTCATAATGAAAGTATGATAGAAAGTAGTTGAATATCTTAGGTTTATAATTGTGTATATGTATGAATTGTTGACAATGCAGGAGTCTTTGTGCCATTGGGAAGGGATGTAAGAAGTTAAAGAGTCTAATGCTTAGTGATTGCTATTTTCTGAGTGACAAGGGATTAGAAGCAGTTGCAGCTGGTTGCTCTGAACTTGCACATCTTGAAGTTAATGGTTGCCACAATATTGGCACATATGGTCTCGAAAGTATTGGAAGATCTTGCACGTAAGTTTTCTTATCAATTACTTTCTAAAACAAACAAACAAACATACATACATACCTACATGCTTGTCAAAGTCCCACTCAAATTACTCTCCGAAATCATTTTTAATATTATACTCATCTCATCCTCCACAGTAAGAAGGCAGTAGGCCAAAAGTCAAAATCAATTCATCTTTTATTTCTTAATCAATATGTAGCATCCCCTTTTATTTCTCCATCTTTTTCCAAGATATTTCATAGATACAGTCTACCTATTTGTTGTATGGTTCGTGCCCATTCTGCATCACGGCCCTCTTGCTGAAGATTCATGACAAATCTTACCAGTTTTTTGCTTATTGAATGAATTGATATTGTTTTCTTTTTCCAAATTCTTTTCAACAGAATATATCCTTTTTGTTACCGCGTTCAATTTGTTTCATGAATAGGAATGCCAATCAAATGGGACACATGATGGGATGGATTGTTGTTTTGTTTTGCATGTCATGATTTTTTCTGGACCATTCTGTTTTGTTATGCTACAAATGACCAAAATATCTTTCCAGTTGAAAAAAAACTCCAGTTCAAGTGGAATATCACTCAAGCATATATGTATCTGTATTCACCATAAGCAGTGAACTAATGAGACATAGTAGTTTATAATGGCAAACAACTATATAATATAACATTATTCAAAAGCTGCTTACATATTGATCTGTCCTGTCCACTTTCAAACAACTATATAATATAACATTATCCATCTTGTTATTTGTCTTGCTATTATGCTTTACAAAATTTGAATTAATATTTAACACATGTGCAGGCGCCTTAAGGAGTTAGCTTTACTATACTGTCAAAAAGTAGGTGATGAAGCCTTATCTGAGATTGGTAAAGGCTGCAAGTATTTAGAAGCCCTACATTTAGTGGATTGCTCAATCATTGGGGATGATGCAATCTACAGTATAGCCACAGGTTGTAGGAATTTAAAAAGGCTTCATATACGCAGATGTTATGAGGTATTTGACTCTAAATTTTTTGATTTTAACTAATTTTTTTGAAATATTTGTTCCTATGATAGTGAGGATCTCACTGTATTCTTAGGTTGGGAGCAAGGGGATTATAGCTGTTGGTAACAACTGTAAATACCTTACAGACCTTAGCATTCGGTTCTGCGACAGGTAAAAACATTCCATTAAGACACAAAATATCAGGCCACTGTGGTTGTTTAATGAAGTGTGTGTGACTGTGTACATGTTTTTCATTGTCAATTGAACCTACGTTTAAAATTTTATTTAATATATATCCAGGGTAGGAGATGAAGCTCTGGTTGCTATTGGTCAGGGTTGTCCCTTTTTACGCCATTTAAATGTTAGTGGCTGCCACCAAATAGGAGACAATGGGATTATAGCAATTGCAAGAGGGTGCCCTCAGCTAAGTTATTTGGATGTCAGCGTTCTTCAGGTCACATCTCCCACTTAGCGTCAGTGCGCACACACGTGTGCTTATATATATGTATATGTATCAAAATAACTTGAACTAATTGTGGACAGAATTTGAGGGACATGGCATTAGCCGAGGTAGGTGAAGGGTGTCCATTGCTCAAAGATATAGTACTCTCACATTGTCGTCAGATAACCGACGTGGGTCTAGACCACCTTGTTAAAAGATGCAAACTGCTGGAATCCTGCCACATGGTGTACTGCCCAGGAATTACTTCAGCCGGTGTAGCCACAGTAATTTCTAGCTGCACTAACATGAAGAAGGTTTTGATCGAGAAGGCTAAGGTCAGTGAGCGGACCCAAAGGCGGGCGGGATCAGTCATCTCCTACCTCTGTGTTGACTTGTAGACCAATACGGGTAAGCGGGTTTGACTAGTCTCATCCTAGGAGTTATTACTTTTTCTGGACTTTGTGTTGTAATAAGGTGATGAGTGTATTCCTTTGTATGTGATTTATTTGCGTTGCCATATCATAGAGCTTTCGTTTGTGTCGTAAGGAGGTGTTTGGATGTGTCTTGGAATATATTGTTGCGGTTTAAAGTTGTGACAATCGAATCTGAAAATGCTGCCTTTTATTTATCAGTTCATATAATAGTTAGTTTAAATGCTCAAACATGTGATTATTGTATGTAAACTGATTGCAACTTTATCGCCTTTTATTTTTGGCGGGTAAATATGATATAAATAAAAGTTTATTATTTTTATATTGACTATTGTAAAGCATGAATCCAACCATTTACACCTTATCGTGGATTGAATAAGTGAGCGTCAACACGATTAATATATACATTCATGTTAGGGGGCATAGAATCCAACCTGAACGTGTTAAAAACAGTGTTTCCAATCAAGCTTGTCACACCTTTAAATTTCACGTGTGGGGTTTTACCACGAGGCGTGTGACAAGCCAGGATCTTAGACACGGTCATATCAAACGACACTATATGAACTTAAATAAACGTTTGAACTTTAAATCAGTGTAGTCATAAACGAAATAAACATCAGTGCGGAAGCGTAAAGACGAATGTAAACCAATACTAAAAGTTCCTAAAGTACTATGTCAAAATAAAATGTTCAAAACAAAATAAATGAGTTTGATGATGCATGTTCTGAGTGCATTCATTAATTGTGCAACATGAGCTTAAGCATTCCTGTCACCTGAGAAAACATGCTAAAGTGTGTCAACATAACGTTTGTGAGTTCACAAGTTTAATAACAGATAAAAATGTTTGTAACTGTTCGAATGGTAAAGTAACTAAAGAATATCGATAGGTAGCTAGCCTATAACGAGTTACTTAGCATTTCAAACCGAAGCTGATTGTTTGTATGTTTGTTGACTTCCCGTCACGTCTAACCCAGACAGTGACAAATGTTAGGTCAATAACGCACCCGTTTGACCTTCAATCAAGCTAGCGCGACTAGCCCGGGCGGGGTTTGTCAAACCCAGTAGTACTACTCAGAATTACCTCGCTACACATTACTAACGGTTCGAGAATGTAAGGACTTTTAAGTATGTTTGCACTAATGTAACAGGCGATAAACAATAATACTAGAAACCATTTATAAATAAACTTTGCATGTTTTCTCCCCCAAAAGGAAAATGATGTAAAATAGGGGCCGTGAAGACTCACCTCGAATGCACAACAGAGAAATAATGTTCGAGCAGCAGTTAAGGTTTCGGTTCACCTAAATTTTCATTAATCATAAATATAATTAAGGTTAGTTATTAATTACAAAGTTTAGGGTCGTACGGTTTCACGATCACGGTTCGGTTCGATGTCGGTTATCGATGATTTTCATTCACACGCAAACACACTCAAATGCATTAACACCACAGAAACGCGTTCACAAGATAAATTTATTTTTAATAAATAAATAAATAAATAAATAAATATATATATATATATATTTTACAAGGCCTTTTAATAAGAAAAGTGTTACGTCACGTAATGTATCATTTGTTAATTTTTTTACGAATGTGTAGTTTTCCAGCGTAACCGTCTCGTAATTTGAAACATATAAAATGAATGGATAACCATAAATCACATGTTACATATTATATATATTACTACACGTATCCACAGCAGTTCGTGCATTTAAGAAACATCCTTACAACACATGTGTGTGCGCATGGTGTACCCCATGCGCCTACATGCAAACTGTTTTACATACATACGCACGCAAGGAGTCCCCAAGTGCCCACAACATAATAAGCACACATACATACGTAAACCTCATGCGCCTACTATAACCAACAATAGCCACACACACGCGTTCGAAAACCCCATCATGCGGCTGCCCATCGTCATACACATACATACCTACGCATACATCCATGCAAACATCATATACACGATTTTCCCATGACCACGCAGGTGCACAACAGACAACTATGATATATATATATACATGCAGCACATACGCACACATATATATACACGCAGCACATACGCACACACATATATATATATATACATACGCAGCACACCTACATATATGCATATCCGCAGAATACACACATATATATATACATACGCAGAGCACATACATATATACATATACGCAGAATTCACACATATATATATACATACGCAGACCACACACATATGTATACATACGCAGAACACATTCATATATACATATACGCAGAATCACACATATATACATACATACGCAGAGCACATACATATATACATATACGCAGAATTCACACATATATATATATACATACGTAGAACACATACATATGTATATATACGCAGAACACATTCATATATACACATACGCAGAATACGGACATATATATATACATACGCAGAGCACATACATACATACATATACGCAGAATCACACATATATACATACATTACGCAGAGCACATAATATATACATATACGCAGAATTCCCACATATATATATACATACGCAGAACACATACATATGTATATATACGCAGAATACACACACAACATGATGACCCGAAACCGGCACCACTATGATCGCAAGTCATGAACGAAGGGAAACCGTACACGAAACCGAATACCATAGACATAACAAAAGAGAACCATACCGAACGGGTTGTTGCGGTTGATGATCGAAGCCGTTGGAGATGATACCGATGCTTTGAGAGGGTCACCAATGGAAACGGTGGACGGCAGTGGGGAGTTTCGATGGGTTGGGGCTGTCCAAGGAAAGCTTAAATACTTTTGGTGGAGAAGCCAAAAGTTTGTGTAGGGTTTCGGGAGGTAGGGTTTGGGTTGGTTATTTAAAGATAACCCAATCTTGTAAATTAACATAATGGTCCCTCTAGTTTAAGTAGTTTGCACCTAAATGTTAATCTTGTTTAATTTAGTTTATAGCTAAATAGTAAAATACTAGTAACAATCCTTTATTCTTTTTATAATAATAAAATTGATTAACTATAAAATAACATAGGGATGTTAGACGATGAAAACGATATAACCCGAAGACTCGGGTTGTCACAAAGCTTGTCAATGTTCATCTGGGAGTCTAATGACAATTTAAATAGAACTTTTTCTGCAAACTTTTCAGCTTAAAATTTTTAGAAGGCTAATAGATTGTTATACGTAACATGCATGGATTTTGTTCTATTAAACATATCATGTTTTGTTGACCCATTTAATATAGAAGTTATGTTAACCAACCGTAAACCTAATTATTTTCATAACAAGTCACAAGTTATTGGAGTTGCATAATAAAGGAGTTATATTAGACAAAAGGTTTAGCCTATAGCCCATGAATTGTAGATTAAGCATATAGACTTAAGCCTACAGATAGATTAGGATTAAGCTTTTTAGATTGTAGCCCATAGATTGTGGATTAAGCCTGTAGGATTCGTCTTATATTTGTGGTTAACGCCCGTATGTTTTAGCCTATAACTTATTGGTTAAGCATGAAGGCTTTAAGCTTTAGCTTATGTATTATAAATTAAAGTTGTAGGTTCTAGCTCATAAATTGAAGATTAGGCGTGTAAGCTTTAGCTTATAACTTGTGATTAAGTCTTTAGGTTTAGCTCATAGCTTGTGAATTAAACCTGCGGGCTAGCTCAACCTATAACTTTACACGTGTCATGTCCTACAAACTGCCACTTGTGAAATTTTCTTTTATTACAGTACACAACGCATCAGCTTAGCTTGTAGGTTGAAAATGTCGAAATGAACGGTTGAGATTGACTGTGATCATGCATGACCTTAGAACTTGTAGGCTGAAAAATTATGATTACTTTGATAAAATACTGACCAACTTTGATATTTTCATAAACTTTCTCAAAAGTAACTATTCATACTAGTTATATGTTTTAAGGTCGAAATAAATATTTTTCAACAAAATTATTATATTACATTTTATTTTGGCTAAATACCTTCAATAAAATACTAGTTAAATAAACCCTTTACATAACCATTACAACATAACATATGTAAATAAATATTTTTCAACAAAATTATTATATTACATTTTATTTTGGCTAAACACATTCTTTCTTGTCCTCTCTTTTCCCTTCTTTTCATCCCACAATTTATGCAATTTGTTTCGCATAAAACCACAACTCACAAACTTCACCTTCTAAAACAAGTTTCACTTTCTATTATCCGAGTCTTTCTCAAACAAACTTATATCTATCATTCATCACACAAACTGCTTTGCTCTTTAGACTGACCGCCTTCGTCTTCCGCTATGTTCTTGATTCCGCTTCACGACTTCAAGCAATGGTAAGACCCTTTCCCGTAGGCGGGAACCATCCATTACCATCACGCGTATTCATATTTGCTTTTATAGCGGCTACTATTACAATAGTTTCATTTCTTTGTGGAAAAAAGAAAAGAAAAAGATCTCCTTCAACCACTAACCACGCAACACGAGGTAACGCGAATACCGAGTTACTCGGCCCCACAACCAATGATCACATGAATGAAGCGACATGTGTAGATATTGAAGGTCAGAACTATGATGATTCATCACACGAATCAACACACTAAAAGAAAACATAGAACTCCCACCACCACCAAGGTTGGCGAGCATACGGGCGACTTCGTGCCACATTGGCGAGATGTCGACCCGATCTCAGAGCGCGAGGCTGACGTCGAGTATGAGTATGCGGTTAACCGGTGGATTAAAGGGGATCAAAATAAAAGGCTCAAGAAAGGATGACAAACGTAACGCTGAAGTGACACAAAATGATAAACTGACTCGTGAGGATTCACTTTTGAATAAAACCATCATTCTTGGGGGAAAATGTCGAATCCCGGATGAAGACGAAGACGATATTATTCTTGATGAAAACGGACAGCGGATCACCACCTTTCATCGGAAGCAGTCGTGTTCTTCGATCTCTCGACAAAGTTCAGACGCGAATCAAGATGTGACCAGTAAGAACATGGAAAGTATTAAGATCTGAATGACAAAATTTCTTTAGATTTTTGTAAATCTATGAGATATAGCTTCATTAGTTATATCAATATTGTCTGCACCACTTATTGATTTGATTAACATTGGTGACATGCATGATATTGATATATATAAGCTGAATGATCAATAATACATGTATGAATGTAATAGTCTATCCTATCCTTCGATGGGGTGTTTAAGGTCCGGTTTTAACGGTTTTCAAGTCATTCCGTAAACCAAACTGTTTGTAACGGTTGTTATCATCAAAAAGTTAAATAAAATACAAAATACATAATCAATATACTGTTGGATTTCATAATTTCAACACATTTTTGTAATCAGCACCTTGTTCTTTTCTAAGAGTTCCCTAAATTTACAAGTTAAGTAATTAGTTGTACGTAAACTTATTCTTTATCCATATTCTTATAAATTATAATTCACAAAAAAATCATCAACCTTTATGTTTATATCTCATTTTTTAAAATATTTCACATCTTATTTCTTATTTTTGTTTATTTATTTTTTGTACTATTTCTTTCTCTCTTTTTTATCTATAATTTTGACTATCAATATTGTTGTCTTACTATCATTTATTATACATAAAATTTGATTTTTAATCTTTCTACTCTAATAAAATGATAAATGCGTGTGCCACTTGTCACCATCATATTCATTCTCATCAAACTTCTTCCGCTTATCTCTCATATTATATAACCATATTAATTACTAATAATATTATCTATTTATTTTTATTATAATTAGCTTTTAATAAAAGGAAGAAATAATTTTTTAAAAATAAATAAATAAAACTGTTTTTATGTAATATTTCAAAATTGATTTTTTAAAGTAATTTTTTATTAAACAAAAATAATTATAATAAGGAGTTATAGTAAGAAAAATTTTCAAAAATGAAAACTTTTTAAAACAAAATGTTTAATTTATCTTTGAAAAAACAAAAATTAAAATAACAATTTCATATTATTGTTCTATTATTTTATAATTAATAATTTTTATTTTATTTAATATTTTATTTATTCAACCGTGTAATACACAGGATTACTAAAGTTAATAAATTATATACATATAAAAGTTTGACTAGCAAACTTATGAGACATTTTATATGAAACGGATTTAGGTTAATACGAGTTCGGTTAGGACCGGTCCATCTAATAATATAGTTTAAGGGCTGCCATAAACAATATAGCCGAATGGAAAGAGCGAAGCACTACATTTATTGATTGAGGACAAAAGCTAAAATACTTGTAGAAAGACCGAAGTCCAAACCATTCGAATATTTATTTAACACTCAACCAAGCTTATTTATACTAGAATACAATTACATATTATCATATAATAATCCAAACTATAACATATTATTATATAATAATCCAAACTATTATTTTTGTTGTCATATTAGTATACTCAATAATAATATACATTTTTATTTTCACTCGATATTCACTCCATTTCGTTGTATGTTTCGTGATTCATTCACAATCATCACCGTGAATAAAATTAATGAATGATTATGGTATTAGGATTACCCATGACAACAAAAATAAAACTTAGGATTATTATTGCCCAAACTGATAGTATGGATTATTATCGATTAATAAGCCATAATTTAAAATTATTAAAATCCAATTTGCTTTTTAATAATATAAACTATGAGATAATAACCGATAATAATTCTTACTCGTACTTTAATCAATAACACTCCTAATTTTCAATTTTGGTACCAAGAGCAATCCAAATAGCATAATCTTTATATAATTACACTTAACTTTCATCTTGATTTCACTTAAAGGATCATTAACGAAATAGCAATATGTACAAGTGAAATCAAGTCAAAATCAAGAAAATATAGAGTGTATTTCACATTAATATGTTTATTTTATCTTTATAATTACACTAAAAACCAATATTTTTTAATTTTTTAGTTAAACAATACTTTTATACTTTTATTATTATTATTTCACTCTCCTTCATTCACAACCAATTTTAAAAAATATTAAAAAAAATATAGAGATGAATAATGTTTCTCAAATGGACAGTAATATTTTTCTTTTTCCTCCACATAACAATTCCTTATAATATAGAAAACACACTCACTATAATATAAATAACCTACTTTGAATGCTCATATCATGTTATTATTTAGTTATTTGTTAGAATTGTTCTTGGTAACAAATGCAAAAGTTCAGGTCAAATAGTTACTATTATCATTTGATAATAAATTATATATAGTTTGAATTATTAAAAACTTAATTTGATTAGAAAAATGTGATATATATTTAATTTGATTTTACCAGCAATATTTAGCAATGTATCTTTTGCTGTTATTACTCGATATAAAAAAATGTTGAGCCTGTTTAACATCTTAAAAGTAATCAGGTGTAGTAGTCACCTTAGTCTCATATTAGTAATATTAATGGTCAATTATAGTTAATCACATTTAAACAGCCATGTATAGTAAAATCAAATTTCTTAAATTTAATTATGTCATAATTTAACTTATAAGAATTCTAATGTGATATTTGCTTATTTTCAAAAATAATCTTTTTAAATTGTATATATCACCTAACCTTACATTTACAAATATTTCACCAGTCACAACACAAAGAGACAATCACCAATAATCAATGTCATGAAAATCAGTGGCGGAACCAGAATTTTTTTCAATGGGGTCACTATTTTTCATGTTTTTCGTTTTGTTAGAAGATAATATAAAATTTTTTGAGTTGTCGGGTCAAGTCGGGTCGGGTCGGTTCGGAATATAATTAAATTGCATAGAAAATGTTAACAAAAATATAATATTAAAAAAATCAAATAAAACTTACATTTTATAGTTGTTCTCTACGCGTCTTCATTTTTTGAAACCGTTCCATTACATCTTCAATCGACACCTTTGCAAAGAGCTTCTTTTCAATGTAACAAATACACGAGTCGTTCATATATTCATCACCCATGCGATTGCGCAAATCTGTCTTCACATGCTTCATTGAAGAAAAACATCTCTCAACACTTGCCGTTGCAACGGGTAAGACAAGTGATAACTTCAACATATGATAAACTAAAGGATAATCAATATGTCTTCTTGTCTCCACCATTTTTTTTACAAGAGCAGATATATCATTAACGTCGGCAAACCTTGTATCTTCTTTGATGCTTCTAATGTATATCCCAGTTCATATTTAAGCTTGTCTTTTTCTTCATAATCAAAATCATATGGATACATTTCCGCCAAACTTAGTATTTTTGGAATATCAAAGTAACAAAATTGTTAGATGGGCTCAAAGAACTCATACAAGTAAGTAGTTCTGTGGTCACCTCGTTAAAACGGTTACTAAGCTCTTGGATTTGCATATCTAAAACCGTATTAAAGTTATCAAACTCGTAATAATGTCTATTGGTGATGTTAGTCTTTCTTCTTCGATATTTCGGGTCAATGTAATCTTCTCCCATATCAACCACCTCAATGTCATGCTTTTGACAAAATGATGTGACATCTTCCAAAAGGGAATTAAAACCATCAAGTCTATACGTTTGTAGTTCTTCTTTTGTCGCTTTAATCATTCCGATTGCGTTTAATATGTCTTGATCCTTTCTTTGAAGAGCTACACACAATATATTAGTAATCTCCAAAATGTGTTTCATCAAATGTAATAATACACAAAATCAAAAGTTTTCATATATATTTGGATTCCGCGTGCTTGTTTTTGGCTAGCATTAACAACTCCTGAATTTTCAATATGTTCAAGCACGTCAATAATACTGGATATAATTCGAGCAGACGAACAAGTGTCTTATGGTGAGAACTCCAACGTGTGTCTCCGGCTCTTGCAAGTGAGATTTCTTGATTCTTCCCACTTCCACTTTCAACTTCTAAACAACCTATTTGTTCTTTCACTCTTTCCTTTTGACTCTCTCGAATCATATCTATTCGTTTGCAAGATGCACAAACCACATTTGTCAAAGTTGACACTTCATCAAAAAATTTATAAATCTCCACATGTTTGTTTGCAAGGGCGACAACAATTAATTGGAGTTGGTGGGCAAAACAATGTACGAAATAAGCCGATGAGTTTTCCTTTAAAATTAGTGCTTTCAAACCATTAAACTCACCGGACATATTGCTTGCACCATCATATCCTTGGCCTCTAACTCTAGTCAAGCTTAAATTGTATCTAGCAAATAGTTCATCAATAGCCGACTTAAGAGACAATGAAGTTGTTTCCATGACATGAACAAGACCAATAAATCTTTCTTTAACAAGTCCTAATTTATCAACAAATCTTAAAACCACAGCCATTTGTTCCTTTTTAGATACATCTCTCGACTCATCAACTAATATAGCAAAAACATCATCATCAAGTTCTTCAAAAATCCGCTTTAATACCTCTTGTGCAAAACAATTACAAATTTCTTTTTGTATCCGTGGAGATGTCATTTGACTATTTCCTGGAGCATTCCCTAAGATCACTTTACCAATTTCTTCATTTAATTGCCCAAACAACTTTAAAAACTCAATAAAGTGTCCTCTATAAAGTGAAGTCTCAGACTCATCGTGAGCACGAAAAGACAACCCACCATTTAATAACGCTTTTGCAAGAAGAACAGAAGTACTTAATCGGATTCTATACTCTCTTTTTTGCTTCTCACTTTGTTTTTCAAAGGCAACATGTATTGATTGTTCTTGTTTAAGCAAGTTCTCACCTTTTTTATATGCTTTGTTGTGAAGACTATTAACATCACCAACATGTTTGGTAAATCTTTCAGTTTTGTTCCAACCATTAAAACCTTCATTCACAAATGCATCTTTTTGACCAATTTCCTTAAACAAATAACAAAACAAACAATATGCTCTATCCATTTTCACACTATATTCTAGCCAGTTTCCATATTGTTTAAACCACTCGGGACGAAATCGTCTAGATTTTCCACTAAAATCTCGTTGTGGAAACTCATGTCCAATAGGTTGACATGGACCTCTAAGCAAGTAAGCTCTTCTAATTTCATCTTTTTGATTAGGGTGATATGATGAGATTGGCTTTCGTTCAGAAGGATCCCATGGAAGATCATCTAAATCAATTCTTGCCGGAATACTATTACTAGATGAAGAAGTAACATTTGATGGTTTTCTTTTCACAACAAAGCGATCCATATTCCTAAAATGTTCAATGCATCACACATATAACATATTATGAATTGTCATGAACTAAATTACTAATATTATGAAATATTGAAATACCCAAATTATATCAAACAAAATATAGATTTTAGCCTTCTAAACACCTAAATTAACAAAAAAATTAAATTCTAGATTTCTAAATTCTAATTACACAAATTAACGAACAAATTAACTAAAAGAAGTTAAGTCTAACAATGAAAACGTTAAAGATTTTGAATTTTGAATAAACAAGTAAGAAAACTAACCTTTTCAAGAATCAATGGTGAACGGTGAACCACGAAGCAACAAGCAGCGATGGTCCGATGGAAGGGGCAGCAGGCCAGCAGGTCGAATGGAAGGGGAGCAGGCCGATCCGGCGCCGCCGAGCAGCAGGTCGAACCCGAATGGAAGGGCCGAGCAAGTCGAACCCGATGGTCCGATGGAAGGGGCAGCACTGCAGCAGGTCGATTGGGATGGGGGAAAAAGAATGGGGCTAGGGTTTTGTTATTAGAATAAGGTTATTTTAGTAAATTTACATAAATAAAAATGAAAAAAAAAGGTTGCTGCAAGTGCAGCTTGCAGGTTTCGAACCTGCGACCACAACTCCACCAGCAAGCTAAGAAATTTGCGCGTGACCAGTGGACTAGTGATTCTATTTGTGTTATGTTTTGAACTTTAATATATTAATGGGTTCACCTCCTGTAAAACTATGAGTTCACTAAAAAATTCGGTATTATACGTTACACTACGAGTTCAAAATTCAATGGGGTCACTTGACCCCGTTCACTAAGGCGTAGGTCCGCCCCTGATGAAAATACAAGACTATAAATAACCGTACTATAAGTATCAAGTTGTATGACAACCCTTATAATAAGTTGAACACACTATTCATTGGGAGAAACACATATGTCACGATAGATTCTAAAGTTCGTAACTTTAGTTTTTTTTATCTAACAAACTCATGGCAGTTTAATTAAAAGCTTTCTAATTAAGATTGGTTTAAACCGGAGGTAAATGTAAAGAACAAAAAGAACAAGTAGGCTCTTAGTAAAAATATCCTTTTGAATGAGTGGACTGACCGTACGTATAACACTAAACAACATGTAAATCACTCTCAACAAGTTTACACTTACATATTTTACCTTAGTGTTCTAGTGTGAACTAAAATCTTATAAATTTTAGTTAACTATAGTTTTTTTGCATCTAATTTCACCTAACCTTCCATTTATAAAGATATAAGCTTACATCACTTGAATATGTAATCTCTTAAATATGACCATTTTTTAGATATGTATTTTTTAACGCAATTTATTGTATTATTTATGTAAAGTCGACACGTAATCACTTTTAATTACATTATCTCCACTGGATCCGAGGACTCGAAGAGCATTGCTCCAACTAATACCTTAATCAACAATCCACTAAATGAGATATAAAATTTATAAATAATATAATGTTTATTTACTCAGGTAACATATATCTATATCAACCCATTAAACGTAGAGATTTGGTCGATTGTAGCATGGGTGAAGTCGCTTAATCGAAATGAGGTTATCTTTATAAGATTACAATCATATATAAGACATATATACTTACTTTTTATTAATTAATATGATACTTCACTCATGCTACAATAAACTTATTATTTTTATTGAAGCAATGACTCATGCAATAAAAAACTTAACGAATATTTCCTTAAAACAAAAGAACTTAATCGTGAACCGAATCATTCGAAAATTAAATCAACCAAACTAACCTACTAGCTATTTAAGTGGCTTTACCGTTTCAATTGTTATTGTTATTACTATTGTTTTATCGGTAAGTGTCTCACCTACAAAAGTACTTTTAGTATTCTAATTGATCATTTTTAAAATTCTTAATATAAATTTGAACATTCATTTAGTCCAAACTTTAATTGTGTTACGCCTACACAACCAGTAAAATTATATGTATGATTGATGAAACTTTTGACACCAATACCGTAATATAATCATACTGGATTTAATAAACCTGTGTATTACACGGATTGAAAAAATAAAATATAAATATAATAATTTTTATTACTTATAAAATGACATTAAGATATGATATTACTGAAATTACGTATAAGCAAAGGCTATAAGTAATAAAACAATTATATCCACTTTTTAAAATTTTTACAAAAAAAATTTTCAAAAAAAATTATTCTAGAACAACCATATAAAAATATCATTTTTAAATATTTTCTTATTATAACTCTCAAATTTAATTATTGTTGGCTTTAAAAAATTTACTTTTAAAAACACCAATTTTAGATTATTTCATATTTTTTAAAAGTTTGATGTTTTAGAAAACAATTATAATAAAAATTTGTTTATTCAGTAATAACATTAATAAAATGATCTCTGTTTTAATTTATTAAATCTATTTTTAATATAAAAAGTATTAAATAATATAATTAGTAATAAGGTAATTATTATATAATAGAATAGAGAAACGAAAAAGTATTAATATAAATGATTATGATGCTGACACGTGTCTTTTTAAATTATTTTGTATGAAGATAAAGATTGTATCATCTTTTTACCTGTATAATATAAATTCCTTCAAGAGTTATTTAATATATGACTGATTTCAAATTTTTTTTGAGTCCTAATATAGAGACACCCACCCAGATAAATCGACACCCCCTATATGTCGCGTATGGTAGGTCATATGGTCGAATACATTGAAAACAAGGAAAATTCAGGGGGGTTGTCAGAGAGCTATACGTCTCATATAGCCCTATATGACCCTCCTATACGGCATATATAGGGTTATACGACGTGTATAACGAATTTCGACACTGACTACGAGGAAAAATTTAGAGGACTATCAGAGAGATATACGACACATATAGCCCTATACAACCTTACCTATACGACGCGTATGGGACTATACAACACGTATAGGAATTTTAAAATGTTAATTTAAAATTATGGGATTTCTTTTAATAGGGTGTGGATTTTAATGATATGCGTAATTGATGAATCACGTGGGCATCCTAATTATTTGAACTTTGAAAGCGTGTAGGCATAATAATAATGATATATGCTCAATATCTTACAGTTGTATCTAACAAGTCAACCGGATCTGAAGGTTAAAATAACCATTTATAATTATCATAACGTGTGTCATGCTATAATGTATAAAAACAACTTCAAACCAACCACATTTTAAAAAATATTAACGTTAATCATGTTTATTAAGTCTTATTTAACAAATCTAATTCTATACATATACAAGACTAATTGTTGCTGGAAACATTTCGAGCCCATCAATTTTGTGAGATTGATTGGTTGGTGGGTTTCGATTTGACGTTTATGGGTTGCATCGTTGAAACTAAGCATGCTTATAATTTATTTTTATTAAAGACATCAACTATAACTCGAATTCATACAATAAAGTTCGACTCATTTCGAGTTTTTATCAATTCGATCTCAAGTAGCTCGCGAGCAGCTTGAATCGTTTTTATGGTTGCACCCATAATAATAGCCATCTATTTCTACTAAACAAAACAACATTGAATGATAAGTGCTCTAACTACTTTTTTTATAAGTAGGTAGCCAAATAAATAGTCATCTTCTACTCTCCCAAACACAAATTTTATCATTATTTCACACTTACTTTCTCTCCCACTACTCACCAACTACCAACAACCACCCACCACAAACAGGATTTCAGAACCGTTAAGGATCACCGGTGTTGGTTGTGCTAGCTAGCTTGTTGCTACTTACATACAGTAAGTCTCTTTAATATCTCTTTTTCTGTCAACTTAATTAATTTCATATGGGTTCGGGTTCTTGTTCTAGGCAGTGGTAACCATTTAGGTCGATGGGTTTAGCTAAATGTACTAATTTTGCTAATGTTGGACTAGCCCATTTGGTCTAACTACTTTAATTTCATATGAGGTTTTGTGTTCATATCCGGTTAACAACTGATGTAAGTTTTTCATGTATACTATGTAATTTTAAGAGCATGTTTAGCCAACCTAATATAACGGGTATAACGACGCACCCTCAAGCCACACTAAGAGGTTGTTGATATAGCATTTTAATCATCGTTAAGATACTACCTTTTAATATGTCATAGTTTTTAATGGTTAAAAGATAATTCTAATGCTAAATGTTTAAGAGGTATCATTAAGATTTAACCTCTTAATCATTTAGCATTATAGTTACCTCTTAACCATTAAAAACTATGACATACTAAGATACAACCTCTTAATGATTATTAAAAAACCAGCAAACAATCTCTAAACCATTAGGATTACCTCACTCAACTTTTGTTAAGGTTAAGATTAAGTGACATAGGTGTAACATATATGAATCAAATCACTATTTAGTGATTACCGTTTTTACATCAACTTAAGTCACTTTAAAGAAAAAATAATTATTAACTAGTAAACGGAAAAATAAATAGTATATATTCATAAAAAATATACAAGATTAAAATACCTAATGAAAAATTAGTAACATTTTTTAAGAAACTCGTGACTTCTTAAAAACATTTGAAAATTTAGTTACTATTGTATAATTAGATTTCTCTAGAAATAAACGCAGGCGTATGATCTGAAATGAATAGTTGACTAGTTGAGTACATGTAAATGATAATAATATAAGCCAACACTAAAGTATATTAAATAAACGAAATCTAAATAAAAGTGAATTGGCAAAGTTAAAACTTGAAACAAATACAAAACAATAAGTGTACAATGCCAATTTTTTTTAACCGACTTTAATATAAAACTCAGACACACGTAAAGGACAATATTAATCGATTGCAAAAAGATGTTTAGTGAAATAATATATTAACTATAAAAGCTTAGTCAAAATGTCATTTTATTTCAATTGATCGGATATGGCATATTCCTGATTTTCCCAAGGAAAGTGGGAACTACAACATGCAGAATTTAACATCTCTAGCCATTACAAGTTACAGTTCACGAATTTAATAATAATGGGCATGATTCTGTGACAAATTAAATAATTGTATCATTAAAATTGTGAGATACCTTCCACATCGAAAGAACACCATTGTGCTGAACGTTATACCTTCTTTAACTTGTCACGTTAATTATTCAATTAGGTTAGTACCCCGTGTATTATACCTTCTTTAACCATGAAGGCGACGGGAATGAAACGAAACAAAAATATTTTTGACTCATTATAGACATGTAAAATACTTAAATATCTATCATGTGAGCGGCACATGCTTGACTTAACGGTAAATTTTAACGAATGTTTGTGTAACGGACATGTGTGTGCAAAATTTATATAAAAAGAACATACGGTAAAATTATTGAAATTAAAGGAACACACGGTGTAGTTTTATGTATTAGTAAAGAACACAATTTATAATTTACTCTTAAAACTTTATACATGTAGTGCATGTATACCTGTGATCTATGTCACATTATTAGTTATTTTAACATTTTAATCAGTGTTTTGTTACGATGATTCTACTTATATGATCATATAACACCTCCTAATTAAACACCAGTATTATATTAGGAATTCCACTTAAACGGCTCTATAACCATGTAAACATACGTTTAACATCTAGGTTTCACCTTTTAAACCACCATTAACCATTAACATTAATATGCGAATAATATGTGAAACAAGTTTAGAAAAAGTAAGAAAAAAAAGAAAAGAAAACATCAATGATTACTTCAATATGATTGACAGGTGTACGGATTCAGCTTACAAATGCTTGAACAAGATGTTCTTGATTTCTTCATGAGTTTGACGTTAATGAACACTAAAAACGTCTGATTTTAGTCCATTCGATCCATTTGAGGCAATCTTTTTTGTTCTTTTATGTTTCACTGCACATACTGTTGTCATCATCGTTGATCAAAATTCCTGCAAGAGTATATCTCATGGCCGTTTTGTCTACCTACCCAGCAAACCTATTGGTATAGATATATAGATCAGATAGAACATTAAGAATATCCGTAGCATTCGAACACAATATATGCAACTAGCTTTCAAAGTTTGATTTCTACTAAAAAACAGCTGCAAAAATGGGTTCTTCCCAACGTTTTTCTCTGTCAATCAAAGAGGGTTCGGTTGTAGACACCTTACCCGTGTATGTAAAAGAACTGATCGCCGGAGGTGTCGCTGGAGGAGTATCGAAAACAGCGGTTGCACCACTGGAACGGATCAAGATCTTGGTGCAGGTGGTGTACGTTCATATCAGTATTCATTATTTAACTTATATGCATTCCTGTTAATGAGTTTATTAATTGTTAAAACTGAACAGTTTGTGTTATCTTTAGACTCGAACCGAAGGTTTTCATACTCTGGGAGTTCATCAATCGCTCAAAAGATTACTGAAACATGAAGGGGTTGTAGGGTTTTACAAGTATGGATTAAAGTTTTGATCTTGTGGATTAAAGATTGAATCTTGATGTGTGAATATGGTTTTGATCCTTGATGTTGTTGTTGCAGAGGGAATGGTGCTAGTGTTATTAGGATCATACCGTATTCGTCTCTGTATTTCATGACATATGAGCGGTACAAAAGCTGGATATTAGACAATTACACTGTGTTTGGGTCAGGTCCGCTTGTAGATCTTTTAGCCGGTTCAGCGGCTGGTGCGACGGCGATTCTGTGCACCTATCCTCTTGATCTGGCTCGCACCAGACTCGCCCATGAAGTAAGTATTAGAACGTATATCAGATTAGGTTTCTAGTATTGAGCCCACGGACCCATTACAGTAATTAAGGTTGGTTTTCCTGTAATGGGTCCGATAGTAAGTTCTTGCTTGACATGTGTGATGTGTGTGTTTCTGTGGGTGTGTTGACTTTGTGTAGAATATTGTTTCATATATGTTTGTTTTTTGAATATAGGTTGTGGATGCAAAAGCAGGTTTGGGTGGTGGTTCAAAGAGTATTGTCGTGCAGACTCGAAACAGTGGGATTAAAAGGGTGTTAGAGAGTGTTTACAGGGAGAGCGGAGTGCGTGGGTTGTATCGAGGCATAGGTATGCATTGAAAATCTTTAAGCATATCAGCAGCAGTTAATGAATAAACACTAAGTTTGACAAAACAGGCGGATCAATCTAGTTGTGTAACGGGTCGAAGCGAGTTTGGGTCAAGATGGGTCGCTGTCAAAACAAGTTCAGAACAAAACGGGTCAGGTTCAAACGGGTTGTTTTAAAAAAACACAAAAAAAAGTTTCAAAATGATCCACCTGTTTTATTTGTTTTTAATTATAATCGCTAGTGGCAGGCCGGCCTATAGGTGGTGATAGATAGCAAACAGTTGTTGTGGGTGGCTATGTCGTCAAAGGTGTTAAAGGCGCACACCTAGGCGTCGGGAAACAGATGCTAAAAATAGGCAGAATTGGCTAAAAATGGTCCGGAAACAGTCTAAAACAGCCTAAACTGGTTTAAACCAGCCTAAAACAAGTCTAAAACAGCTAAAAATGGACTGGAATACATGTGTGTGAAGATGTGCTTATAGAGCCTTAATTTAATATTTTTTTATGATGAAATTAGGTCCAACTCTTATGAGTATACTGCCATATGCTGGTATGAGGTTTTGTGTTTATGAAGAACTGAAGAGGCGTGTGTCGGAGGAGCATCAGAGATCCATAATGATGAGTCTCTCATGTGGTGCATTGTCTGGTTTGCTAGGCCAAACTGTCATATACCCGTTAGACGTTATCAAAAGACAGATGCAGGTTTTTATCTTCGTCATCTGTCGTTATTTCATCTAGCGAATCTTTTTTTTTTTGAAATAGTTTTTGAATATTTAGGTTGATAATCTGCAAGCTTCTGGTGGTGCTAGACACAAGAATACATGGAAGGCAGCTACCACAATTGTTTCTGAACAAGGTTGGAGGCAGTTGTTTGCCGGCCTCGGTATTAATTACATCAAGGTCATGCTCGCAAACCGAAGGCTTTCAAATTAAGTATATTTTGAGTTATTTGTGCGTCTACAAGTATGTTTAGTTTGTCACAGTAAATGGGTCAAAATTGCTACCTATGGTTTTCTATTTTTTTGTTCATATCAAATAGGGAAATCTTGATTTTGCAAATGCTAACAGGAATTCACTATTGTTGGCAGATTGTCCCGTCGATGGCAATCGGTTTTGCTGTATACGACATGATGAAGTTGTGGCTCCGTATACCTCCTAGACAAAAAACAAAGTCGGTCTCAAGTGGTTAACAAGTTTAGCCATCAAACTTGAGAGGAAAATGCAGCAAATGAAAACACAACTATAAGGAAATTGCCATAGGTGAAGGCTGCTAATTTGAAGGTTGTAGATAGTCCTTTAAGTTTGTGATTGTGGGATATCATCCCCACTTGTGAACTATGAAATTAAAGGGGATTTAAGGTCATTATATGAAACATGAAAGGTAATTTGTATCAGCATCTATTTTTCTTTTAATAGTTTGTTATATTTAATACATATAAATAAATAAATACAATTTTATTTATATTGTTTATATTTCGATATAACTTTTGGTTCGGGTATTAAATTTTCTAATAAAAACTATATATTAAGATAGAGGTTGTTGGTTGAGGTTTTTTTTTTCTAATCGTAAGAATGTGATGCCGGAACACTCCCCTAAGGGCGAATAAATTGCTAAGTAATAAAATCAAGTGAAAACGACTAGTGTTGTGTATGTAATCTTTAAGGAGTAAAAGACCGAAAACTAATTGAAGCTGAAGTTTACCAAACAACTTGTGTTGTGTATGTGCATTTCAAGAAAACTAAAGGCAGAAAACCAATTGAAGTTGAATTTTGCTTAAAGAGATTTAAATACTTATGATTACACCACACGATCCTAACGTCCCACATACCTTGTATCGTGTTACATGGTAATCCTTGATTCTTCATCATGCCTTTCAATTCCATATTCTTTCTTGCTTTTCATCATCAATTCACAATCCTATGATATTAATTTATCACACATTCTTACGGGTCAATCACATTCATTTACATCTTCTCTATATTTTACTCCTTGAGTCTAGTTACTAGCTATGCATATAAATGATATTCACTTTTAGAAATTTAATGTTTTCAATGGTAAAGCATTAAAGTCGACGACATCGAAAAAAATAAAAATTAAGGGCACACGCGGTCAGAATGATATGCGTCTCATATAACCCTATATAATCTCTAATATGCTTTCAGAGGGATCATACGATCACTTATACATTTCATCTAAAACTATATGACTCGTATAAGTGGTTGTTTGGGAGCATTTGAATCAACCTTTTAATGTTTTAATGGTTCAGACTGTTTGTTTCGTGAGCAAATGTCTGAATAGTTTAAACATTTGTCTCTGAATGACTAAGCATTATACTAATGTTAAATGATTAAGAACTTCAATGTTAAATAGTTAATACATTTTATCTGAATTAGTCAAACAATTGTTTTTGACTAGTTAAATAATATATTAGCTTCTAATGCTTTAGACCTTTTAATTATTATCATTTAATGATTTAAACTTTTTATTAATTAATTATTTAATCATTCAAAAATTACGATTAACAATCTCCCAAACCTAAAACCCCTGTCGTTAAAATTGGGTCAACAATCGCACCGTTCGTTTTCAAATAAAGGGGCCCAACCATGTGACTGTTTCACGTTTCTTGCCCTCCAAAACAGAATTATTTAAACCCTAATTTCGACCCCCAATTTCCAAGAAACTGCAAGATCTGCGGAACAAATCATTCACAAGTTGATCGAAAGTATACAACTTCCGTTACAAAGGAGAAAATCGTTAATGCATCAATCGAATTTCCAACGATTTTACTAAGGATCTGAATTGGATGGTGCTGATACCTCGTTATCCTCGTCTATTTCTTTTGATATTTGGATTTTAGCTGAAGGGGTTTTAATTTTTGAGATTTATCTTGAGAAATCTGAATTGGGTGTTGTCGATTTCATCTTATTTGAGTATTTTCTTGAAGAATTTTGATTTGTTAAGATCGATGCACATGGTATTTTGGGGAAGAAGTTTATATACGTCTGAGAATTGAGATCCATGTGGAAGATTGACTCGATTTTAGGCAATTCGATCGGTTTGTGATATTAAAATTTCTATTTTTAGTGTTTGATGCATATGGTTGTTGTCATCGTTGAAAAAGATTGTCTGGCGAACGTGTTCTTGTGCGTGCTCCGGCGGTTTCCTCTACATTGCGTTGAGCAAACTGCTAGAGATAGATGGGATAAAGGGTATTTCAAATTTGCAGGGTGGATAGAAACATCTGTAGTATTTGAAAAGGAAAGCAAAGAAGTTGTTTGGAGTTTGATATTTAGAATATTATTAGATAATGGGTTCATCACAAGGTTCTTCTTTGTCAACGCATGTGGCCGGGTTGGTTGAGGGTTCGGCGATAGATACGTTGCCTGTGTATGTAAAGGAACTGATCGCCGGAGGTGCTGCTGGAGCATTTGCTAAAACTGCTGTTGCTCCACTTGAAAGAATCAAGATCTTATTGCAGGTGGTGTTTCAATCAGTTATCTGTTTTAATGTGTAAATTGGTAGCATAACAAGTTTGAGAATTGAGAGACTGATTTGTTATGAAAAGCTAATTTGTTTTTGGGTGTTTTCAGACACGAACTCAAGGTTTTCATTCTCTGGGAGTCTATCAATCGCTCAAACGGTTACTGAAACATGAAGGGCTTCCAGGATTTTACAAGTATGGTTTTGAGTTTCTGTTTTGCTTATTAGATATGAAAATGTGATAGCTGACTGTGTTTTTGATGTTTTTTCCAGAGGAAATGGTGCTAGTGTTCTTAGAATTGTTCCATATGCAGCGTTGCATTTCATGACATATGAGCAATACCGGGGTTGGATATTGGACAACTACTCTATGTTTGGAACAGGACCTGTTGTAGATCTTTTAGCAGGTTCAGCAGCTGGAGGGACTGCTGTTTTATGCACATATCCTTTGGATTTGGCTCGTACCAAACTTGCGTATCAAGTGAGTATTCATCACATACTTGATACTTGTTTGTGTTTGCTGTGTGTATATGTGTACATTTTAATTATAAGTTCTTGAGATTTGTAATGTATTATCTTGTAAAAGGTAGAGAACGAATGATTATGACATTCAGTATGTTTGTGTTTTTCATCAACAATGATTTATACCCCATATTGAGAAAAACTTGATAAATATCCTTTTCAGGTTGTCCTAAAAGATGTAAAAATTTTATTTTCAGGCAAGTTCATCTAGGATGCATGATGAAGATTCTTTTATATAGTTAATATTTTTATGAATTATATGCTAAGGCCCTCTCATGCTATTCACTATGCTTTTTGCTGTGTATCTAGATGTATGCTGATTTTAGTTTTCTTTTTGAAAATTGCTTATTGTACACAATGATGGCTCTATTATTTATATCTGATCCTTGCCACAATCTTTTTTGTTTACGGGGAAGTAATCAAAATAGCAAAGCAATTTATAAATTTGAACCATCAGTTGACATGGAAATCTTTGGGCAGTATGGTGAATAGGGATTTAAAAACAAAAAGATTTTTGGGATATTTATGCAATGAAAAATGTTTATATAGTCTCTGTTGGCTTTTTCACAAATTATTATTAGTTGTATTCCTTACGCATATTGCTATGTATGTTGGTTATCTAGGTTGTGGATGAAAAAGCAAGTTTGGGGAATGGTTCTAAAAGCATAATCACACAGCCTCGTTACAGTGGCATTAAAAATGTGTTAGTGAGTGTTTATAGAGAGGGCGGGATGCGTGGCTTGTACCGAGGTGTAGGTATGTAACCACTAACCACCCAAATTGCAAAGCTTAAAGCACCCTTTTTATGTATATATTTATTTGTTTGTTTCTTTTAATCTACACTAGGTCCAACTCTTATTGGTATCCTGCCATACGCTGGTTTGAAGTTTTACATTTACGAAGAATTAAAGAGCCATGTATCGGAGGAGAATCAGAGATCGATCATGATGCGTCTTTCTTGTGGTGCTTTGGCTGGTTTATTTGGTCAAACCTTCACATACCCTTTAGATGTTGTTAGAAGGCAGATGCAGGTTTTCTTTCTTTCTTTTTCTTTTTGTTTTTTTAATAGTTTGGTAGTTCTGTGTTGTGTTTGTTTTTGTTAATGTGATTTGCCTCTTAGGTTGAAAATCTTCAACCTGGTGGTGGTGCTCGACACGGGAATACATGGAAGGGGCTTACTACAATTGTTTCTGAACAAGGTTGGAGGCAACTGTTTGCTGGGCTCAGCATTAATTACATCAAGGTAAATGCTTATAAAGTTACAAAGTTCATATTTGGGGTTATTAGTACATCTTGTATATCTAGTTTGATGTACATGCACGTTCACCTTCCTCGTAAAGGAAACTATTATACTTCAAATTTGTTAAACGGATATTATACTAGTAAAACTGCTTCAAAGACTTAACATTAACAAAACTATTAGAGTTTCAAAAATGAAACATGAAGAAAAAACATCTTAGTTGGCTACAATGGACGAAATAACCTTCATATTCGTTAACTTTTGCCGGTTGTCAAATATTTTTTTGTCAAAAGAATGACACCTTTTGAATTTGCTCAAGTGCAAATGATGCTTAACATGTTTGGACCAAATACTATAACTAGAATATGCAACAGAGTATGCATATATTGTCATATTTATGGGAGAAGTATGTATATAACACGAGGCGGATTGTTTATGGAAGTAGAAATATATAATGAGGACGTGGGGTTTGCTTACAGAAGAATATATTACTGTCTAGCTAAATGTTGTTTTGACCTGCTAGTGATAAAACATAACTAATATTAGAAAATGCCCCCTCTGTTCGTCTTTCGTGTTGTATCAAGAAATCAATCTTGATTTCCTGCATACTAATAGAAATTTACTGTTGTTAACAGATTGTTCCTTCTGTTGCAATCGGTTTCACTGCATATGACATGATGAAATCATGGCTTCGCATACCTCCTCGACAGAAAACACAATCGGTCTCTGCTGCTTAAGCTCTTGAGTCTCAACTCATATTTTAGTCGACAAAGCTGCAATGAAAAATGAAAGCAAGTGGCACGTTCAAATCTTTGGGTTTCAGTTCTCATTATAAGATTTCATTAAGAGCCAATATGTTGATTTGTGAAATTGCCATTGATGAAGGCTGTTTCTAGAGTCAAGTTGAGGTTGCAGATTACTTCACATTTGTTTTTAGAATATGAGCAGCGTTTAGACTTTGAAATTATGGTATACTTTTTTGGGCTTACAGTTTTTTTATTGACAATTGTATCTAGATTTATACCCTTTATGTGTAAGAAAATTAACTAAATTTATGTTATGTTAGTAATCTAAATGAATTACACAATGATCTAGTTTTTTGAAATATTTATAAATAAAAAATAATCCTAGTTAACATGTAATTAGAATATAAAGCACAATTATGACATGAAAATTAGATTTTTTTAGTTTGAGCAAAAGGATATCCGGTGATAAATTAAATGATTGTGAGTTTAAATCTTACAACGTGTTGTTATTGTGATTTTGAAATTATAGTGTCTAGAATAGATAAAGAACGTGTGTGTAGGCTAGTAAATATAGTGTTTTAAATAGGCTATCTTGCTATATAAATGCCTAATTTTATTATGTGCATGCTTACTTATTTTGTGATGACCCTTTACTTTTGACTAGTATGGTGTCTAGAGTGTATACACTCTTTGCATAGACTACACCCTTAAATGTTAGGCACAACCCAAAAGATAAACAAGAGTGATCAGCAATTAATGGTTACACGTATTTTTAGTGAACCTAAACCCTCTACACAAAGCTCATAAATACTGCTACCATCAAATCATGCACATTAATGGTCGTTATCTAACGTCACCTCCAAATGATATGTTTATATTGTTACAATATGTCCCTCTATATATTGATAGTCGATTGGTAATTATTCGAACCAGATCGCTGCTTTAACTCGTATATGTTTAGATACGCCTTACTCATGTGTCAAAGCACTACATACTTTAGTCCGCACCATTTGGGGTGTTTACCCCGTAGATCGGTTCATATAATATTTGGAAGTTTCTCTTGAAACTAAAAATCTAATAGCTTACACGTGAATCATAACGGAAGAAAAAACTAATATAATAAAAGTAAGATCAGTGAACATTCTTAAAAGTAAAACACAATTAATACATAAAACATTCTTTAAAAGAAATTTGAAAACACAATCCACTATTATATAAACTAATGAAAAGTATTAGTGAGTTTGACCATGAAGACCTAGATCTTTCTGGAACGGGATCCAGATCTAACTCGCACCCACCCGACAAACTGCAACACCAGTAGCTCGACCCATACTTCAATAAACAATTCATTCTTTACTTGTACCGTACAAGTAACTAAAGCATGGTTTCCAGAGTCTCCATGCAGACGTAAGCTTCGCATTATTGAGGATCTTTATACTTATACTTTTCTTTATTTAACTACTTTATTATGTATCAAAATTAGAGACATTATTTTCACTTTGTATATTTAATTATTGTTCTCTTATCTAATATATTAGAAAGGTGAAGAGAAATTAGATATGAGTTAATGATAAACAAAATAGTAAGTTACAGGGATGACACTTTGTGATCATATTACGGTTTGATCATTTCTTTTTTTAGAAATTAGGGATTTTGTCCAATAGTTTTAATTTCAGCATATAGCACGTTTTGTTTATATCACTAATTAAAGTTATAGTATGTTAAATTTGATAAATTAATGACCACTATATATACTTCTTTTATTTTAAAAAATAATCTAAAGGAAACATGAAACCTCGATCGTCTTAATTTCTTCATCTCTAACACCTTGAATAGAGTGCTGGCGAAAGGTTAATTGGGGGCCAGAAATCTAGCCTATTTATAATGAATAGTCTTATACAAGTAGGTATAGTAGTAATATACAAGATGGGGGGAGCACTAATCAAATGAACAAGTGTAAGTTTTCTTTTCTTATTTTTTGTTATATTACTTGAACTTTTTATTGTTTCAATATTTATATACTTTTACACATATTATGTTTTACTATTATAGTTTTTTAATTTATTTTAATTAAAGTAATGTTTCATAAATTTACAGTTACAAAATTTGTACAAATTATCTTATTCATGCCGCAAAATTTATTTAGAACCTATCTGGGTTAAATATAATATAACATAACGATGGGCGGACCTACATAGATCCTATGAGAGTCACCCGCACCCTATAAAATTCTTGTTCTTTTAGTTTTTATACGTTCGAATCCCGATAGACCTCCAAAAGTTTTTGACATCAACCCTATGAACTTTGACATTGTGCCTCAAAAAACTTTGACACCAACCTGTAAGAAAAATCAATTTAACATTTCAATATATTACAAGTATAAACCTATTACATGTTTTCAAAATTTTTATAAACCTAAATACCAATACTTATTTAAATAAGCTCACTACCCCATTAATTTTTATAAACCAAATCACTCAAACACTCAACAACTATTTAAAAAGATTCATTACTCAATTAGTCCAATCATTAAAACGACCTAATGTAAAGTTGAAGAGACGACAGCTTGACAGAAATTTTGCCAGAGCCGCTACCATCGGCTACCTCTCTATCCACTGTTTCATGCCCTCTTTTCTCAAATCTGATTTTAAACTGCCCCAAAATCGTTACTATAAAATATATTATAAACTACTTCTCTAGACATTATTTTGTCATTTGATTATTTGCTAGATTAAATATAGATATGAATTTATCAAATAATATATTTGATCATATTACTTGGTTAGTTGTTTAGATGGTTGATTATCTGATAAAAATTATGCAATCTGACGCTTCTCATACCGAAGAAATCAATACCAAGATGCAAGCAACCCGTAATAATCTCTTACCCATATAAAAAAGTTCCTTTCCCTACCATGGTACATAACAATCAATAAATTCCACAATATCATCGTGACATGTCCTCAAAATGTAAAACTTTAATATAATATATTTAAATTTATTCACAATACTGTAATTTTTTGAAATTACAAATTATTAGGTTGCCACATCATTACATACTTATTTATATATACATTTTGTTTTTTATATATATTTTGCTATAAAATTTCATTAGAAACGATGGTGACCGAACTACCACTAGCACAATCTTATTCTCTAATTTTTAGCAAATATATAAAGAAAACTCACATACAATGTACACGTCAACTCTTTACATAAAAAGTACACCAAAATAAATTTTCACATATTCAAAAATATCACAAACTGCCACGTGGTAGTTCACTGCACACCACTACAGGTAACAGTTAACACAACAAGATTGTTCTAAGAACTATCTTCTCTCAATCCTCTAGAACCTTCCATTCAATCCTTCATTCATCTCTCCCACTATAAATACTCCAAACACACACTTGAAATCTTTAGCATGACCATCTTCTTCAATCGATCATCAACAACAACAACAACAATAATGGAGTTTAACAACGAAATGCAAGGTGGGTCATCTGCAAACGACGTCGAAGTGACATTCATATCTTCTACAAACGCCACCGGTGGTTCGTCGTCGTCGTCGTCGTCGCCGCGGCCGAGGGAGGGGTTGCACGAGGTGGGTCCGCCGCCGTTCCTGACGAAGACGTTTGATATGGTGGAAGATCCGGCGACGGATGCGGTGGTGTCGTGGAGTAGAGGGAGGAATAGTTTTGTTGTGTGGGATTCGCATAAGTTTTCTACTACTCTGCTTCCGAGGTACTTTAAGCATAGCAATTCTCTAGCTTCATTCGTCAGCTTAATACTTATGTAAGTCTTTCTTCCCCATTTTCACCTCCGTTGATGATCAATTTGATGTTTGTTTAGTGATATCATTTGGGTTGTGAACAATGCTCTGTTTTTGGGTAGTGTGTGGAATCTGAAGTTGGTATGCTCTGTTTATTGAATTTAGGGTTTTCTTTACTGTTAATGGACTGATGGTCTTCAATTGGAATTAAAATTTGGAGTTAATTTGAAGTTTTTTTTGTGATTTCATTTGGGTTTTGAACAACTCTCTGTTTTTGGGTAATGTGTGGAATCTGTAATTGGTATGCTCTGTTTATTGAATTTAAGGTTTTCTAGTATTAATCGATGGATGATCTTTAATTGAAGTGCATGTGTTGTTGAATTTGTTTAGTTTTCAGAATGTTATGCTTTTGAATTCTTGTATTTTGCTGCTGTGTGGATTATTATTGTAACATTATCGATTGAGAATGTTTTAATTGATTTCTTGTGTTCTTGGTTTTCGATTTCGATTGCGGTTTGATGGTGTTGGTTTGATCTGTTAGTGAAAGGTTGAATTTTGATTACAATGGTTGCAGGGTTTCAGGAAAGTGGATCCAGATAGATGGGAATTCGCAAGTGAAGGGTTTCTTGGAGGCCAGAGGCATCTCCTGAAGACGATCCGGAGAAGAAGAAACATGGTGCAACCGAGCTCGTTGAAGCAAGAATCGGGTCCGTGTATTGAAGTAGGCCAGTACGGGATTGAGGGAGAACTCGAAGGACTGAAAAGAGACAGAAGTCTGTTAATGGTGGAAATCGTGAGACTAAGGCAATTACAGCAGCATTCGAAAGACCAGCTTGTATCAATGGAGAATAGACTTAGAGCAACTGAAAGAAAACAGCAAAACATGATGGGCTTCCTTGCAAAAGCCTTTAGCAACCCTGAGTTCCTACAGAGGTATATGGATAGGTATGCAAATAAAGAACAAGAACATATTGAAATAGGTCGCAAACGACGGTTAACAATGACACCAAGTGTGGATAATCTGCAAGAAGTGGATGTTGGTATTGAGGACATTCAAGATCCATTTCTTACAGCCCCTTTTGAAGGTGAATCAAGCAGTGGTGTTGGTAATCAACGCGATGTTTCAAGTTTTTTAGACGATGAGCCCCATGAGAATTTGTTTGATGAACTGTTGAATGTGGATCTACCCATTGAAAAACAGCCTGATGATTTTCTTGATGATTTGGATAGTCAACAGCTTGATTGGGATGAAGATCTGCAAGAATTAGTGGATCAAATGGAGTATTTAAGGTCATCGAAACCTTGAATACTTGATTGAAGTGATTGTTGTTGAGGTTTTATAGTTCTAAGAGGGTCTCTGCAACTCCACATCCTGCTCTTTAGTGTGTGATCCGTATCGTTGTGGTATGTGAAATCTGGATATACGTTGTTTAGTTTGCGCGTGTGAGAATAATAATAATAATACTCTGCATCTGATTCTATACAGATGAGGAGATAGTGGAATTGTGAGGAGGCTAAGCTGCTGTCCTTTTGTATCCTTCTATTGTTGTATTCGTTCGTTTACCAGTTTCCTTTCCATTTACGTTCACTCTTTGCAAAACAAAAGAATGTAGCTTCAGCGATTTATCACCTATTCATATTATAGTTGCAGGCTAAAGAATCACAAGTAGAATTTGGAGAGAAAATTACTGATAGCTGCAGTTGGTGTGCTTAAAGAGACACATCTAAAGCAGTCAGGTTGGTGCTATGCATAGACCTTCATGTTGTATGTTTTCTCATGTTATATCGCAATGTGAGCTCAGTAGTTAGATATAAAGGCGAAAGCTTTCGGCTTAATAACTGGTTCTTTATCACTATCCGAGTTTTACCTTCTTGGTGGTTGTATCTGTTAAGTAAAACACTAGTGTTTGGTGTGTTTGTGTGTCAATTGTCCACAAGGTGAAGTCTTTCTTTGGTTTTGAGCACATATTATTTTAGATAATATCTAAGAACATGATTGTATGAAAATTATTCTGCATAATACTTAGGAACATAGATCGTATGCAAACGACCTTTTCATAAGATTTAAGCTCATTTCGTACCTAGGAATGGTATAATATCTGACACCATTATGCTTTTGATGACAGTTGGGGTTTAACCATGGACACTATAGGAAGTTCTTAAAAAGTTGAAGGTGATTCTTTAGACAGTTCATATCCCACACCAATTTTTATCCCACATTGATCAGTTGTCGTAAACTTTATCGTGAAGGACTCGGTGCCCCCTATAACCACACATGTTGGACCCTTGTGCATCGTGGTTGTGGGGTTTGCCCGTTATTTGGAAAGGAGGGAAGTCATAGTAAAGGTAAGAATGCGATTATTATCGCTAATTTAGTTTTTCTACAATCGGCATACTGTTTAAGTTGCCTTTCATACTTGACTTGTAGATCATAACCTTAGGATATCGGTGCCCGGCCATTGTTGTTGGTGCAATCTTGGCTTCAATGTTCTGCATCACTGAATCATGCAGGTACAAATGTGTTGTTACTAAGTTGTTAGTGACTTCAATTTGAAGTATTAGAGTTTATTATTTGGCAGCCAAGTACTATATTCATGTTTTTCACGTTTAGCAGTAGCCATTTTAATTGTAGCCCGGTCAAGGTTCCTTATTTGGCTGTTGATCGTCCTCTATGTCGGTCTGGTTTGGTCGATTTCGATGAAAGTTTTAGGCTGAATCACTAACCATGTTTTCAAAGTTTTAGGCCGATGGTCTATAAGTCTCGTCAGTTTCGACCGTTGTTGGTTGTAACATATTGGATGCATGGGTGTTATAATGGTTTGTTCCTTCTTAAGCATCTCTCTTTTTTTTAATTTCTTGAAGCTTACTTTTTCTGTGTTTTGTCTCATGATAGGGTGAAATCAAGGTCTTCTTTGGACAAATGGACTAAGGTTAATAAGTGTTATGCGTTCAAATGAACAGTTTTTGATAAAAAAATTTTCCTACTATTTAAGGTACTAATATGTTATTTCTATTAGGTTGCTGAATGTTGTTTTGTTTTTTTCCGGGTGGCACATTAGTGTCACATTAATTTTACTTTGGTTTTCCCTGTTTTACAAGATGTCGTCTCAATTTATCTTGTTTTCTCATTTGATAACCGTCACAACAACAAAATAACTCTCGGTAGTGCTTGGTAAATATTCACCGGATTTTGGAATGTTGGTATCACGGGGTCCGGGGTTGGTATTCCCATCCGGGTGTGGGTTCCTCAACTCTCTCCGGGACACCACACCGTATGATGTCTGATATCTCACAAAATTTTAGCTTTGGCTTATGTAGTGTTATACTCAATGTTCAAGTTTTGTGTGCACGTTTTGTTTTGTTTGTGGCACCAGTTGATGATTCTCTTGTGATGATAGAAAATTTAGGTGAACTAAGAGAATTGCGTAAACACTTATTTTAGTTCTTACGGTGGGTTGGTTAACGAAGTGGTTGTGTAATTGGTCTATAAACAAATCTCAAACCAGATCGTTGATGGCTCAAAACACTGAAGAATATAAAACCCAAAGAACACCGATTCTTCAATGGTTTGTGTCACAAATATGACGGTATATCAAACAATCTCCGAGCAAATCAAATGACCAAGAAGATAACAATGTAAATAATATCAACCGACGCTTACAGAAGTCACAAAATATTAAGATCATATCAACAAATATGATGGTCTGAGAACTAATACAAAACATTAACCATAAGGTTTGTAATATTTTTGAGATCGAATCGCCTAAGATTGGTGGTAGTTTGCAGTACTTTGCACCTAATACATACAAATATGGTAGGTAAATTTTGGGATATGGAACTTATATATTTCTTGATCTTTTCATATTGTATACCTTCCACTTTATATAAGGTCTGTTAAAAAACAACTTTAACTAACAATTTAATAATACGCGTAAGAATTCAAGTTATATATAATCTAGTGAACTCCATTTTGACACGTTAATCGGTCAAAGTTTTACTCGCTAACATAATAAATCTTTAAATTTAATTAAAAAAAAGATAAAGTTAAATAAACAGGTCCGTAAAGTCGAATGGTCCAATTGTCCAAATAACTTAGAAGATTACCGGCCCAAAGTGGTTTATTGAATATACATTGTTGTTATAAATAATAGTTTTTTGTAACATATTTAAAACTTTCCGTGAATATGTTTTTTTGCATTTGGTGACATGCAATGTAGCATACAGTTATTTCTTTTGAGAATACTTTTTTACATCTAATACCACCTACTTTACACTTGTAAGGATTTAAACCTACAAAAAGGTACTAGACCATAATGTCATAAATGAAATGCAATTGTTATTGGTAATCATATGAAACCCATTAATACATTGCTAATTAATATGACCTAAGTACATACACAACTTGTGTTGAACACTTAATTTTAAAGTGGTTAAATACAATAACAAAAAAAAAATCCATGAACGTCCACTAATTCGTTATTCGTTCAGCAGTCACATAGAGCCCCTTTCTTGACATGTTGCACAATTGCTTGATTTGAAGCTATGACTTTTACTAGATGGGGGTAAAGGTGTAAACAACTTACCAACACCACCTAAATATAAATATAGTTCAATTTAGTTACGGTTTATTTAATTATTTCATAGAACCAAAGAGCTTGTAGTTTAATAATATTAATGTATTTAATAATATGTAATTTTTTAATAATAGATAAAAAAATAAGGTTAGATTTTGGACAAATGGTGTAAAAGACCTTAATAATTACTTCGTGGAGATGGACGTTTACAATTTATGTTGCATCATAAGAATCCACCTTGACTTCATCTGTATTATTTGTTAATAAACAACAGCTAATAATCAAATATGATGACTAGCTTAAACCTTTTTTTAGATTTTCTAGAGATTCACACAGATTTGTTAGGATTTTCTAGAACTTTTTAAGATACTATTAGATTATATTAAATTGTACTCCCGGAACTTTGATAATCGGATGTTTAATATAAATTTGAATTGCCCATTTACCTTTGAATTTTATTCTTACATTTTTTTTTTCAAATTACATCAAATAATTGAGAGAAAAAAATATATTTGATTTGTTTTATACTCTATGATTTACTTGACTGGGTGACTAAGCGATGTTCACTATTAGCAAAATGGGTTTAATGTAATCTTTTAATTAAAAAAAATCTTTTGAAAAAGGTTATTACAGTTTCACATCATGTAAAACTTGTTAAAAATGTTTATGATATATATAATGCAATCATTTCAATACCTAATACCGTATTTCACTAGGATTGCATTAGTGTCATTTTGTTTTACTTAGTGTATCGTTTCAAAATAATTATAGTTATAAAAAAATTAAGGAAACTTATCTTTTTGAAGTATAATATTTCTATTCTTAAATATCAACTAATCAGATTAGACTTGTAAAATCTTAAACGTGGATTACTTTATAATGACAATCATCAACGTCAAGGGCGCTTCTAAGGGTGGGCAGGGTGGGTTACAGCCCGAGGCATGAATTTTTTTTATAATATATGTGTATTTGAAAAAAGTTTTAAACTATTAATGAACTTACTAACAACCCAATAACATTTTAATTATTTTAGTCTCTTAAATATTACTTTAGAGCCTATTAATATTTTATACAAGTTACTCGGTTCACACTTTTTATTATACGTCGTATTATCATTTTTTATTGATTATTTACGGTTTTTAAAACTGTATGGGCTCATTTTTATTCTCGTCCCAAGCCCAAAGTCTTTTGAGAATTCTTTGAGCTGACATTAATCAATAGCGTTAAGTCAATAAGCCATGGATGAGTAAATCTTATATGGCAACTTGCTTTCCCAAAGTTGTAATATATGACCGAATATTTGCATACGAGCCAAATTGACTAGAAGATGCTACACTCTTGCTAATGTGTTGAAGGTGAAATCATCATGACGACAAATGAGTCTTCATGAGTTAAACAATATTCTTTTTACGAGATATTTTTTGAAACTTATGAATTAAGTCATTATTTTCATCATGTACTAAAAAGCTTCTTTTTGCCAGGAATCTAGCTAACTATGCGTTATGCATACACATTGCTAATTATATACTTCAGTCTCTTATGTAAAATATGTACTCTCAAGTCTCAATAACTAAAAAATAAAATTATCATATTTAGTTTCTTTAATCTTCCTAAAAGAAATAATTGTTAGGTATGGACTTTGATCTTCCTAAAAGAAATAATTGTTTCATATATGAAGCGTGTGAAATTATATTATTTAATTGGAGACGAAATTTTCATTACGTCACTCAAACTCATAAAGTCCCATAAAGTCTTCGAAGTGATGTTGACCGTAGAGTTGGGATTCGATATCCGACGTGGCATACTTTATAAAAGTGAAAAACAAGTACTCACATCTCGCAAGATCCAATTCTTAAAAGTTAAAAGTGTAGTTTTTGTATAAATAATGGTACCCTTCATATTTCAAGTTGTACAAATAAAATACAAATATTATATAATATATTTGCATTTGAAATTGTATAGTACTATGTATTATATAAAATGATGAACTCATATATTTTTAAATTATGTTTCGGGATGTCAAAGAAACCCAAACCTAATAAAAGTATCTTCAACTCGAAACATATGGGACAAATTATTCGGGTGAGTCCATGGAAACATATGGGACAAATTATTCGGGTGAGTCCATGTATGAGTTAGTTTTGAAAATTTTCACGTTTATTGGATGGATATCGGCTTAATATCATTAGATGATACTCCCTCAATTATCTTAAACCATACATATGTTTACCCGAATCATATAGGCAAAAATTATTATTTTATATATTATAATTTTCTTAACCCTTATTTAGTAATACTACATTTTAGTAGCTTTTTATGTATAAATTATTTTTTTCTTTTGAATTAAGTTTTCTTAAAACGTATATTATGATATTAATTATGTTTTATATGATATGAAGTATAAACTAATATTCTAGAATTTATATCATCATGAAATTTACATATCATATATAATTTTAATCAATTTTATAGGGATGTTATAAATTTATCTAAATTTTAGTGTTATACATGTTAAAAACATAAACTTATATCAAACTAGAATGGTGGTATTATTTTTTTAACAAATTAATGGACATACCTGACACCTTAGGTATACTCAATACACAACTTTGGTTAAGTAACCAATTTGATATTAAGAGACATTCCAAAATTAGCACGTAAATTATATTAGCCATTAAATTAATAAACACATTACAATTGTGTTTGTTAAAGCTGTATTTTAAGCTTGCAATGCAGATTTAGCAATGAATTTAACCACCTTCTAATTTATAAAATTAGAATATAATTATATACCGGTTACTCATGGATCATTATAATCGTATAAATGTACTCACTCTAAGCATAAAAGGTGTCAAATAATCAACTATTTTTCTTATTTTATAGAGTAATTACAAATATTGTTGTTTAAATATTGTTAAAATTACGAACCTTATTCTTAAACATAAATACATTTAGCGTCCATTAATTTTTACATTTTTGTCCTTACAATAAAACCAAATATGTAACTTATATATTTCTTTTCTCTTTTTTTTTCAATTCTCACCATTCTTATAATTTCAATTCTCACCATTCTAATAATTAACATTTAAGAATGTACTACTTTTATAACATAAATAACAATCAAAGCTAAAAGTTAGTTAAAAGTCACAACATTATTATTGTGATTGTGTTTCATATGTTATAAAAATGATTGTGATGAGAAAACAGAGAAAATATTATAACTTGTACATTTGATAATACACTGTTCAATGTTCACTTGTATAACTTTTTTTTTAAATTTTTAAATATGATCGTGAGTAAAGTATAATAATAATAATAACAAAGGTATATAGAAATATATCTAATAAAAAAGGTAATGATTTTTAATATTATTAAAAACCAGTAACATAAGCATATTATTACTTTATAAGCTAAACAAAAATTACAACAACGGCCCTTCAAGACCAACAATTGTCACAACACCACCCCAGAGATAGCACCAATTTCCACAAGCCTCGAAACAAGACGACCACTCAAATGAATCGCCACAAGGTTCTCCAAACCCCCAACACAGCTCCCTCCGACGAACACCGCCGGAGCCACGGCGTCTCCGTCGCCGTTACGGCGGTGCACGGCGGCGAGGTCGGCGATCTCCGCCTCGTCGAGCTGGATGACGGTGGGGTAAACGCCGATGGAGTAAAAGAGGCGTTTCATGACGTCACACATGTAGCAGTCGTTGCGGCTGAAGATGACGACGGGGTTTTCGGATACGAGGCGTTGGATTCTCGTGTGGGTGGTTTCGGAGACGTCGATTGCGAGGGGGGATGCGGTGGTCGGAGTTAGGTGGAGGGTCAGTTCTCCGGCGGAGGGAAGGTGGGTGTAGCGGCGGAGGTGATGCATGTCTCCGGCGACGGTGGTGGTGGTGGTGATGGTGGTGGAGGAGGAGAAAATGGTGGTGGATTTATAGCGTTGGTTGTGGGGTATGGGGGTGGTTGATGACGTCATGAAAAGGAGGGTTAATTACGTAGTTTGTACTCTCACGACACGTATACTTAAAAGTGGTGTACTTTAACAACAATTTTTTTACTCCGGCGCTATTTTATTTTAAAAAAAAACGAACCGAATATTTATACGTCTTCAAATTATAAATCAACATTCAAATTTTTATGTCTAATATATCTTTATATGCATCGTATAGGAGGGGTCGTATATCTTTATACGGGGCATATAACACTATAACCCTTACGACAACATCCTGAATTTTTTATCGTAGTTAATCGAAATTTGTTATACGCGTCGTATAACCCTAATGTATCGTATAGTGGGTCGTATAGGGCTGTATAGGGTGTATAACCCTCTACAACTCCCCCCCCCCCCCGAATTTTCTTTGTTTTTAGTGTTTTCGACTCTATATGTTGCGTATGGTGCCATACGAGGCGTATAGGGGGTGTCGATTTATAATATGTGGTGTCTTCATATTAGGACCATTGAAAAACCCAGTTTTTTACAACTAATTTTATTATTGACAAATCACTAACTTACCCAATGTCTTATCGTTTATTCACACATGTAAGACGTATAGGGGGTGTCGATTTATAAACGTTGTCCTTGAAGCAAAATAATATTATTCTTGTGCGCCTTATTGCTTATTCACACATGTAAGCCATCACTTTGGATTTATCATTACCAACCTACACGCAACTATGTAATTTATACACTAGAAACTTTAAACACCATAAGAGTACAATGGCACAACACAAACTACTTGAAATAAATCGATGAATAACTCACTTTCACCTCATTTTTGTTCAAAATTTCTCAAATCAAGCCAATTGGTAAGAAAATAACTCAAACTACCCATATTATTTTTACCCCAATTCACAACGATCAGAAGATGGGGAAATGTTCGGGTTGTAGTTGTCGAAAGAGCTAGAAATATGACTCGACAAATCAAATGGTTAACGACGGTGCTGCTGATGGATCAAGCCGAAGCACCCGAGACCCCTTAACAAGTAGCCTAAGTATTGTGTTAACTATAGTTGTAGCATCTGGTAAAACGGGTAAAAAGTAATAGTATGAGTTTGTGAGGGTGTTTGGATCACAAAATATCTCCAAAGCAAAAGAAAAAAGCGATGCTAGGATAGTGGTAGCTAATAAAAGATGACGTAAACTTGACGTTTTTATCAGTGGTGCCGCCAACTCCATAGGTGAAGGGTGTGCTTACGTGGCTTTGAAAAAGAATAGTGTAGTTAGGTCATCCACAGGGTTACAACCTGTGGGGTCTACATCTGTACATAATACATGCGCTATTTCTTTTTGTATACATGAATCGTATTGCTAATTATACCATCTCCATTATGGGAGGATACGTACGGCGCTTGCATGTTTACTAATGTATAAACAAATTACGGTTTAAAACCCAATTAGAAAATTTTGAATAAATTATATATGAACCGACTCGGTTTGGAAAGATGGGTTGCTTATAAATGCAAAAATTATAAATTGAAAAATAAAATGAATATAAAAAAATAAAAACACAAAAATATTTCTTTCTTTTCCCCCTTTCATAAAATAATAATAAAAAAATTAAAAAAAATCCGTTTTTTTACGAAATTCATTTTACATATGTGTCGTAATGGATTTACACATGTGTAAATCCGGTATTATACATGCGTATAATCACATTTACACATGTGTAAATAACGGCTGGATAACTTTAAAAAAATAATATTAACATGGTAGGTGTTAAAAATATAAAAAAATACTGAAATTAATGGGGAATTTTTTTGAAAAATAATGTCGTAAAAAAAGTTATGAATGTTTTAAAAAAAGGTGAAATTGACATGTGACTTACATATTACTAAAATATATGGTTTATATTAATTCTTAGAAACCTTACAAAAAATGATGGTTCTCAAGTTAACTTTATCCTTGTTACATAATATTAATTTCAACTAAAATTATTCCAAATAATAGAAATCTGCAGTTTAATTTTGTTTCACTAACAACTTTAATCGTATGGAGACATCTAATTCAATTAATTTCATATTTTAACTATTTAAAAAGGATTTATTACATTTTATTCTTTCATCAAAGATTATATACAAACCAAATACAATTACTTGTTTTATAAAAAAATTGATTACTAAACCAAAATTTTGATGTATACATAAAATTCTGTTATAATTAAACATATACTCTTTAACCTTTTCTTTTTACCGAGCAACAAAGGTAGGAATCATCAAAGAATTTCTAGCCTATGAATTATAAAAAACTTGTAGTCTATCAATATTATAATATATAGTAAAAGTGTGTGAAATTATAAAAGAAATAATAGTCTAGCCGTATTATAACAATTAACATGTCATAAAATTGTTTAAATGACTGAGTATTTTATTCTCATGATAAAATTTAATAAACATAAAAATGAGTATTACCGGACTCATTAACCGGTTTGTGACACCCCTCTTCCCCCAAAACCCACAGTAGACAACATGACTCCCAAGCTTACTTAGCAATAAAACGTGGAATTTGAACTATTATCTTTGCCCAACGTCATGTTATACTCAAACCTAGTATGAGATTCCGATTATCGTTCATGAATTGTCCACTTAATGTGTTTAACGAAGACCGAAAATAAATATCATTTGAAGAATGCATACCACGTTAGAGCATTCACAATCTAATTCTTCATCCTTATTCATATAATTACATTAACAATTATTAATTTTTCTCTCTTATTTTGAATTAAATAATATTTGTTATATATTTATTATTACTTTTATTTATCATCTATTCACAACCACTTAAAATATATTAGAAAAGTTATAGGGTTTTAAACATTGTTTTACAAAAACTACAAATTAAATAATAATTTTTTCATATAAAAAATACAATCACATAAATTTAGGGTTGGAAACGAGCTTTAAATGCTATAGATTGGTTGTAAATGTTAATAAACAATTGAGTTTCAAAATGAGCATAAAGAAGATTGGGATGTGAGAGAGCAATACTGGGGGAACCATCTCAACCGCACATCATGTCACGGCTGTTCGCCCTTTTGACCCTTTTCAGTTTTCATCTCCTTTTTTTTGTTTTAAAAATGATTATTTTTATTATTTTTTTATCTACATCATACACATTACATCATAACACATATACAATCATTAATTATATTTTATCACGTTACATCACGTTACACACAACACCACAAACTCAATTTTGATAGTAGCGGTGTTGTTATCGTATACCACATCACACTACTATACTTCCCACACAACACTTCACTACGAGTACATGACTAGTACACACAAAGATAACGAAAAAAAACGCAGTGTAAAGGGAACAACGACTATGTTGCCGCTCAGTGCTGGCACATGCCATGAGGCCACGACGTGGGCGCCTCCACCCTTACAAGAACTTTACCACTAATATATTTTACTTGCTTTAGTAAACCCGTATATTACACGGGTTAAATAAATAAAATATTTATATAATAATATATTTATTAATTATAAAATAATATTCTAAGATATAATATAACTGAAATTACATATGAAAAATGACTATAAATAATAAAATAGTGATATTAACTTTTTAAAATTTTGTTTTAATTTTTATTTTTAAAAATAAACATTTTGTTTTAAAGCAAACCGTATAAAAATGTCATTTTTAAAAAGTTTCTTATTACAACTCCCAAATTTGATTACTTTTTGTTTTTTAAAAATCGACTTTTTAATAATATCAAGTTATTTAAAAATAACTTTAAGAAATAGATTTCTTTCTTAATTTATTAAATATTAAAAAGTATTAAAATAAATTTTTAGTAATTAAGGTAATTATTTAATAAGAAAGAAAGGCGGGAAACTTTTGGTAAGAATGATTGTGATGTTGACACGTGTCATTCACATTTATCATTTTATTAAAGTAGAGAGATTATTTTATTTTAGGTACACTGGATTTTGAGTATTTAATTAGTATCTTAACTAATTATAATAGTATCTTTCATTTCATATTATCAAATCAATCTTACTTACATAATCATTATAAATTTATTTTTATTTCTTTTCACAGTGATTATTATTGGCAACTTAACTAATACTAATTGTAACTTCCGCTTATGTTGTCAAAACAATTTCAGTTACATAATCTTATACATTTATATATATTTTTATTCACAGTGATGATTATTAATGAGTTAAATAAAACGTATCATTTTGCAAACCAAATCTAGTGGAACTAGTTTGCAAACCAAATGTATCATTCACAATGATGATTCTTAATGAGTTTAAATTTATATAGTAATAAAAGTAAAAGTTAGAAATTTTAAATTATCTATCGGTTTGTACATCATGACACATGAAAATCTAGTCTGCATATATTTATGATATAATATAATTTTAAGCGGTCTGATTATTATAGAAACCTTATTTTTTACTTTCTTTGGAGTGCATTTCTTGACATATCTTATTTTCTTAAATGATTAAAATGTACAACATATATTGTTATTTTTTAGAAATTGATTAAAATAAATTTATTGGATGACTGAAAATTAAAATATGTTAGTGTTGTAGTTAAAATTCGCACCATCTAAAATAAAGTTGATTTAAAATATATCACTTTAGGTGTAAGCCAAATAAAATAAAAAAGGATGACACAACACATGGTAGACCAAGATTAAATAATATTGAACCTTTAAGCACATTTACAAACAAGTGATCCAAAGTTGTAAGCATGAATGTAATAATCATAGTTTAGAGAATTACATATAGAACGCATTAAATGAATCAAACATCATTACAGTAGAGTTTCATTTATTAATTAGAAACACAAACATAAAACTGTTAATTTAATAAAACAAAGGACTAATATAAAAAGATGTGTTTATTTGTTTGTTTGATTAAACTTAAAGAGCTAGTGAACACGGACACACATATTCAGTGTTTGTTTAATTTGTTTACAACAAGAACAGTAACTTATTATTAAATCTTAATTAACTAACTATTTAACTTAACACAAAAACACAATAAAAGAATTTCTAATCATCACACCAATGAAGTTAAAATTTAAAGTCCGATGAATTGCGTGCGTGTGTGTGTGAAACTCTCCTGATAATGAGGAAAGATCAATCCACAAAATTAAAGCTTCAAACAGTTCTTAATCATCTTCAATCCTTTCAAGAGATTATTTTATGCATAAATCCATTTAGCAAGGGACTGTTTGATTACACTGACTGGGTAATATTTGACTGAGTTAGAAGCTGACCCAGGTAGAAGTTCTGACTAGATATGCATCTAACTGAAACTTGGTTGTTTGATTCAGTATCTGACTGAAACCAAAACGATCATTATTTAAGTAACAAACCCCACCGGAGTCACACCACCAGTCGGAACCACCACGCAAGGGGGCGGCGGCCTGCGGGTCGGAGGGGGTGGCGGCCTGCGGGTCGGAGGGGGTGGCGGCCTGCGGGTCGGAGGGGGTGGCGGCTGCGGGTCGGAGGTGGTGGCGGCCTGCGGGTCGGGGGGGTGGCGGCCTGCGGGTCGGGGGGGGGTGGCGGCCTGTGGGTCGAGAGGGGGTCGCGGCCTGCGGGTCAGCCGGTCAGCAACTTTTTTTTCAAGTTCTGGGTCAGCATTGGAGACCCGGTCAACTGGGTTCGAAACCGAAATCAAACGGGTTGACCCGCTGACCCTCTGACCGAATCAGCGGGTCAGCCCGAAAACAAACAACCTCTAAGTCTTTTCCATCTTGAAAAGGTGACTTGAAACAATAAAAATGAAAATATATTATACAACTGTATACAATTGATAATGATATTGGTAAATATTAACAATCCACTTAGAATATTTTTTTTTCACATACAAATTATCTCTGATATTAAAATTGGTCACTTGTGGGGTTCTTTGGTTTCCTTAATGGGGAAGTTTGAGGGACAATTTGTCTTCGCCTTGCATTACAGTTGCTAATAGCCTTTTCACGATGCTATTATTCTACTTTTATTCTCTCCCTTTTTAGCACTCACTTGCTTCCTTTTAATGTTGTAATAATTCGGGATTATAATTGTTCACTTTAATAAGTTTAGTTTTTTTAAATTCTTTATAATGATTATAAGCTTAGTAATTTTTAGTTTATAATTATTTTAAAGGTGATTACCATAGTCTTTATCTATTGAAGTCTAATAATTGAAGCACAAACAATTTGAAGACATAATTAAGTAATTGGGAGTGGTTAATGACGAGTAATAACTTAATAAGTAGAAAAATGATAGAGATAAGTTTAAACATAAACGTTTAAGTAAACAGTTATTGATCAAGTTTAAGTACTTTAATAATAAACTTGTCAAATGTAATAATTGATGATATGGTGTATGGACCCCAAAAAGAATGAGCTCTACAAGTATATAATAGTATATGCGACTTATCCTAATAAAAGAAACTATTGTTGATCATGAGGTGATCAACATTTTACATTGAATCAGTTAGTGTCTATCACGTGATAAGTTGTTTGTTTTATTCCTTTTGAATTTCGGGGATGTTCATTTGCATATATACAAAATATCCATCAAATGTTTAATAGAAATGCTAGCACACATGTTCTCCACATAAAAGGCTAGGGTTCGAGCAAATGGTATACCAAAAAGATACAAAAACTCAAAATCTAAGAAAAGAACAACAGTACTGGTGCCGATAATGTTTGGTTATTATCGGTTTGGTGTGATATTGGTACTCAATAAAAAATGCTCATCTGTATATTATTACATAGAGGCTGATAATCGTCATTTGATGTCCTGAAACAATTCAATGTCATCTTATATAGTGTTTTATCAACCTTTTTATTGTCTCTAACCTCAATCACTATGTCTTACAATTGAGACTAACTAACCATCAGAGAATTGAGACTAAACTAACCATCAGAGAATTGAGACTAAACTAACCATCAGAGAATTGAGACTAAACTAACCATCAGAAAATGCTCTGAGACTTTGGTCTCGGGTCCCCTCTAATGGCTTGTTTTTTTAGAGTCTAACAATACTTTGGCTTCCTTTTCATAGTTTATTTTGAAATATTGGATTTTATTATTTAAAACTATAACTATTGGTTAATAATAATTCAAAGTAACAATTTTTTGTGAACATTTATCTAAATTTTTGATTTTATTATTAATAACAGTCTTAGTTTAACCATATGTTATATTCTTTGTATTTAACAACGTATCACACGATGTGGCTTGTGACATGACGTATAATATAATTACAATTAAAAATATAAATGTATTAATCAATTCCTTTTTATAGAAAAATATTTGTTGAAGTTATTTAACGCAACCCATTTGTTGCCGGTTGAGTAGCTTGAAGACAAAGAAAAAAAAAATTTGAGTGATGTATTATAATTTTTATTTTAAGGTTCTTGTTACTATATACCTCTTTTAGTCTTATGTTACGTTACGAGTACCTTACGTGTCATGTTATATAAAACTAAATAAACTGTGATTGTTATTGGTAAGATTAATATTAACAATATTAATAATAGTAAGTAAATTGAATTATTAAAATTTACTTTTCTTTTATTTTTCAATGATTCGTTTTGTTTTTGAGTTTTGACTATTAAGACTTTACATCTTCTCATCTAGAATTAGTCTAGAATTAGGTCATGTACTTTGGGCCGGTGTTTGGGCCAGAAAATGATAAGTGTGTTTTCTTTGTGCAAACCACTATATTGTTCGGTTCGTGGTTTTAAAGCCTAAACAGTAAACCTAAACAATAAACATACTATTTTAAGGCCCAAAGCAACCGTGTTTATATTTTCTATAACAAGGTTTTTAGTTTGCTAATATGTTATATCATTCTATAATACAAGAGATACTTAGTTACTGTTTATTTTTTTTGCAGAAAAATATCTGTAGTATGTGGATCAAATCTGCAGACATCTGCAGGAGAAGATGTGGATCAAACGTCTGCAGTATGCAATAAGAAAACTGTTTTGTTTTTTAAAATCTACAGACTATTTAAATATTCTGTAATTAAAGTAAATTTATTTTTTAAAGTTTAAAAAGTTTTAAATTAATGTGTAATTTTAGTAAACGTTTAGATGAATTGTTTTTCACGAACCAATACATATGTTACTCGAACCTCTTAACCTTTACAAAACTTACGTCAATTTCTCTTTTGATTAAACAAATCTCTGTACTACCTAAAATGACTTGATGCCACTAAAGTCACCATTAAAAGACTTTATACGGATTAATCTAACACCTCATTAATTTCATGTTCATGACTTTAAGACCCATATCTTAATCTGTTCATAACAGAGGATACAAATTCAAGGCCTCATTCCCATTTATATTACCACTAGAATTCCAGTTATAAATTCTCGGTTTCAAGCTAATAATTATTGTTTTGAAAATAGCCATAATCAAGTAATCAACTTCCTATTCAAACATCTTTCAAATCCATAAATGAATTAATAAACTTAGGACGATGAGATCGTAGTCGTAACCACTCCACCGGTCCGCCTCTCCGCCACCGTCTCCTCCGCCCTCAACCGGCAACGGGCAACGGGGACAGCGACACGAACAAGTCCTTCAACTTCCGCTGTGAACCGCCAATCATCATCCTCCGACGAATCCACATCGCTTGTTCTCCGATCTGAAACCTCGTCGCGCCGGCAACCACCGGCCGTCATCGCCGCTGCGGCTTGTTCTTCGATATGCAATCCACATCGTTTTCCGGCAACGAAAGTGGATGACGTGGTTGGTTGAAGGGTTACGTGTGGGACTTCTGCAGTGTGGCCATTGATTGGGATCTGATGATGGAGATTGAATTGGGTGTGCAGCGGCTCGGAGGGCGGTGACGTGGGTGGCCGGCGGCCGGAGAAGGGGGTTAGGCGGCGGCTGCTGGGAGGAGGAGAGGAGTGGTGGGGAAGGGTTGTACACAAATAAAGGAATGAAGGTGTGAAAAGGTTGGGAGTAAAGAAGAAGAGGTTGAGAAGAGTTGAGAAGAGTTGAGAAGAGTTGAGAAGTGGTAAGACCATATTTTCTTCCCGAATGTGTCAGGAAGACATTTTTTAATGAAACGTCTTTCAAAAAATAAACACTCTGGGCATTTAAAATCTCTTCCCGCGTCTGCGTGCACGCAGATGAAAAGATGAGAAAGAGTTTTTGTAAAAGAATAAACACCACCTCGGTCATAGAACTATAAAACTGCTCGACTTTACAAACTATCAAAGTATTTTGAGTGGTTTAACCGTAGATGAAAAAGAGCTAGACTAAGCAATAAAGTACCATGTATTTTTTTTCCTTTGTCTCGGGCTATCTCGCAATACCTTTTACAATTTGACCCGAAAAGAATGACAAGTGAATGTTACAAATCATAATAACATTTAACTAATCAGTTAATTTATTTTTATGAGTGGTTAATATGAATACAATAAGAGCTGTTCTAAAGGATATTTTGTTAAAAAGATACACGTCCTTCTAATTCTTTTATCTTCTTGCATGAACTAGTTTGCACAACACTTATAACACACACAAAAACACTTATAACACACACAAAAACACTTATAACACCACCAAATCGATAACGTTCAACCTTTTACCCCATTCCTTTATATAAAATACGTACCTCCTTGTAACTTAAAACATTTGTGTAACTTCTATTTAATCTTTAGTGACATGAACGCTTAATAACTAATAAATCTTAGGTGTGTCCTTCACGATATTATATTTTCCAGGCAGTTTTTCACTTCTACGACTTGACCAATTATCGAAATGGCCACAAACTTCAAGGGATCACAGGGTGAAAATCTTTCTATGAGGATTATCCTTGAAAGAAAGAGGTTAACACTACTAGAGGAGAAGAGAGAATGTTAATGTTATTAAATGATGTTTTGCCACAAAAATCTAACACGAAAATCTCTAGCCTCCAACACATTACATATTTCTAAACGCTTGTAATAGTTTTGTTCATATAGGTTATATTCTTTTAATTTTTGGAACATAAGAAAGACACGATACCAACAACTTTTTTTTCTTTCTTTTAAACGGCTAATTAGATCAGAAACGAAACACTTGATGACATTTTTAAATAGTTATTAGGGGTGGAACACAAGTCAACTTTGTTGAAAACAAAACGGGACAAATAAAAACCGTTTCTTTCTTGTTCGGTTACCATTCTTCCAGCAAAGAAAGACTGGTGATACAGCACACAAAGGTACTTTCGCCACTTCATCTCATTATTCATATTCATTTCTGATTCTCTTTTAGGGTTTTGTTCACTTTCTAATTTCATCTTCACTTTCAATCATTCACTTCAATTGCACATCGAAAGATCCATTACAATGAGCAACAATCAAGAATCTCAATTCAACATGTCCGATCTCAGTTCTACCCTCCCTGCATCTACCGCCGGTACTTCATCCCTGTTCTCTCGTTTAACCATCTCTTAATTACGTCAATTTTGATCAATCTTTTGTTTATTTTGTAGCCCTAAGTGCTGAGGATCGTGCTGATCTTGTTAATGTCCTCAAGGTTGTTAATTTCTGTAGTTTTGGATTAGATTGATTAATTAGTAAGTTGATCAGTGGTTTGATTTGTTGGTTTGTGACTTTGTGCAGAGTAAGCTTAATGATTTGACTGGGCAGCATCCCGATTTCTTGGATACGCTTTCGGTTAATGTTAGGCAACGTGTTGCTGTTCTTAAGGATCTTCAGGTCTTGGATTTGTATTATGTGTTTATTGTGGTGCATTTGTGGATTGATTTTGAAATCAGTTATGTGGTATTGTGTTTATTGACAGATTGACAGATACTTTTGCAAATGATGAAAAAGGAAATTTATATATGTGATTGATGCTCCGGATTAGAATGTTGATTTCTAACACTTTGTTCTTACAGAGTCAACATGATGAGCTGGAGGCTAAGTATCTTGAAGAGAAAGCAGAACTTGAAGCAAAGTATTTAAAGCTGTACGAGCCGTTGTATGCTAAGGTATCCATCATCATTCTATCTTGTTTCGGATTTTGAATTGGTTTTATATTTTTTAGGCTTTTAATATGTTTTAAGTTTTCATATGCTGTTATATTAATATTGTTACTTCATCACTTTTAGTGTGTACATTTATCAATCTGTAATTCTTGGTACAGAGGTTAAGACATTATCATAACAAACAATTAGTATCTATAACAGTTTCTTTAGTTGGTTGATAATTCATCTTCATGCTCTTGATCACTTTCAGAGATATGAAATAGTAAATGGCTTGACTGAAGTTGAAGGGGCGTCAAATGATAATTTGGTGGATAAGGAAAATAACGAGTCAACAAGAGGTAGCTTTTTCCAATTACAACTTTTCCATTTTATTTCTTTTTTGACAAATAATTAAGCTTCATTGCACTGGTGTTACAATTGAAGGTGTTCCAATTTCTGGCTTACTGCAATGAAGTCCAATGAAGTGTTGGCTGATGAGGTGAATAAATAACCTACAATCATTTCCATACACAATCAGATTTATATATTCAGGTCTCACATTTATTCGATGTTGTTTACCTTTTTCTTTCTTGAGTTAGATTTCCGAGTCTGATGAAGGAGCTCTCCAGTATCTTAAAGATATTAAGTGGTGTAGACTTGATGGTTCAAAGGGATTCAAGCTTGAACTATATTTAATCCCAATCCTTACTTTAAGAACTCGGTGCTAACGAAAACATATGAGATGATTAATGAAGAGGAACATATCTTAGAGAAAGCAATTGGGTATTGTTCTTTTTAAATTCTTTTCCTTTATGAAAACTCTCTTCATTGTTGTTTTCTCTGGTCATTCCTAAGCTTCTGGTTAATCATGGATATTTGTAGGACGGAGATTGAGTGGTTTCCGGGGAAAATTTGACACAAAAGGTTCTGAGGAAGAAACCTAAGAAGGGGTCCAGAAGCATGAAGCCACCAGTTACTAAAACAGAGAACTGTGAAAGTTTTTTTAACTTCTTTAACCCACCACAAATCCCTGATAATGAAGAAGATATTGATGAGGATACTGTAAGTTTTCCGTTGCTTACTACCTTAATTATCAGAAATCATTGTTAAGAACATGGTTTTGTACATCAAACATGTTTTGCTGCTTTTTGCTTACATACCATGCTTCTTGTCCATGCTGTATAACAGGCGGAACTGCTTCAAAATCAAATGGAACATGATTATGACATTGGGTAGGTTTTCTTTTGTCTACTTTTATATACAAAGAATTTGAAGTGATGTTTTCATAAAAAAACATATTCGTTTTCTTTTCTGTTTGCTTTAAACAAGCTTTAGTAGGTTGAAACTGATGTGAATCATGCAGAATCACTTGGTTATTTTTATGTTTTAAAATCCAATATTTTCTATTAAGGCATAAATGTTGTTATGAAATGTATATTTTCCAGGTCAACCATTCGAGACAAAATCATTCCTCATGCCGTCTCTTGGTTTACTGGTGAGGCTGCCCAGAACGATGAATATGAGATTGAAGATGACGACGACGACGATGACGACGACGATGACGACGACGACGATGATGAGGGCGGTGATGACGACGACGACGACGATGATGACGATGACGACGATGGAGATGAAGGTGATGAGAATGTAAACAGTAAAAAGAAGGTAATCACGCGCTCATTTACTAAATGTTTTTAGTTATCACATACACGGTATACACCTTAATCCCATTGCTTTATGATGAGGTTCTGTGTCCTTGTAACAACTGTAGAATAAACTGTACTTTAAGAGATTCTTGATATTTTTATATGTTGTATGGTATATGCTCATTCATTGATTGTTTTGTAAATGCAGTGAAGAATTTAAGCAGAAAAAGCAAAGTTTAAACCAGCATCCAACTCAGGCTTGGGTTCTTGGTGTGGGTATGTATTTGATGTCTGTTATAGCAGTGAGTCATGAGTGGGTGGTAAAGTGTGCAGTTGTCAATTTTTGCTCCAGTTTCTTGTTTGATCCACCACATCCCATTTTTCACATGATTATTGATTTCAAGACGCTAAAAGAGTGTGCCGTGTCTGATGTCTCCCCTATTCATTATAATATCGTGTACATTTTTCCTTCTGATTTGTGTTTGTATACTGAATGCAGAGATGTGTATGTTCATTTCAATCAATATGGTTTATGTATGTTGTCCCTTATTTAATAAAATTGAACAAATTGATGAGTAATGGTCATTAATCTGATTATTGAATTATTGTTATATTGCATTGCTGTTTACTCTCATTTGACTTGTCTTCTGATTATGTGACGTGATTAGAGACATGTTGTTATCTGATTATGTGACATTTTCAGTTTTCATAAAAGGACTCTTGACTACTCGGTTTGCTGCTCTTCATTTCAAGCTACATGTTGCTAGGAACGTTTATATAAGTGGACATTTCAGAGATATGTTTTGATATATTTGCATTCTTATATCTATGCATTTAGTTGAGTTTTTATCATAGTTTCAGATAAATTAAGAGTTATAGGACTGGACGTAGTGGTGCCTTTAGGGGGCGCAAAATTTGCTGATTTGGACACAATGGGGCGTTAAAACGACTACATCCTCGTTAAAGGGGGCTTCAAAACCAATGCTTACTCGAGTATTTAACGTGCGTTAAAAGGGACGAGTCAATTTATTTTCCCCTATTTTTGACAATCTTTTAACTATAAGGTTCTTTAAAATCATTACACATATTCTAATTATACGGTTGTACTCTTTCTATATTAAGATATCTAATAATTTATCGAATACCATAAAAGAAACAATATTTATATGTATCGTTTCGTTTCTCTCTTGAGAATTCTTATACTTGGTAAATGAGAAAGCTACTTTCACATGAGGCAAGTTCAATATCTCTTAAAGCAAAGAACAAAGAAGAATTTCGCTTCTTCAATTTGGTACTACACATGACAATTGACAAATTTTAACATTATCGTTCAAGGTGGGTGTAAAACTGACAAAGCTTAATTGATTTGTTTTTATTACTAATCTTCATTTTCTACGTCACCGGATTGATCTTCTTTGTAACTATCTCCGCCTTCGTTCAAATGCAAGAGCTGTTGTTCACCGTAGAGCTCTATCTTACTGTTTTTCCAAGTTAGCCTTCGATTGAAATTGCAGTGGTCAAAATATCAATAAACAATGTACGCCATGAACACAACTACGTTGTTGATGAAACTATATCAATCATAACAAAAATTGGTCACTTGATGAGGAAGAAGATGAATATGATGACAACGACGAAGAACGCAACGACGTTGACGGGGATGTAACTTGTAGAAAAATGTAATGAACCCAGGGAACCGGTTTCTTTAAAGACTCTTTTAGCCGAGAAGATGACAAAATCTATTGAAAGATTTATTTTTCCTAATCACACTAGGAGGAAAATGGTAAAAATGGAAACAGAGATGAACAACATACATGATCACAAGTTATTTGTTAGTAAAAATACATTAAACGCAAGTAAAACATAAAAATGAATAAAGTAATACCTGACGTGGTTTATATGTACGGAGATAGACCATGAAGGATAAATACATGCATTATAGAGAACTTTTTGTTTTTAGACCGTTAGACAACGGTCAAATTTTAATAAACTTAAAACAGGTGTAGTCCATAAATGGTACATAAAATGTTGACTCTTTGCGAAAAAATCAAAAGTAATGAGAAAAATTAAAAACATCGGTTACAATTATTTTAAATTTGACCGTTAGGGAACGGTTACTTTTATTGGTAGTACAACGATTACATATCACGTGCATTACACATGTAGGTAAATTTCAAGTTTTTTTTAAAGAGTGTAGTTATAAAATTTATTTACCAATATAGTGTAGTTGGAAACATTTTTAGCATTATGGTGTGTTTTTTAAATTTTTTTGTTTCTCACTTTTATTTTTATTGGATGCTTCACTAAATATTTTCTATATGTTATTTTCAATTCTTTTCAAGATGATTACTTCAATTTTTATATACATGTTTTTTTTTATAAAAAACATATTCAGAAATATATTTAATTCCTTCCAATCGTTGCTACAAAAGTAACACTACAAATTGTAGTTAGGTGACTCGTCCAGTTTATTTTATGTTTGTCCATTATTAATAGGTAATTTGCCTAGGTCGTCAATTTTGTTTCAATTAAACCTAAATATGTATTTATCATTCTGTTTTACGTTTTAAATTATTTTGTGTTGTTTTTGTTAGTGTTTTTATAGATCATATAAATTTGTCATCTATCATTGTATATATATAATTAGAAGTGCACAATAATATACTTTAATTAATGTATTTTTCAAATCTTATATGTTGATGAAGATAATAAAATGTGTAATTTTTGGTTATTTTTTATCTAAATTATACAAACTTGTTATCTAATCATTGTGTTTTACAATTAATAGTACACAATAATACAATAATATTATTTCATCAATGTATTTTTAAATTTATAGTGTTTAATATAACACAATACAGATCAAATAACAAAATGTGACATTGTGTTATTTTGTTATTGTTTTTAATGCACTAGATTGATCAGTTGTTAATTTAATATTGTGTTTTACATACTAGAGATACATAAAAATGTTATTTCATCATTATATGTTTTTAAAATTCATCATTTTTAGAAAAACAAATAATCTTAAGAAAAACACAATAACTAATAAAAAACATAATGAACTGCAACACTAAAGACACAATAACGACATATAAAAAAACATAATGAACTGCAACACTAAAGATACAATAACAACATGTGAGCTTCAAAACTAAATGATTTATTATTATTTTATATAATAACATCGCATTCATTTTTAAGATAAAAACACTTACTTTTATGGTGTAATTTTGTATAAAGAATAGCATTGTACATGAAAGTCATGAACGTTTAAAAAAATAAAAGAGTTTACAAAAATTCAACAAAAATAGTTGTTTCTAAAATATCTTTCTAACAAATTATTCTAAACAATTTGATCTAAACCATAAATTAAGAATATTGATAGTTGAGATTAGTTATAACACTTTATTTTTAAAAGTATTTTTGTTTGTATCTTTTCTAAGTTTTTTTAGTATAAAAAATCATTAGCTTAAAACATTTCACAAGTGATTAACAAATATTTCTCAAAAACTAAAAAAGCCCTATTAAAGAAAACGTTACTAAAATTTCAAGAAATCATCTTTAAGAAAATTTTGAAAAACATTTAAAACATCTTATATAAAGTATTCGATGTGAACAAGAGTAAGAAAACAATAAAATTAATTTAAAACATATTATTTTAGTAAATATTTTTCTGACTACATAATTTGATAAATAAAATTTTGATTGACACACAAATATTTCTACTTTTATACTTTTGGTAAGACTCAGTAAATTCCTTTTTTATATTTCTACTTCATATTCTCATAATTACCATCAAAGTTTATTATTTATACTTTTATACCAATTTGACTTTGCATACAAATTTATTTATAACTATCGACATATTAATTAACTTCATGAATATCTTTTCAATGTTTTCCATTCGTTCCACGTTGCACCATGGGCACCCATGTTACTTCACTACCCACCTCAATCATACACCAGCATTTTAACATACACACAAACATGCAACTAAACCCAAAACTAGTACCTAAAATCTCAAAAGTGATAGAAAGGGGATATGTTTCCATATTCAAGTACACTATACTAAACGAGGAAATCAAATAAACCTTAACTAGTAACAAAAAGAAAGTGGATATGTTTCACATTATATTCGCCGCTTTGATCACTGTTCGCACCACCGTTCCCAAAAATGTCCTTGTGTGAATCGCTATTCAGACCATCAGGCCCCTTTGACATCGATACCATGTCTAGAGTTCAATTTTCTTATTCATTCTTTGATGTCAATTTTTGGTATATCAAGCGTTCTTGAAACTATTATAATAGCTCGTAGTGAATGCGTACAAGAAGAAAAAGAATGTTAAATGTGTACTAGATACAATGTTGATGGAGCATGTCAGCACTTCTTGATTGCTACTTGTGATGTTGCAAAGATGAGAGGCTATAGTATGATTATAACGATTATGAGCATGTTACAACCACTTGGATGCTATTCCTGACATCACTAAATGAGAAACATTATACTATGATTATAATGGTTATGAGCATGAAGAGAGCAGCGAATCTTCATTCAAACCCACAGCAACAAATGCGATCACCACTTTCTTTAAAGACTCTTTTAGCCGATAGCAAATGACGAGTTAAATTGCATGATTTATGCTTTTTGTTTTTTTACTTGGAGCAAAAAAAAGAATAGAAATAAAGATGAGCAGAAAACATAATTTTCACTATCTTTTTAAATAATCTATGCGAAGTATAAGAAAAAAGGACCAAGTAAAACACAAGATGCGTATTGAATATGTGAGTGAGAAGATCTCTCATAGAAAGATCTTATACAGAAAAGTTTTATAGCCGTTACACAACGATCATTTTTATTTCAATTTACAAACTTAATCTTCAAAATCATCAAATAGAGAGTTTTATAGTCGTTACACAACGGTCGAATTTTATTAAATCTACAAGCTAGTACTCTTCAAAATAGTCACATATAGAAAGTTTTATAGCCGTTACACAAAAGCTATTTTTTTTCATTTTACAAACTGCTACTTTTCAAATTTGTCATGCATAGAAAGTTCACAGCCATTACATAAGGGTTCAATTTTATTGATTTACAAACTACGAGTACCCTTCAAATTGGCACTTTACAAACTACTGCTATTAAATGCCACATACGGAACCGAAATATTTATAACATACTGGTTTTTCTTATTCTGGCCCTTCCATTGAATCTGAATTATGTCTTGTTTGGTCGAGATCACACAAATTTACATACTTGGTTCTTGATTTGATTTCGAGTCGTATCCGATTAATGAATTTAGATCGAATCACTGAATTATTTCAACCTAAAAGTGATTACATGACTATTTAAAAAATCTAGATTATTGATTGATCTACGATTTCTACAAACAAAATGTGGAATCTATATTTTTAATAAATAAGTAACTAATGACGACATGGCGTCACATGTCACAATTCTAGCTCTTCAATATTTTTTTTTTCATGTTTTTTCTTATTTTGTCTTCAAGTGTCATAATTTTAGCTCATTAGTGTTTAATTTTTTGCACTTTCATTTATTTTAAAATATTATTGTTTTATTACTTATTTAATACTTGAGATATCGTTTTATAATTTATAAAACTTTTACCAACTATTTAGTTTTTCATTGTTAAACAATGTAATACATACATTGCTAGCTTATAAGTAGACGGATAAAACAAACGTACACGGCCACATGAACTTGTGTAGATATATTTGTATAATTTTATCATTTCACATTGTTTTTAAGAATTCAATGTTAGAACATACATAAGTGATTAGTGCTACAACTAAATTAGTTAGATAATTTCTTAGAAAGCATAAATGTAGATGGATTAACATATGGCTAGAAGGAAAATCACCAGGGGAACTTATTAAATGTAAAACCTCATTTGTGGTCGTTTCAAATGTATATAGTGTGTGTTAAAAAATATATACTATTATTAAAAAATATTATTCATACGATACGAATAGATAAGAAAACTACAAATTTTGGATATGTTGGCTCTAATGTTTTCTCTTCACAATTAGTTATGACAATTATATGAATTACTAGCTTTAGTAAACCCGTATATTACACGGGTTGAATAAATAAAATATAATATAAAAATTTGTTGATTGTAAAACGATATTTTAAGATATGAATATTACTAAAATTACGTATGTGAAAAGAATATACATAATAAAGCAGTGATATAATTTTTTTAAAATTGTTTTTAATTTTTATTAAAAAATAAATATTTTGTTCTAAAACAAACCGTATAAAAAGTCAATTTTAAAATTTTTCTTATTACAACTCCAAAATTTGATTACTTTTTGTTTTTAAAAAAATGATTTTTAAAAATATCAATTTATTTAGAGTTTAAAAATAACCTTAGTAAATAGATTTATTTCTTAATTTGTTAAATATTAAAATATTAAAATAATATTATTAGTAATTAAGGTAATTATTTAATAGGAAAAAAAGATGCGAGAAATTTTGGTGATGATAATTGTGATGTTAACACGTGACATTCTATTTACCCTTTTATTAAATTTAAAAAGATATGTGAGTAAGAGGATCAGTTGTAGAAGAACAATATGTAGAAAGAGAAAGACTATACAATGAATATTAGGTTGTTAGAGTTGTACAAAATCGTGGCTCGAACTTCGCTCGCGAAAAGCTCGGCTCAAAAAAGCTCGTACTTAGATGAGCCAAACTCGAGCCAGGGTTAGCTCGGTTCGAGCTCAGCTTGTGGCTCGGTTCATTAGCTCGGCTTGTGACTCGGTGCATATAATATATGTATATATATATTTATATAGTATAACTATTATCATTATTACTACTATTATTATTATGATTATCATTTTTATATTAGGATTTTAAAAAGAATTTCTTAAAATAAATGGATTTTTTTAGAAACGTTAAATATTTTGTTTAAAAAAATATATAACTTGATAGTAAATTGTTTATATTCAAAATAATGATCTTTGTTCCCTTAAGTACGGAGTACCCGACAAAAGGTAAAAACCCTAATATATATTTTTTGTTTTTTTCATATAAATTAATGTGAAAAAATAATTGTTGGATCAAGAAGAAGGCTAATGCAACCAAAACTATGTCATTTAAGTTATTTTGGTGCTGCATATAAAAGGTTTCCGAAGCTTAACATGGAACTTCCGAAGGTTGTAGAGTTCTTCCGAAGACAAAATGAAAGATTAACTTCCGAAGACAGAACTCTACTTCCGAAGACAAGTGCATACTTCCGAAGTTCAAGTCTTAGAAGAATAAAGTGAAGACCACTTACAAGTGCATACTTCCGAAGTTCAACTTCCGAAGACTTCTGATACAACATGGCTTCTTCCTAAAGGGCCATGTTGTTGACCATACTTTATTCCACTGTTCATCTTTTCATGATTGTACATGTTACCAACTTTAGTTGGTGACAAAAGGTGAGCTAGGGACTTGTCCTGACTACCAAATCTCAGATAAGACTTTATCCGAGATACCTTAATCTTTAGTCTTGTAGTATAGACTTTAGCTATAGGATCCCAGTTGGTATCAAAGTATATCCGGCTGTAGATAGTATTATATATAGGTTCTTCTTGTAATCATTGTAATATAGATCATCTGCTTGTAAGAGTCTTGTATTTTGAGTTTAGAATCAATATATAAAAGTTTCTTGAAAATTATCTTTCTGTGTTCTTTATTACTTTCTATATTGTGATCAACTCTTATTGATTCTTCATACACCCGAGTGTTGTTCTAGGTGAGTTTGAGAGAAAACATTGTGTTTAAGTGATAAACACCGATCCTGCAATTGGTATCAGAGCTTCTCAGGCTCTTAATTGCGTGATATCACCATCCAAATCAACCTGTTTTTTACTCCTCCCTACCACTCACTCACTCAATGGCCCTTAACAAATCCGAGGTAGAGATGGGAACAATGACAAAAGCTCCCATCATTACCCCTGAAAACTTCAGGTCTTGGAATAGAAGAATAGAAGGCTTCATTAGATACCAAGATTGCAAACTATGAAACTCCATTGTCAATGGACCATACAAGCAAAAGGTGGCATCTCCTGGTGGAAACGGTGCCATGATAGAGAAGGCTGTCGAGGACTATTCTGATGAAGACAGAAAGAAGATGGACATCGATAGCAATGCTATGACTATTCTCATGACTGCAATACCAAACTCTATTATGGTGGGGTTCGAGCATTGCAAGACTGCCAAAGAATTGTTTGATGCACTTGCTCAGATGTATTCAAGCTCCAACGACTCAAAGAAGGACTCACTGAAGCAGCAGTTCGAGAACTTCACTCATATTGCTGGAGAGACCCTCAGCCAGTAGTATTTCAGGTACATGGATCTTATCTCTTCCCTTCAGTCTGTGAAAATCACTCCTGAACTTAGAGATCTCACCAAAAAGTTCATGTGTGCTCTTCCCAACGGTGGACATTCTACTGTTTCTCTATCAAGAGAATAGAAAACTTGAACACTCTTTCCATGACTGAACTCTATGACATCCTTGATGGATATCGCCTAGAGATGGAGAGTAAGAAGGGCCACCAAACAAGCAGACCCATGAGTCTTCCTGCTAGCAACGCTTTAATGGTTGATGAAGGCTCATTAACCCCTCAACTACAGTATTTCCTGACTTATCAACAGCCATCCTGCTCTGTAACATCTCGAATTTTTGTTAACTAAACGTTAACTTCGTTTATTCTTATAAGGGTCATTATTGACAATTATGAAACTCATGTGTTGCTTATGCTTATTCTCTTTGGTTACTAATGTATGAAAGTTAAAAGTAAAAAATACCAAATAATATTAATTATGTTAATATAATAATAGTAATAATGACACAAGTCATAATTATGATAATAATACTAATAATAACAACTATAATAATATTAATAGTAATAATAGTAATAATAATAATAATAATAATAATAATAATAATAATAATAATATAATAATAATAATAAGTATAATAATAATAATAATAATAATAATAATTCATGAAATGTTTTTAAACTTAAAGATTAATTTAAGTCCAGGGGTTATTTGGCCAAATTTTGAAAGTTAGAATCTAAGTTTAAACCTAAAATAATAAAACTACAAACTAGGGGGACCATTTGTGTAATTAATGAAAACTTAAGTCATGTTTTCCCTCTCTCTTGTTTTTCCGGCCGCCGGCCGGCCTAGCTCCGGCGCGGCGCCGGTGATCCTCAAAAAACGTTTAAACCTTGATTTTTTTCTTGTTGAATCGATTCCAGTCGCTTCGCAAACGTTTTTCGAACATAATTATGATGTTTAATGTGGTTAAACGACGGTTATGACTCCCAAACCAATCGGTAACCGAAGCTCATAATCGCGAACCTGTTCGAGCATCAAATCTCAATAATTACTCAATTAATTCAACCAGATCGAACGTCTAACTATCTATAATCTATCCCAACTCGCAATTGCACCTGAAACAACTCCAAACAATCAAATACAATCGGCATACTCATCGCGATCTGCACACGAGACGAACACAACCCTCCGCACGATTGGAACTACAATTGATTGAGGGTTTTTGATCAAACTCTCTTGTGGAAGCTTCCTGCACAACGAATTTATTTCTCAACATCGTTTGAGCATTCATCAAGGTTGTGCATAGGCCGCGACTTGTTCATCACTCGATCTCGTCTAACACTTTGAAATCGGGTAATTGATTTCACATACACGCTCGGTTTTACTTGGGGATTAAAAGCCCCAAGGTTAATTTTATGTTCATAACCGAATTGGGGTTCAATTTGGGGTAAACAATTCTAGGGTTCTTAAGGATTTGGGGGTTTTGTTTAAGTAAGCATTTTATCAATTTAAACGCGAACATTAACACGGCTGGATGCCTTGGTTCACTGGTTAAACGCTCCCATCTCCACTTAGAGGTCCGGGTTCGAACCCGGGCACCCTCTGTTTTATTTAAAAATAAAAGAATTTTTTTTAGGCTTTTTGGCCTTCAAATTTAATATAAAAAATTTCTAAAAATTATGAAAAATCATTTTCATAAACTTTGTTTCTTTTGAAACTATTTAATCATTTTTCTGTAATTTATTTATAAAAATACCTTTATATTTTTATTTAATATCCTAAAGTTAATAATATAGCTAGCATATTTTTTTATAAAAATTTAGACTTTAAATAGTAGTTTAATTACACGAACTATTATTTCAAACATTGCCTTTAAATTATTGTCTAATTTGTGTTCATTCTTATTTAATTATAAAATTATCTAAACTTTATAAACATTACCAAATTATTATAAAAGATATTCTTAATTCATATATTTATATAAATTATAAATAAAATCGTTCCAATGAAAATATAATTGAGTTCTTATTTAACAATAATAATTAACAAAACCCCAAACATCAAAGTTGATTTTCTTAATCCTTGTTAAATTTATTGTAAAGCTTTAATCTTGTAAATATGTATATTTAGGTGTCTTGTGACGATACACTTGGAGCGACGCTTGTTATTATTCTTATTAATCGCCATTATATATTTATTGTCATGTGAGTTTTCCTTGTCCCATTTTATTTTATTTCACACTACTTTGGGGTGAAACATGATTATCTATACATTGTACACTTATAAACGTTTGAGACTTGTAAGCACATGCAATTCATCTTATTATTATGTCATGGTTATTTGTGTATTGTAAGTGTTTATATGAGATACATAGTTTGTTTACAATCATTAACTATTGCTAGCCTGACGACGTCTTAGATCTTTGGGCCTGACAAGCCTATTTGGTGCTAAAGTCGAGGTATTGCCGACTCCTAGGAGCCGTATGCTTGTGCACTAGGGAACCAAATACACTTAGCCAATCTTTTATACTTGTAATCAAGTCGAGGTTTGGTTGTAACGATATGTGTTCTATAACCTTACCAGCTTATAACCTATGACATGAATTGCTACTTGTAACTTTCTTTTTCATATTATGTATGAAAACCTTGGAAACTCACCAACTATTTTTAGTTGACTCTTATTTTTATCATGTTTCAGGTCAACCTCAAGTTTAAAGTGATCCTTTTGAAGCATGCTATAATCTAGGACTTGGACCTAGATAACGAAATAAAAAGTTACATTATATTATGTTATGTTGAACTTATTTCTTGTATAAGACTTATGATTGTAATTTCCATTTCAAGACTTATGATAATAATATTTACAATTTAATATAGCGTTATGTGGCTGTGAACAATCTTAACCCTCACATCTCGACGTTTCCGCCGTCAAGGTTGGGGTGTGACAGATTGGTATCAGAGCCCATAACTATAGGGATTTAGGTTATTAGTAATGGTGACCTAGACTATAGCTTATGCATGAACCTCCTAGGATAATATTTATATTCTTGGAAATATATATATACATATGTTACATGCTACATAATGCTATACTTTACTTATGTGCAACTTGATGCCTTAGCATAGGTTGCCTTGTAATTGTCTAAACTTTGTTACTTGTCTCCCTAAACTTAACTTTGACTCATTGACTCTCCCCGACAAATGAAATTTCTTAATCTTATTCTCGTCAACACGTGGAATCGTATACTTATGCTTAAGAATTAAATCTTTAGACTTATGTCTAATCTATGTAAATCTCATCATGGTTTTGATTTCATAAACCTAAGAAATTTGTGTGACACATGTACACCTGTATTCTGGATTTCCTGGCAAAAGGCCCTCGGGCTAAGGCAAGCATATCGCATAAATCCTACGGGACTAGTTATGCTTACCTGGGGATTTCTGGATGAGTGATAAACCATGGTCAACATACACAAATTTCTAAGGCGAGTGGGTTAACTTACCTTGACGTGTCAACGTTTCCAAATGGTAATGCGTTACCAAATGGAACCATCCCATGTGCCTTACAACTTTTTGCCTTATCCTTGTTGAACATTAATCCTTGTTATTCCAATTCTCATATCTAACTCACTTGTATATTCCAGCATGTCTCGTCATCATGGAAAGCGTGGAAGTTCCGATTGTAAGTTAGCCGCCATGATTGCTCGACAAATGGCTGCTGTCATCCCGACCATGGTTGCTGAACTTAATAGCACCTTAATGACCAACGCTAGCAACAATGGAAATGGTCATGGAGAGAATAACAACAATCAAAACGGGAACAATCAACATGGGAATAATCAAACTTGCACCTTCAAACACTTCAGCTCTTGCAAGCCCGCTAGTTTTAGTGGCAAGGAAGGAGCCACTGGTCTTCTTGAGTGGTTCGAAAGCATGGAGAATACCTTTATCAATTGTGAGTGTCTCGATGCACTCAAAGTTCGTTATGCCACTAACATGTTCCAACAAAGGGCTCTCACCTGGTGGAACAGCGAGAGGAGGAATCGTGGACCGATGCTATTCTAGCACTTACATGGGAAGAGTTCAAGAACATTGCCATCGCGAAGTTCTGCCCGAGAAGCGAACTGCAAAAACTGGAGGAGGAATTTTGGAATTTGAAACAAAACGATGGTGATCATTTGGCCTACTCAACTAGGCATCATGAGTTGAGTATACTGCTGCCCCATATGGTCGACACTGTTCCCCGCAACATCGAGAAGTTCATTAAGGGTGTACCACCCCAAATTCAAGATGCTGTGGTGGGTAGCCGATCCACAACCTTGGAAGAAGCCATTACTATCACCGCTCAACTCACCGAGAACCATATACGAGCGGGCACCATGTCTGTGAATGGTGCAAAGAAGGTAGAGAAGACGGCTACCGAGGCGGTTAAGGAGACTAAAGCTGAACCGTCTTACAGCAACAACAATAACAAGAAGCGCAAGTTCACACCGGCGCGTAACTATGCCGTGGAAGAAGCAGAACTCTACTTCTGTAGACAAGTGCATACTTCTGAAGTTCAAGTCTTAGAAGAATAAAGTGAAGACCACTTTCGAAGTATGATGAAAAGAAGAAGTCTTCAAGCCTTGGAAGAAGCAGCCTCTTCTGAAGTATAAGTGGCTTCGAAAGTACTTACTCTTCGGAAGCCATTTAACCTTCAGAAGACACTGCTATGAACCAGTGGACACAAGTACGGTCTCTGACACTCCGCTACAGACTTCTGATACAGCATGGCTTCTTCTTAAAGAGCCATGTTGTTGACCATACTTTATTTCACTGTTCACCTTTTTATGATAGTACATGTTACCAACTTTAGTTGGTGACAAAAGATGAGTCAGGGACATGTCCTGACTACCAAATCTCAGATAACACTTTATCCGAGATACCTTAATCTTTAGTCTTGTAGTATAGACTTTAGCTATAGGATCCCAGCTGGTATCAAAGTATATCCGGTTGTAGATAGTATTATATATAGGTTCTCCTTGTAACTCATTGTAATATAGATCATCTGCTTGTAAGAGTCTTGTATTTTGAGTTGAGAATCAATATATAAAAGTATCTTGAAAATTATATTTCTGTGTTCTTTATTACTTTCTATATTGTGATCAACTCTTATTGATTCTTCATACACCCGAGTGTTGTTCTAGGTGAGTTTGAGAGAAAACATTGTGTTTAAGTGACAAACACCGATCCTGCAATAATTTTTTAATCGAGCTGGCTCGAACAAGCCACGAGCTAGCTCGAGCTTTTCACGAGCTGAACTCGTGCCGGTGTTTTGAGCTCGTTAAATTTTCGAACCGGCTCGACTCGGCTCGATAAGCTTTGAGCTCGAGCTTGAACCCATTATAGCTTGGTTCGGCTCATTTACAACCCTAAAGGTTACGAGCATGTGAGACCTTAATTTGACATGGTATGTTTTGTTTCTTATTCCCATCCTGTTATTTCCTCTCCTTTTTTATTTTTCTTCTCTTATTCCTTGTGCTCTTTTAATTCCTTAAAAACACTCACTGCGGCTAAAATGGTAGGATCTCGGTAGCTGTAGCCCTTCCCTACACTATCTCGACTGCCATCACCTCTCTTTCACTACTGATAAATTTTACAAGGTACGGCGTCTAAGTCAAATATCCATGGAAAATTGTAATATCGATCGTATCTCGTTTGAATCACATCCTAACACACCTTTTAAATTGCCATGAATGTCAACAGAGTATTATTTCATGTCGGTTTCAATCCTCGAGTTCTCTTTTAACGTTCCTGAGTTACTTAGCTTTCTTGGAATTTATGGGATCTTGGTTTATGATGAATAGATGTGATAACTTTAGACTAAAGATTTACATTATCAGGCTTGAAATTCCTCCTTTGTTTAATCGCTAATGCTAGGTTTGCATCATATAAGCTTCCAATACTAAGATCCCCGACCTCAATAGGTGTTAAATGACAGATTATTTGTATGTAAAGATAGTTAATAAGTTACAAAAGTGTGTTCTTTGTAATATTTAACTTATATAATGTTAGTCGTATTCATGTTAGTATATAATATATTTAAATTTAAATTTATATTAGAACTAGTACAAAATTATATTCAAAATAAGATGAAAGCTAGCAAATAAGTATCAAGTATACTCGTTACAATAGAGGGCATAAAAACTGGGTTCGGACCCGACCTTGACCTCGGTACGGGCAGTACCCGATGGGAGGTGTACTCGTACGTGTAAGGTCCCGTTCCCAGGCACCTCACAGCTGGTGATTCATCACACATAAAACATTATAAAATGTACATAAATTTTGCATCGGAATTTAAAACTTTCGTTTATAACTAAAACATGTCATTTACAATATTAATTTTCATCTCAAAATACATAACATGACAAAATATGGATACCAGCCTCAAAATACTCCCAGTAGCTTATGCATCCATGCCTGCAACTCCTTAGCATCAACATATACCTGCCAACTATCATGCATACAAAAGTCAGCGACGCTGAGTGAGTTCTAGTTTTATAATAAAATACTTTACTTTCGTTAAAACCGTTCTTTCAAAACATACTATACTTTACATCATTCGTGATCATGCATCATATGTACATACAGATAATATCATTATTATCTTCGTCATTACGTTCATTAACTTTGTTCATTCAACGTATTACATTATCGTTCACTTCTCTTTCTAGATCCGGTCAGGTTTTACCCTCTTCGTGGCACTCAGCCACGATTAGTGAGGTCGATTGACCAGGATCCCGTTCAATACATTGTTACGATAATTCATTTACGTTCATTCATACTTCGTTCTTTCATCATTATCTTTCGTTCATTTCTCTTTATTACTCGAATCTTGTCTCTTGCAATATCTCATGTCCGAAGACTGATGCTGTGCCGGGGCCTGCTCACAAACCCCCGACTCATGTCCGAAGACTGAGACAACATCGTGATACGCGACAAAGATCCCATACGAGTCAATCACAGGGATTGAACTCCATCCGAGTCTGTTGCAACACAAAGTCGCTCACCTCATCATCTCGTCTCATGCAATATCCCCGACGTCCGAAGACTGATACTGTGCCGGGGCCTGACACACAAACCCCCGACTCATGTCCGAAGACTGACACAGTACCGGGATACGCGACACGGATCTCATCATCCGTCAATTTCGTCTTATGCAATACTCCCGACTCATGTCCGAAGACTGATACTGTGCCGGGGCCTGCTCATAAACCCCCGACTCATGTTCGAAGACTGACACAATACCAGAGTACGCAAATCTGTGTCCTTTCTCATGCAATACCCTCGACTCATGTCCAAAGACTGATACTCTTCCGGGGCCTGACACACAAACCCCCGACTCATGTCCGAAGACTGACACAGTACCAGGATACGCGACAAGGGCCTCTTTCGAGTCTGTTGCGACACAGAGTCGCTCACCTCATACATATGCTTGGCTTTATGTCACACCCCCAAAGTTATACATAACTCGGGTAACAACACCCCTACCGAAGTAGGTAACACCACCCCTACCGAAGTAGGTAACAACACACCCCTACCGAAGTAGGTAACAACACCCCTATCGAAGTAGGTAACAACACCCCTACCGAAGTAGGTAACAACACCCCTACCGAAGTAGGTAACAACACCCCTACCGAAGTAGGTAACAACATCCCTACCGAAGTAGGTAACAACACCCCTACTGAAGTAGGTAACAACACCCCTACCGAAGTAGGTAACAACACCCCTACCGAAGTAGGTAACAACACCCCTACCGAAGTAGGTAACAACACCCCTACCGAAGTAGTAACAACACCCCTACCGAAGTAGGTAACAACACCCCTACCGAAGTAGGTAACACCTCTGAAGGTCAGTCACAAAGACTAGAACCCTTGCGTGCACACTTTAGCTCAAATAGAACCTTCACATTATCGTACCCGAAGTACATATCGCACGGGTTGCACACATAAGGAAGCCAGAATCGCACGCTATCTCATGGGTTAGCCAAGATCGCACGCTATAAAAACCACATGAGGCAGCCAAAATCACACGCTACCCTTATGCCATCCATCGCACATATCGCACCAATCGCACCATTAGAGTGGTCACGAAGACTGACTCCCCCTGTGTGTGAGAACGGTCGGGGTTTAGCAAGAATCGCATGCTATAATACACACACAGTTGAGCTAACGACTCTTATTGAGTCGTGAACCTCCTTCCTTTCTTTCGCAAGCCATCCTATCTCTCATTCATTCGTTTATGCTCGCATTCATTCATTACGTTCCTCTTTTCATTATCTTCCACTTTACGTTACATAATACTTTCATTACATTTATTACGTTCAATGCAATGCCAAGGGAAGACATACGTACATAATAAGGAACACACAGAAACATAACATACACCATCACCATACAAGCAACACCATACATACATAACACTCATCAATCATAAGGCATCACATCATAACCGGGCCTATCTCCCCATATACCCCTTAAAAACCACTTAGAAAACCTCAAGTCCAAAGTGGGCGCATGGGTCCTTCCAGGCACATGAGCATAAAATACTAAGTATAAATTAACCTGGGCGCATGAGTACTATTTGGGTGTTTCTGTCCTGTTTAGGCGCATCAACACTTAACTATAACACTTGGGCGCATGGCATAACTCAGGCGCGTGGCATGACTTAGGCGCATGGCATAACTTAGGCGCATGGCATGACTTAGGCGCATGACATAACTTAGGCGCATGGCATGACTTAGGCGCATGGCATAACTTAGGCGCATGGCATGACTTAGGCGCATGGCATAACTTAGGCGCATGGGCCATATGCTGGGCGCATGGCCAGAAAATGGGACGTATGGCCCACTGCTGGGCGCATGGGCCATCTGCTTTGGGCGAATGGGCCATCCCCTAGGAGCATGGGCCATCCGCTGGGAGCATGGGCCATTACTTAGTGTCTGGTCTCTCATGCCGGACGCATGGACACTATTTAGGCGAATGAACCACTGTTCATGTTCATCGAAACATTCTGAAATCCTTTCCCAGGCTACCATTTTCACCCGATAATCATTCTAAGCATACCCAAACACAGATCTAACATACTAAGGCCATCTAAGCATGCTAAACATCATCTCTACCCGTAATCATCACTATAACATGCATACATACATACAACATTCGGACATAAATCTGTAAATCCACGGTTTTACTTGAAAACATCACTTGGTATGCATAATAGCCCCAAATCAGTTGAAAATCCGTAAAAGAGGGGTTCTAGAAACTCACCTTTAGCAGCTTTTGAGCAGCACTCTTCCCGTTCGAGTCCCACCTTCGATTCAGCTCTTGAATCCTGAAAACAAACACTAAACAACCAAAAATTCGGTCAAGATCTCGAAACCCAGCTGAAACCGAGCTCATAGAAGAGAAGACTTACCTTTTTCAGCTTCTTCTTGCTCTTTCTCTCTCTAGAACCGAGCTCTCTCTCTCTCTCTTCTTCCTTTTCAGTCGTGAAGAAGATGATGAAGAAGGGAGAATAGGCAACCATGCTCTTTAATATCTTAAAATATAAAAAGTGTACTTTGTACACTTTTTCTCCTCCATTTGTGCATAATTTCCATTCCTTCCACTTACTTTTCTTTTCCTTTTGTTTGAATAAAATTTCAGGGTGTTACAGTACGGTTGGAACCAGTTTTAAATTTTGAGTTATTTAGTGAACCCGACCCGAACCGAACGGAACCCGTCTCGGTTGAACCTTGGACACACACACAAGAAAGAAAAGTAGAAGAAAAATACTAAACCCGGTATTAGGCCCGGTTTCTGACCCGACCCGACCCAACCCGGTAGGGTTTTCAAGTAAGTGAACCCGACCCAGGTTCATACTCAGTTTCACCTCAACCCGGGTACAAAAAACCCGGTTGGACTGAACCCACTTTGTACCCAGTTTCGGGTACAACCTAAAACCCGTGTTGCCCACCTCTACACTCGTTACTCGTATATTACTCCTTGGAGTTATTGCAATATAATTCTATTACACACATTGGTGAGGCCCGTAAGGGTATAATATTGGGCTAGGATTTATGGGTCTAAAGCCCCTTATCTATGTCCACCATAGAGTTCAAGATAATACCGAGAATCATGCAAAAGTTATATGAATAACATGGTGTTTTTGTTGTAATATGTGAACTAGAGATTGAACTTAAGGCATGCCGCATAAAGGACAAAAACCTACGATAACAAGATCAATATACTTAAGATTGTAACTTTTTAATCATAAAAAGGTGAAATTAGTATGTACAAGTCATGGGTCACACATCTTTAGCATAGACTTGTGAAAAATCTATTGCATTAATATAAGTATATGTCTTAAACAACTTATGAAATTTTGACATAATTTATTAGATTTTTGTATATACTACTGTAAAAATTTCGTGACATAAAAATATGTATAGCTGCTATATTGATATTTTATTTGAGATGCTGAAAATTTTGATGAAATATTAATTGTTTATAAATATTTTTATAGGAAAATCTATCGGAGTAAAATATGAGACTCATAGCCCCATTTTGGTATTTATAAAGTTTTTGGAGGAAAAAACATACTGTTTTAAGAATTGGTGCATATGTATAAGATTTTTGTGTTTTACTGTTATTATGATACAACCATTAATTCGGATGTGGAACCGTCTGATAATATAGGTAGCGCTACTTAATTAGGAAATTTTTTCCTGCACCAATCGGATGATTGTTGTGATACTATATTATCTGATTTGTGATAATCATTTGTTTATAAGCAGTTTGGTTGTAATTATGTTGCATCAATATATATGTTTTGATATGATATTAAACCTATGATCTCACCAACTCTTTGTTGATTATCTTTAGTACGCTTTTTTAGGAAATCATCATGTCTAACAACATAATGTTCTCTTTTGATGTGTGTAATGGTTGGGGAGAAGTCATGCGGAAAGTTTATGTGAATCTAACTGTTAATCTGTACGATCTCAGCCTGGCGGTGGATGCTCACTTCCATCATTATTGAAAATAAAACAGTTAGTTAATATGTTTTGTAGTAGGATTATATTTGACTAATTATGATATGATGTAATCTTAACTTAAAATTATGTATGATTATGTGATATATTATGTTATTACATGTTCTAATGTGTTAAATTATTTATTCTTTTTGATAAATGTATTCAGAACAAGCGAGCTACATTCAAAGCATTTCACGCTTCTGCCAGGATATGACAGGTTGGTATCAGGGCCATTGGTTATAGAGAATTAGATACCTTCGTCTGCCGGCATCGTTCCTTCGAATAGTTGAGGGTACTTAAGCTTCATTTGATCTTCCCGTTCCCATGTGAATTCCGGTCCACGTCGCGAATTCCAACGGATTTTAACAATAGGTATCTTGCTTTGCTTAAGTGTTTTCACCTCACGATCCATCACCTCAACTGGTTCTTCAACAAAACGCAATTGTTCATCCACCTGAATTTCTTCTAGTGGTACGACCGTCGTTTCATCAGTTATGCACTTCTTCAAGTTTGACACGTGAAATACATCATGAATTCCGCTTAGCGAATCAGGTAGGGCTAATCGATAGGCTACTGGACCTATTCTTTCCACTATCTCAAATGGTCCAACGTACCTCGGATTTAGTTTCCCTCGTTACCAAACCGAACTACGCCTTTCCATGGTGAGACTTTCAACAAAACCTTGTCACCAACCTGAAACTCTAAAGGTTTCCGTCTCTTGTCAGCATAACTCTTTTGCCTGTCTCGCGCTGCAGCCATACGGTTCCGTATCTGTATAATTTTCTCAGTCGTCTCATGAATTAACTCGGGACCTGTTATCTGACTATCACCAATTTCTACCCAGCAAACCGGTGATCGACATTTTCTCCCGTACAACGCCTCGAAAGGTGCTGCCTGTATACTAGTGTGATAACTGTTGTTATAAGAAAACTCCACCAATGGCAGGTGAATTTCCCAGTTATTCCCAAAGTCAATCACACAAGCACGTAGAATATCCTCCAACGTCTGTATAGTATGCTCACTCTGACCATCCGTCTGTGGGTGATATGCAGTACTCATATCCAAACGTGTACCCAAAGATTTCTGCAATGATTGCGAGAAATGTGACGTGAAACGAGCGTCACGGTCGGAGATAATTGAGATCGGTACCCCGTGTCTCGAAACGATCTCCTTGAGGTACAGGCGAGTCAACTTCTCCATCTTGTCGGTTTCCTTTATTGCAAGGAAATGAGCAGACTTTGTCAATCGATCCACAATAACCCATATCGTGTCACAACGAGTACTAGTCCGGGGTAGCTTAGTAATAAAATCCATGGAGATTTGTTCCCATTTCCACATTGGAATCTCGGGTTGTTGTAACAGTCCGGATGGTTTTTGATATTCCACTTTTACCTTCGAGCAGGTCAAACACTTGCTCACATACGTAGCTACATCCGCTTTCATGTTAGGCCACCAATAGTGAGCCTTTAGGTCATGATACATCTTGTCGGATCCAGGATGTATAGAATACTTAGATTTGTGTGTCTCGCTCATAACTAAATCTCTCAGATTTCCATGAACAGGCACCCAAAGTCTATCCATGAAATACCGAATTCCATCCTCTTTCATCACTAGCTGCTTATCCATTCCCCTTAACAATTCAGAACCAATATTTTTCACTTTTAAAGCTTCTATTTGTGCCTCCTTAACTTGTTCGGGCAGTTGGGTACTGATAGTAAGCTGTAAAGCTCGCACCCGTTGGGGTTTAGCTGTTTCCTTCCTGCTTAAAGCATCGGCAACTACGTTCGCCTTTCCCGGATGATACTTAATTGCGCAATCATAATCATTTAGTAGTTCCACCCAACGTCGCTGCCTCATATTCAACTCTTTTTGCTCAAAGATATGTTGAAGACTCTTGTGAACGGTGTAGATAGTGCACTTGGTACCGTACAAATAATGTCTCCAGATCTTTAAGGCAAAAACTACTGCGCCCAATTCTAAGTCATGGGTAGTATAGTTCTTCTCATGAACCTTTAGTTGTCTCGAGGCGTAAGCTATCACCTTGTCTCGTTGCATCAAGACACAACCCAATCCTTGAATGGATGCATCGCAATACACCACAAAGTCATCTGTTCCCTCTGGTAATGCTAATATTGGGGCAGTACAGAGTTTTTGTTTTAATAATTGGAAAGCTGATTCTTGACTCTCAGTCCATTTGTATGTCGTTCCTTTGTGAGTCAAGGCTGTGAGAGGTTGTGCGATCTTAGAAAATCCTTCTATGAATCGGCGGTAATATCCTGCTAATCCTAGAAATTGTCTTATCTCACTTGGCGTTTTGGGTGTAGTCCAATTCTTTATCGCCTCAATTTTGGCAGGATCAACGTGTATTCCTTTCTCATTAACAATATGACCTAGGAATTGTACCTCTCTTATCCAAAAATCACACTTTGAGAATTTAGCATACAGTTGCTCATTTTTCAACAGTTCCAAGATCATTCGTAAGTGCTCTTCATGCTCTTCCTTGGTCCTAGAGTATATCAGTATATCATCGATGAACACAAAGACAAACTGATCAAGATAAGGTTTGCACACGCGGTTCATGAGGTCCATGAACACAGCAGGTGCATTAGTCAACCCAAAAGGCATGACCAAGAACTCATAATGACCATAACGAGTACGAAATGCAGTCTTGGGAATGTCTTCTTCTCGAACTCTGAGTTGATGATAACCAGATCTCAAGTCAATCTTCGAGTAATAGCTTGATCCTTGAAGCTGATCGAACAAGTCGTCGATACGAGGTAAAGGGTATCGGTTCTTGACTGTTACTTTGTTTAACTCTCGATAATCGATGCACATCCGGAATGTGCCATCCTTCTTCTTAACAAAGAGTACAAGAGCTCCCCAAGGTGATGTACTAGGTCGAATAAAGCCCTTATCCAAAAGCTCCTGCAGTTGTGACGACAACTCCTGTAGTTCATTTGGTGCTAATCGATAAGGTGCTTTAGCAATCAGAGCTGCGTCGGGAGTCAATTCAATCTGGAATTCCACTTGGCGGTGCGGTGGTAATCCAGGAAGATCTTCTGGAAACACCTCCGGAAAGTCGCGTACTGCGGGAATATCCTCCATTCTCTTTTCTTCCTTTTGCTTATCGGTTACAAGTGCTAGGATAGCCACACGGCCTTTTCGTAACAACTTTTGAGCTTTCATATACGAGATGATGCCTATCACAGCACCACTCCTATCACCTTTGACGGTAAGAATTTGATCACCAACCGGGATCCGTATAATCTTCTTGTGACATATGACTTCCGCTTGCTTGCTAGAGAGCCAATCCATGCCTATCACAACATCAAAACTCCCCAGCGTAACAGGCATGAGATCTATAGCGAACGTATGACCAGCAAGTTCTATCCTACAGTCTTTAAGGATATGCGTTACATGAATTTGTTTACCGTCGGCTAATTCCACAGTGTACTTAGATTCTAAAGCAGAGGGTATATCACTTAAAAGACTACAGAATTTTAAGGACACAAAACTCCTATCGGCTCCAGTATCAAATAGTACCGTAGCAAAAAAACATTAACAGGGAATCTACCAGTAACAGTTGTGGGATCATTTAGAGCCTCACCTGAGCCAATGACGAAGGCTCTCCCTTGGCTCCATCTCTATTGCCGCCATTTCCAGTGCCATTTCCACCATTGTTGTTATTATTGCCATTGTTGTTGTTGTTACCATGGTTGTTGGTGTTTTGTTGTTGTTGTTGCCATTTCCGTTCCTTCTTAGTTGTGGGCAGTTTCGCTTGTAATGCCCTTCTTTCCCACACTCAAAAAACCTTGGGGGTTTCTTGAGATTGTTGGGGCTCTTCTAGTTCACCACGGCAATCCTCGTAGCGTGTCCATTCTTTCCACAACGTTGACACTTGAAGCTATCACACCGTCCCACATGGTGGTAGTTACACGTGGGCATTTGGGATGTCTGCCGCCGTAACGCCGGGTCCTTGGTTATTTGGGGCAGTTTGGTTGAAATTGCGGTTATTATCGAACCGCCGCTGCTGCTGCTGAACTGGCTGTTGCTGCTGTTGGAATTGTTGTTGACCGCCAGACGATGATGATGATGATTTGTTATTGCTGTTGCTGGGAGCATCCCACTTCCTTTTGTTGTCGGGCACGCTCACCACAGCGCCCCGTTTGGGTAACCGCCCTTGCTCTACCGCCTGATCAGTAAGTCTATGGGCAATTGGATGGCCTGCTGAATCGTAGTCGGGTTAGAAGCTGTTACCATACTTTGGATTTCAGGCACCAATCCTCGTATGTAGTGCTCGATTCTCTTATGTGTCTCATTAACCATTCCTGGACACAATGTAGCCAGCTCATGAGTACGGGTCGTGTAAGCCTCAATTTCTGAACCCTTCATCTTAAGCTGCCAGAATTCCATCTCCAACTTTTGCACCTAATTTCGAGGACAGTACTCCTCGATCATCATATCCTTGAACTCATTCCAGGGGAGTCCATTTGCCATCGCTTGTCCAAGCATCTGGACTTGCGCGTTCCACCAAGACAGGGCAGCACCCTCAAAGTCCGGTGGCATACTTTACTTGATCCGCCGGTGGACAGTTACATTTGGAGAAAACGGACTCAGTCTTCTCGAACCAGCGTACAAGCCCTACAGCACCCTCTGTACCGCTGTAGGTGTGTGGTTTACAGTCCATGAAGGACTTGTATGTACACACTGGTGGTCCTGTTTTAACACAACACACATTAATCAAACATCCCCTACAGTTATAAAGGATATCAGATTTGTTTCTCTGTCATTGTTTACCTGCTGGCTGACCCGTGTGGGCAGCAGCCACTGCCGCCTGAACATGCTCATTAATTAGAGCAGCCAATTCTGCAGGAGTCATGTTAATAGCACCACCACCCTGTTCTCCGGTGCCACGTCCACGTCCGCGTCCACGACCACGTCCACGTCCACGAGCGTCCATTCTTTTTCACTTTATATTCACAATAGAATAATGAGTAACATCATACACATTTAACTCATTGAAGCGTAGTAAACAGTAAATGAAAGAAATAACGTATCATCACAACCACAACATTCATAACAAAAATAAATACCAAAGTAAATAAATTGCAATAAGTCACAATGTATTTAGCAATGTCAAAATTGAAGTTTTGTCATTCGTGTGGGGAAACAACCCTTCCCACATAGGTTTCAAAAAGAAAACACTACGTAGTCTAAGTCATATAAAGAAGTCAATCGACAATGTCTGACCCATCACTATCATCCTCCATCTCCTCCGGTTCCTCTTCCTCGGGTCCCTCCTCGGGATCCTCCTCATCCTTAGAGTCTGCGGCAGGAGCAGGAGCTATAGCAATCTGGAGTGATGCTAGTTGAGCTTCTAATATGGCAATCCTATTATCGGCTATGGCGTCCCGCTGTTCACGAGCAGTCACGCGTCCTTGGAGTGCCATAACACCATCTTGCATATGGTGACAACCGTTCAGCGTCTTCCGTGTTCTTCCTTGAGTTCGTCAATTGATGTCTCAGGTTGTACACCTCTTGCTGTAGTGTACAGACATCACCGTGAGTCGTCTTACACGATGCTGTTCAGTATCCAGTGCAGCCATTAGTGCAGCAATCAGTTGCTCGTTGGACTGCGCCGTTTGTGGGAGTGAAAACATGGGTTGATTGGCATTGTTCCTAGTCCTTGGCTTTAGGACAGGTACGCGTTCCCTAAACATGATGTGGTCAACAAACCTAGGATAAGAACGCCAGTCTCGCGGAGGGTCACGCTTCATCAATGCGAATGGTTGATCCCAGTCAATCTCCTCTCGGGGATAAGCCAGTCGGGGCCAATCGAATCCATCATCAGGTACAGGTGCGGGAGGTGGGGATTCAGATCGTGTAGGTGATTCGGGTCGTTTACCCGGAGCTCTTGAAGACGATGCCATGCTGCAGAGAGTGAGACGTGTATGCCAATAAGTATACAGTAAATGGGAGTAAGGCACAGGTAACTAATTAACTGTGTGCGGTTATAGTCTAGTGTGTATGCAACCTAGTTCCCTATAACCAATGGCTCTGATACCAATCTGTCACACCCTCAAAAATCCACTTGCGGAGTTTTACCGCGAGGCGTGTGAACAAACCAGGATCACAGTCAATAGTTACTCAGAACGACTCTAAATGCCATAAATTAAACAAAATCAACCAAAATACAAACTTTAAACAATGCGGAAGCGTTTTTGAAAACAACCCAAGTCAATAAAGTATAACTATGGCAAAACAAGTGCCAACCCAAAAAGTAAACTATAATTGTTCAAATGTCAAATTGTCTTGAAGCATAGTGTCTTAAAATGCAATGAATCATGCAGTGCTCCTATGGCAAGCAAGCTAAGGACCTGAGAAAAGCATACTAAAATGTCAACACATAGGTTGGTGAGTTCAAGAGTTTGAGTTCAATAACCATGTACACAGTTGTGATATATATAAGCAGTGCATGGTAATAGATAGCTAGTCTATTATCGGTAAATATTAATACATAGTGATTTTGCAATTGAAGCTGAGTGATAGTTGTTGCCTCCTGTCACGACTTAACGTGTCGTGACAATGTTCAATAGGACAAATTGCACCCGGTTGACCTCGAGTCACACAGGTGGGGCTCGTCAGACCCAGTAGTACTACCCAAGTTTCCCCGCTATTAATATTAACAATTCAAAAGTGTGAGGACTTTTCCCATGGTAAACAACACTATATTAATATTATACACAACTTAAATAATAAAAGCGTTCGTATAAATACCAGTATGCTATCTCCCCCAAAAGAGATTAGATAAAGAGTGGGGCATGAACTCACCTGATGTATGCAAAGGTACTTAGGGTTATTTTGAGAAATGAGAGGATAGCCAACCTTCACAGGTTACCTAGATCATGTGAGTACATAAGTACGTGTAAATAAAAGACATGTAAAACCCTAATCATACCAAAACCAAAGACTCAAGCTTCCAGAAAAACAGACACGTTTGACCTAGTTGACCCGTTTGACCCATTGGTGACATTATGAGTTATAATTCAAATAAAGCCAATGAGCCCATACAACATACATGATTAACATTCCAATAGTATCATACATATGCTATATCAACCAGGTGTATCACTTAGATCATCATACAATCAAGTACTATACAAGTCATGCGAATCTAGAACATTAACATATCCCTTAGTTATAATACAACTAACATGTCACACAAAGTTCAACCATTCATCACATGCCATGTGAAGCCACTCACGACTTCACATCCCAAACCCTGCCAATCCTACTAAGTAGGGGCCTCAGATCCGCACGCGTGTATAATGATCATAACCATATTCTTTAAGCATATGCATTGCATTCACAACATCACAACAATCAATTACCAGACCCAAGCATGATGTCCTACTACTACACAACATCCAAACCATACATGATCACCAAGTCCAAATATCACACATGATTATCCAAGCATGCCATACAACTAATTTAACACGTTCTATCACACTAGAATCTATCCTTGAACATAATAGCAGGCTCCTAACATCCCAGACATGGTCATAACATCATACTTCAACGTTTACACAAATAAAGTTTCCCTTTTGGGAAAGAATATCCCAAAATCTATCAAACATCCAAAGCATACATGAATTCATCAATAATATACCAATTCAAGCTCATACTAACATCTAAGCATAAACAACCACATCCAAACATCATAATTCACCAAATCATATCCAAAAGTTACTATCTTTAGTAATGTATGAACTATAACATGTGTTCTTGAATTCCCAATGATCACAACATCAATCTAACATCTAATTATCACCATGAACACATCCATAACATCATAACATCCATAGTTCAACATTTCATGCAAATAAAGTTACTATTATTAGTAACCTATGAACATCAACCCTAAATCATCGATTTCTTGCAAGATTCATGATTTCTAACATTCATACAACTTATTAATCACCACACATTTATCAAACAACCATCATTCATCCATAATCATGCCCAAAATCGAATTAGGGTTTGACTAGAATCAAAGCCCATGATTAAACCACTAAAAACATGTAATTCATCCATGATCGACGTTAACAAACATGTATTCAACCTAACTAACATATAAACATCATCAAACAACATCCAATTCGACCTAATAAGGATCAATTTCGAATCTAAGGTTCGGCCATAATGAAGAACATCACAAAACATGAAAAACCTAACCTTTAAACGTGTGTTAACTTGCAATTGATGATTCCCACGAGATGTATGCCTTGAAATCGATCCAAAATCGCAGGTATTATGTTGTTCTAGGCTGAATTCGAAGTGGGGAGATGGAGAAGAATGAAGTCGCGGCCGAAGGTGGGGAATTAGGGTTTGAGGTTTTGTTTTATTAATTTTTTATTTACATATTTACCCTTTTAACCCTTGTAATTTGTATTTTATAAAAACTAAGCTTTAAACTCTTTGTAAAGTGTTTTTAACTTCATAATATAAAGATATAAACTTATAAAGTTCATTATATATCTTATCTTTATAAAAACACAAGACATACGAATAAATAGACACGTTTCCACGTTACGCGATAAATTCTTTAATTAACCTTTTATAAATGTGTAAACACATAAACATAAACCAATATTCACATAATCACTTAGATTCACAACAAATTAACATTATTCATTATTATTAGGTCACCAACGTTCAACGACAACTAGTGTGTGCTCACGACACGTGTATACAAGACTTAACGGAACTAACGGAGCTTGGTAACGGAAATTTACCGGATGTCACATAAGATATAAATTCGTATATTACTCGTTACTCGTATATTACTCCTTGGAGTTATTGCAATATAAATTCTATTACACACATTGGTGAGGCCCGTGAGGGTATAATATTGGGCTAGGATTTATGGGTCTAAAGCCCCTTATCTATATCCACCATAGAGTTCAAGATAATACCGAGAATCATGCAAAAGTTATATGAATAACATGGTGTTTTTGTTGTAATATGTGAACTAGAGATTGAACTTAAGGCATGCCGCATAAAGGACAAAAACCTACGATAACAAGATCAATATACTTAAGATTGTAACTTTTTAATCATAAAAAGGTGAAATTAGTATGTACAAGTCATGGGTCACACATCTTTAGCATAGACTTGTGAAAAATCTATTGCATTAATATAAGTATATATCTTAAATAACTTATGAAATTTTGACATAATTTGTTAGATTTTTGTATATACCTACTGTAAAAATTTTGTGACATAAAAATATGTATAGCTGCTATATGATATTTTATTTGAGATGTTGAAAATTTTGATGAAATATTAATTGTTTATAAATATTTTTATAGGAAAATCTATCGGAGTAACATGTGAGACTCATAGCCCCATTTTGGTATTTATAAAGTTTTTGGGGGAAAAACATACTGTTTTAAGAATTGGTGCATATGTATAAGATTTTTGTGTTTTACTGTTATTATGATACAACCATTAATTCGGATGTGGAACCGTCTGATAATATAGGTAGCGCTACTTAATTAGGAAATTTTTTCCTGCACCAATCAGATGATTGTTGTGATACTATATTATCTGATTTGTGATAATCATTTGTTTATAAGCAGGTTTGGTTGTAATTATGTTGCATCAATATATATGTTTTGATATGATATTAAACCTATGATCTCACCAACTCTTTGTTGATTATCTTTAGTATGCTTTTTTAGGAAATCATCATGTCTAACAACATAATGTTCTCTTTTGATGTGTGTAATGGTTGGGGAGAAGTCATGCGGAAAGTTTATGTGAATCTAACTGTTAATCTGTACGATCTCAGCCTGGCGGTGGATGCTCACTTCCATCATTATTGAAAATAAAACAGTTAGATAATATGTTTTGTAGTAGGATTATATTTGACTAATTATGATATGATGTAATCTTAACTTAAAATTATGTATGATTATGTGATATATTATGTTATTACATGTTCTAATGTGTTAAATTATTTATTCTTTTTGATAAATGTATTCTGAACAAGCGAGCTACATTCAAAGCATTTCACGCTTCTGCCGGGATATGACAGGTTGGTATCAGGGTCATTGGTTATAGAGAATTAGATACTGTAAGATACCTAGACTATAACCATAAGCTCAAATTATAATAAACAATATGTCTGGAAAATACATATATACATGGTATGAATATATGTGAATTCTATGATTACATGCATATCTCAAATAAAACATTAAAAGTATATGACATATAGAGTATTTATGAAAATATGTGACTAACTATTTTGCCAAAAAATTAAATTTTTACAGCCCTATGAGTTCAGATAGTTACCATAGTGAGACTGACCCTTCTGAGTGCTCAGACCATAACAACTTTAAGGAAATAACACCTGAACCAGAACCCTAGCAAGATACGGAAACTCCTCAAATTAAAATTGAGAATAACTTGGGAGCAGGGTTCAAGGGGCGGCAACCCCTAGTGGGGTCCAAGGGGCAGAGCCTCTAGCTGGGGTCAAGCTCATAGCGGATTCTCTAGCACCTATCATACTTGTTATTGAATTAAGTTTTATCCGATTGAAGATTTGATGTGAACCTAAATAGTTTAAATTTGATAGCGTTTCGTGACTCAATTTATCACAGTAATTCTCCACATTAGATAGGTGGCAAGGAATTGGTTATTTGCATTGATTTATTGAATTGGAAAAAAATAAACATGTGGACCAATAGAGGTATGGTAATGTAGACAATTAACTAACAAATGTTATTATTAGAATTACACTATTTTCTAGCGAGTTTGAAAGGGAAGATCCAGTAAAATAAAATGAAGGTTATAGATGTGTATTTTTTATAACATATAACTTATATAATGTTACCGGTATGCAAACTAACATATAATACTAATTTTGTATTAGACCTTGTACATAATTTTTTATTCAAAATAAGATAAAATAAGCAAGTGAGTAAGTACACTCATTTACTCTAACATTAGAGTCTAGCGCAATATAAATTTTGATACACTACGTTTGTAATGTTTTAATAATGACTATGATTATTGCCCTAAAACTTCATATCTAGATCCACTATAGAGTTCAAGAAATAAAGGTACATGGGACAACTTTAGTGATTTCAATTTTTTAATCAAGGGAAGGAGGCTAAAGGCTTGACCACACTCATGTTTTAGGGTCATGCCCACTTATGCCCAACGGGACAATGTTTTATGCTCCACGTTCTTGCCACATCACCCACATTCACTTTTTCATGGAAGTATAACACATATTTTACAGATAATATAAAATTTACATAATATACGTAAATTAGAAATTATACCTTAAGGCAATTCACTTAATTAAGATAAAAAGATAAATATAATTAAGATGGTAACCTTGACACAAAATATATCGAGAATAAACATCTACGGGTCACACGAAATTAACATTTCAAAAATAGGCATATGAAATATCTATTGAATTGATATACATATTTATGTAAAACAAAATAATTATATAAAAAATTAACATGAGTTGAGAAGTTTAGTAGGAAGTATATGTGAAAAAATAAATACAATCGATTTAAACTCACAGGCCACCTATGTAAAGCAACGGTAAGTATTGAGACCCAAGTTGGTACGTTCTAGAAATTTTATAATAATACTACTACACATATGAGGTTCAAACCACTTCCTCATATGCGTATGGTGCCTCATAACGAAAAACCTCAATAATTTTACTACATACTTCAATAGGTAACTTTTCGAATATACAAAATTTGTCCAATGCTAAAAATCATGCAAAAGTTATATGAATAACGAGGTGTTTTTGTTGTAATATGTGAACTAGAGATTGAACTTAAGGCATGCTGCATAAAGGACATAAACCTCTAGCTCGTAGGTGATTATGATAACAAGATCAAATACTTAAGATTGCAACTTTTAATCAGAAAAGGTGAAATGAGTATGTACGAGTCATGGGTCACAAGACATTGACATCTTTAGCATAGTGATATGGTTGTCGAGACTCGATCAGAAACAAGTTAATTTATTGGTCTTAGCTACCTTTATTGTGTAAGGGTAAGTAAGGTCGTTTCCACAAGAAATATATGGAAAGTGTTTAACGAATACGATGATTAGCTAAAAGACACAAACGTAGACAGTAAATATTGAAACTTTAGATGAATTTACTAACACAAGTGTAAAAAACAATCAAATAAGAAAACAATCACTTTCGGGTTACAATTCTACAAGATCAAACAATGGTACTTTTAAATTAGGGTTTGTGAGAAACAATACTTCAAGATCTTAGCTTTTGATTAAAGTGACAATAAAGGAAAGAACAATCTTTTAAGACTCGTTCATTCACAATATTACCAATTCAGTTTTATCACGTGTCTACTTTTCTTAATGTGTTCACGATGCAAGGAAACCGAAAAACTAATAATCAAGCAAACAACTTTATTTAAAAGCAAATAGTTTAAATCAATCAAAACATAATGTTGCATTCAATAGACCAATGTTTAATACAAAAACCTAATCAATCATACCAATCGTCTCACTTTACAAGAATCGTACTACCTAAAGCAATCAAGAGAACCTAGCCACACATCATCGTCGTTCAATCTTCAATCTTGATTTGATGATGATCAATGATGATATGGATGATACTGAAGAGCTTGGAAGCACCCAAAAATCTCTTTGAAATCACCTAAATTTGGCTGGGAAAAGTCTTTTTTCTAAACCCTAATGATTAGGGTTATATAGGATTTAAAATTTGAAATAATCCTCCAAATATCGCGTTAGACCGTAAATTACGGCCTATAGACTGTAGGTTACAGCCTACCCTCAACTAGGCGGCCAAACCATCTGCTTTACGGGGTTCACGGACGGATTTAGCATTGAGTCGTAACTTACGGCTTTCATGCACTTTTTTTCCACAACATTTTTACATGTAACTTTTCATGAGCTTTCCGTTGATAGGTCATGGGCCCCGTAACTCTTTTCCTAACCCAAGTTATGCCCATTTTAAGTTACCATGGCCTTGAACCTTTGATTTTTGTATTTTTTCATTTCTCGGGCTCCGATTTCCATTATGCTTCTTCTATACTCTTCATGCTTCACCAAACTTATTCCGGTTTCCCATTTTGCATCTTTTGGTAATTGTGCATTTGATCCTTGTGGTTTCATCGTGTGCTTATTCACCTTAGAATAAGTTTCTTTAAGCTCCACTTTCCTACACATCAAAACAAACTCAAAGTAATTTTATTCTATACTAACCATGATGTAAAATTACATAATTAGATCAATTAAACCTTGAATTATTATCACTCGATCATATAGACTTATGAAATTTCTTTGCATTAATATAAGTATATGTCTTAAACAAAACTGGCTTTACAACACATATTTTAAAAGGTTTTTCTTTATGACAATTACATATTTATCTATGTTGTTAAATTTCAAATCAAACATAAACTAGTAAATAACATGACATTAGTATGTATCTAAAAATTTATGATTCATACGATCATATCCCCTTGTCATGATATGAATTATCTAGACACAACAAACATACATGGCCACATGTCCTTTTTGGATTACTTACTATTATTTTTAATCATTTCATAAACTTCAAAAAAAAGAAAACAGAAAAATATACATTCTATTCTCCAATACTAGTAAACCCAATCAATCCTAGTATAGTAATTAATATTGTCAAGACTTGTAATTAATAAACACTATTTTCAAGTCATTCTTTAACTTTCGGTTGGAATTATGATCTAAGACGAAGATCTGCCATGATGCATGAAGGTTGCAACTCAATTATTAGTGATTAGTTAACCATTGTGCGGAAAAGAGTTTAATGATGTGGATCACTAGTCCACCGGCTCTCTTTGTTGTTACTCACTCAGCCCAGAGTGGTGTATGTGTTCTATATTCATTTGGTATCAAGTATTCTATAAACGATAAGCTAGGAAGAAGCCAAGGAAGGAGCATGCCGGAAACTCCTAGTTGCTACTTGTGATGGCTTAAAGGTGAGAGACTAACGACCGTGAGCATGAAGACTCGAGAGTAAGGCTTCATTTGAAACCACTCTAATAGGATGTGATCACCGGTTTCTGTAAAGACTCTTTTAACCAAGATCAAATGATGAGTTGTTTTGCAAGCTAGACTTGTGCGTCCTCTTTTTAATTGGAGTAAAAAATAGAACTCAAAATAAGGATATCCTGAAAACATAATTACCACTGTTTTGCTAATAAAATTGTGTCGGGTATAAGGAAAAAGAAGACCAGTAAAACACACGGGGAGCATGGAATATGTGAGTGAGAGGATCACTAACAAAAACTTTATATAGAAAAGTTATATAACCGTTACATAACAATCATTTTTCAAATTTACAAATTCCAACTAATCAATGACGTCACACATAAAATTTTATAGCCGTTATGTAACAATCAATTTTTTAAATTTACAAACTACTACTAGTAAAAAATTTCACCTGAAGAGTTTTTTAGCCGGTACTTGTTAAAATTTATAAGCTACTATTACTAAAATGTCACGTCCATAAAGTTTTATAACCGTTGCATAAGTTTTTCTTTTCTTTCTAAATCTTTCTTTTCTTTCTAAATCTACAAACTAGTGGTATACAATAACATCAGACAGAAAGTTCATTAGTTTTGTATGTTGCGTTTTGTTCTAATGCATTCTTCTAATTTAGAAAATAATTGTGGTTACCAAGATTTTGAACTACTAGGAAAGTGTTGATGCTTTATTGTAAGTTAGTGCTATTCAAAATATTATACACGTAACAATTTTCTTTATATAGAACTACCAGGAAAGTGTCGGTGCTCTATTGTAATGACGAAACATAAGAAAAATAAGATGAATTCTTAAATTGTTACGAAATAAATCACAAAGCTTTTATAAAATGCTTTACTGATATGTATCAAAAAGGAGCATGTAAACTACATATATTAGATATAATATATATTAGTTATAAATAAATGGGTCATGTGCGGTTCAACATCTTAGGCACAAGCAAAAAATGTATTACCCACTGTAGATCCACAAAACAAGTATAATTAGTTTCATTTTTCACAGCTAACGTAAATGTAGTAAACTAGGAGGTACATCGCGCTTCACCACGGGTACGGCCAAGGACACAAGATAGTTGGTGGGGTGGGGTGGGGGAGTCCCTCTTTTTTCTTTTGTAGGTAATGTTAAAGTTTAGTGTAATAATGTAATTTTTTGGTCCGGTAATGTAATTTTTTAATAAAAATATCGTGTTCGTTCCTCGTAAAAAAATTAATTTCGCATTCGCCTTCCCTCTTGATGGGAGTGTTCAAGCTCTGCCACTGGATACGGCTATGTGCCAAAATCATTGTACGTGTATGCTTGAGCTTCTCGGGTAGGTTCGAAACATAGATATATGGTAGTTAAATGTTACATAGTTGATAAGAATTTCTTAGCAATATATTATAAACTTTGAGAAAATATAATATTAGTATGAGTAAAAGCCATGAATATATAAGTGATATAAAAACATGTAGTTAAGTAGTAAATGAAATAAAAAATCTAAACATATATGAATTTTCATTTACATAACGGTGAATATAGGAAAATAAAGAAAAATGTCGAAAAAACAAAATAATAAATACGCGAAAAAGACAAAATAATAAATACGCGAAAAAGACAACATATATAATTAGTAAACATGGTTGCACAACAGTTGACATTAGATGTTAGATATTTTAATATAATTAGATTGACTAATGACCAATATAATCATAATATACATTAAACAAGTTACGAGGTGTGGAATACACGTTTGTTTGAGTGTATTATATGATCTTCGAAATTGAAAATTTTCTTAGGGGGAAGTTCCTAAGCAATGGGGGTCCGAGGGCAGATCCCTTCGGAGCGGGTTCAAGGGATGGAAACCCTTAGTGGTTTCAAGGGGCAAAGTTTTTAGCTGGGGTTAAGGTCATACGAGATTCTCTAGCACTTATCATACTTGTTTTTGAATTTAGTTTTATCCGATTGAAGATTTGATGTGAATCCAAATAGTTTCAATCTGATAGCGTTTCGTGACTCTGAATTTATCACGGTAATTCTCTACATTAGATAGGTGGCAAGGAATTGGTTATTTGCATTGATTTATTGAATTGGAAAAAATATACTTGTGGACCAATAGTGGTATGGTAACGTTTAGACAATTAACTCACAAATATTATTATTAGAATTACACTATTTTCTAGCAAGTTTGAAAGGGAAGATCCGGTACAATAAAATGAAGGTTATAGATGTGTATTTTTTTATAACATATAACTTATATAATGTTACCGGTGTGCATGCTAACATATAATACTAATTTTTTATTAGACCTTGTGCACAATTTTTTGTTCAAAATAAGATAAAATAAGCAAGTGAATAAGTACACTCATTTACTCTAACTTTAGATAGGGAAATATAAATTTTGTTACACTATGTTTGTGAATAATGACTACGATTATGACCCTAAAGCTCCTTATCTTGATCCACCATAGAGTTCAAGAAAGAAGGGTACGTGACACATTTTAGTGATTTCAACTTTTTAATCAAGGAAGGGGGTTAAGGGCTGACCACACTTATGTTTTAGGGCCATGCCCCACTTATGCACATCACCCATATTCACTCTCTCGTGGAAGTATAACACATAGTCTACTGATAATATAAAATTTACATGATATGCGTGAATTAGAAATTATAGCTTAAGGCACTTTGTATAGTTACGATAAAAAGATCAATATAATTACGATGGTAACCTTGACACAAAAAGTGTTGAGAATAAACATCTATGGGTTACACGGAATTAACATTCGAAATAGGCATATGAAATATCAATTGCATTGATGTACGTATTTATCTAAAGCAAAATAATTATATAAAGAAATTGAAAGTTTAGTAGGAAGTATACGTGAATAAATAAATACAATCGATTTAAACTCACGGGCAACTATGTAAGGAACGGTAAGTATTAAGACCCAAGTCGGTACTTACTAGAAATTTTATAATATACTAATACACATATGAGGTTCAAGCCACTTCCTCACATGCGTATGGTGACTCATAATGAAAACCTCAATAGTTTTACTACAGACTTCAATAGGTAACTTTTCAAACATACAAAAATTTGTCCATGTGATCATTTTTTTCTTAGAGTAACCATTTTCTCAATTCAACGTAAAAATTAGAATTTTTTTCTGTATGATAGTTTCTTATTTGTTAATGCTACTAAATCTCAAATTAAACATAATATAACGGCAGTATGTGCCTAAAAGATCCATGATTCATGTGATCATATTCCCTTGGCATGACGTGGAATATTAGATACAACAAACATACATGGCCACACATCATTTTTAGATTACATATTTATTATTTAATCATTTCATATAGTTTTAAAACTAAAAATTGAAATATACATTCTGTTCTTTAACAATAATAAACTAAATTAATCCTTGTATAGTAAATCAAGCTAGAAACACAAGTTGTTAATCAAGCTAGAACACTAATTTTTGCTAGTCAATCTTTAGTTTACGGTTAGGCTTGTGATCCAAGACGAAGATTTGCTCATGGTGCGTGTTGGTTGCAACTCAATTTTGCAGCACTTAGTCCATCGCTAGCTCCGTTTGTTGTTGTTACCCACTCAGTCAAGAGTCATCCGCGTGTTCTTTTTTCATTTCTACAATATTCGCTCTATCAAAGTGTTCTTTAAAACATTATAATATATTACAACGAATATACAAAGAAAACAAAGAAAGTGAGCTGTGTCACATATAACATGGAGGATCATGCTAGAACCTCTTAGTTGCTACACATGAGCACGCCAAAGTGAGAGACTCAAGCTTATGGGCATGAACCAACAAAATTGAAGTCTCATAACACCACTTCTTTAAAGACTCTTTTAGCCAACAATGAATGACGAGTTCTATTGCTAGATTTATGCCTCCTAATTTTATTTGGGGTAAAAAGATAGAACTCAAAATAAAGATAAACAGAAAACATGATCACCACTTGTTTGTTAAACAAAAGTTGTGTCAAGTATAGAAAAAAGTAAAACACAAGGAGCATGGAATATGTGAGTGAGTGAGATGTCCTTAAATAGAAAAGTTTTATGACCGTTATCCATCGATTATTTTTTCAAATTAACAAACAATTACTAATAAAAAAATGTCACACGGAGAATTTTATAGACGTTACGTAACGCTCATATTTTTTCAAAATTACCAACTATTACTAATAAAAAATGTCAGACAACGAGTTCTATAGCTGTTACACAACGATCATTTTTTCAAATTTTCAAACTACTACTATTAAAAATGTCACACAGAATAGTTTTATAGCCGTTACACAAGAACAACTTCTTAATTTCAAAACTACTACTACTCACCGAGATGTCAATTTGATAAAATTTCATAACCATTACAAAAAATATTTATATTTTCTTTATTTACAAATTACAAACTACATCTATTTAAAAACATCACACACAGAAGTTCAGTAGTTTTATATGTTTCTGTTCTTCTAATGTTTTCTTTTAACTTGGAAAATAATTGCCCTTACCAAATTTTGAATAATCAGAATGTATTGGTGCTTTATTCTAACTTAAATGAAAAAGAAAAATATCAAACTCTAGGGATGAAAAAATAAGTTACTCTAAATCATAAACCTTTTTTTATTTATATATGTTAAGATGCTTTAGTAAAACGTTCACAAAAATAAATGGTATTTCAAACCAAGTATTAGATATAATTGATACTAGTTATGATTAGATACAAGGTACGACGTCTGAGTCAAATATCCATAGAAAACTATAATATAGACTGTATATCGCTTGGAGCTTACTAGTATTTTTAATTTGATAGCTTTGATCTAGATCTCGCTTGAATCACATCCTAACACACCTTTTAAATTGCCATGAATGTCAACGGAGTATTATTTCATGTCAGTTTCAATCCTTGAGTTCTCTTTTAACGTTCCCGAGTTACTTAGCTTCCATGAAATTTGGTTATGTGATATTTGTTTATGATGAATAGATGTGATAACTTTAGACCAAAGATTTACATTATTAGGCTTGAAATTCCACCTTTGTTTAATTATTAATGCTAGGTTCGCATCATATAAGCTTCCAACACTAAGATCTCCAACCTCTATAGGTGCTAAATGACAAGTTATTTGTATGTAAAGATAGTTAATAGGTTACAAAAGTGTGTTCTTTGTAATATTTAACTTATATAATGTTAGTCTATTCATGTTAGTATATAATATATTTAAATTTAAATTTATATTAGAACTAGTACAATATTTTATTAAAAATAAGATGAAAGCTAGCAAATAAGTATCAAGTACACCTGTTACAATAGAGAGCATAAAAACCAGGTTCGTTACGTAACGATCATTTGTCAAATTTACAAATAACAGCTAATCAATGACATCACACAAAGAAATTTATAGCCGTTACATAACAATTAGTTTTTCAAATTTATAAACTACTACTAGTAAAAAATGTCACATGAAGATTTTTATGGCCGGTACCGTTAAAATTTATAAGCTACTATTACGAAAATGTCACGCCCATAAAGTTTTATAACCGTTACAAAAGGATTTTTTTTCTAAATCTACAAACTAGTGGTATACAAAAAAAAAACAGACAGAAGTTCGTTAGTTTTGTATGTTGCCTTTTGTTCTAATGCATTCTTCTAATTTAGAAAATAATTGTGGTTACCAAAATTTTGAACTACGAGGAAAGTGTTGATGCTTTAATGTAACGACGAAAAAGTAGATAAATTCTTAAAATTCAGTTTGTACTCGGTGCAAAATAACTCTAATGTAACGACTAAAATTGTTACATACAGAAAACTATATGGACATTTTTTTCTTAATTTACCAACTAGTGCTATTTAAAATATTATACACGTAACAATTTTTTTAAATATAGAACTATTAGGAAAGTGTTGGTGCTTTATTGCATGTAATGACAAAACAACAAAAGAAAGATAAGATGAATTAATCTTAAATTGTCTCGAAATAAATCACAAAGCTTTTAAAAAATGCTTTAGTGGTATGGTACAAAAAGGAGCATGTAAACTACATACATTATATATAATATACATTAGTTATAAATAATGGGTCATGTGCGGTTCAACATCTTAGTCACGAGCAAAAGAATGTACTAGCCACTATAGATCCACAAAACAAGTATAATTAGTTTCATTTTTTCACAGCGATCGTAGATGTAGTAAATAGGAGGTAAACCATGCTTCACCGCAGGTACAGCCAGGGCGGAGGATAGTTAGGGACGGGGGGTGGTGGGTGCCGTGTCCCTTCTTAAGGGCGAAGCTCCTAGGCAATAGGGTTTCGAGGGCAGCTCTCCCAGGAGAGGGGTCCAAAGGGTGGCAACCTCTGGCGAGGTCCAAGGGATAGAGCTTCTGGCTGGGGTCGAGCTGATAGCGGATTCTCACGCATCTATCATACTTGTTCTTGAATTGAGTTTTATCCGATTGAAGATTTTGAACTCAAATAGTTTAAATCTGATAATGTTTCGCGACTCAATTTATCACTGTAATTCTCTATATTAGATAGGTGCCAAGGAATTGGTTATTTGCATTGATTAATTGAATTGAAAAAAAATGAACATGTGGACCAATAGAGGCATGGTGATGTAAAGACAATTAACTCACAAATGTTATTATTAGAATTATAGTATTTTGCAGCAAGTTTGAAAGGGGAGATCCTAACAACAAAATAAAGTTAATGTAACGCTTGTAATATGTTGTATTAGTCATTGAAAATATTGTGTTTCACCTTATAAAGGCTGCATTGGCCTACAACAATCTTTTCGCACAAGCTACACTAGGTGAAATTACATTAAATAAAAAAACAACCTTTTTATTAGCCAATGAAACCTTTTTGTTAACAAAACCCTTTTATTAGAAAATGTAGTCTTTTTGTTAGCAAATTTAATCTCTTTTGAATAATTGCTTCTAAGAGGTTGCATTAGAGTTATTTTGCACCGAGTACAAACTGAATTTTTATGTGTATCAATCAAATGTTTACTTGTCATATTGCCAATCAATGAGGTAAAAGTCAATAGGCGTTATCAGGTCAGTTGACTAGTGAATTACGAGTACTCATTCTAAACATTACAAAGACCTCCATCCTGCATAGGTACTAACTAACAATGATGATGTGTATTTAAAAGTAGTTAGCAGGTTATTGATCGATGTCGAAGTATCAATCAAATAAGATGTAAAATGTGTGTTCCTATTCACCTTAACTAGTTAGGGCAAGTAGGGATATCGAACCTCGTGGAATTAGTGGTCGGTGTATTGTACTTTGATTTGTAAGAAAAATGGATTAACTAATGGATTATCAAACTATTGCCTCTTGGCTGTGGAAAGTGAATTTTAGAATGATTAACAACTTAGTTAAGAAAACAAATTGCAAGTAATGAAAATTGATTAGAAGACGATTATGAAAAAGGGTAATCCACCCTGAGATTCAGGTTCGGTTTTCGGTAATCGCCTAGTTCAACTCGGTGGAAAATCCTTAACGGGGATTCTATACGTGTAATGATTAAGTGACAGAGATGACCAAGACTTAATGGGTCTTAGTACACCATGTCAGTTGCATTAACAATCAAAACCTTGCAATCATACACTTGTGCATAATTATATGAAATTCAAATCAAGATTTACTAAAATAATTGTTTAAACAATCAAGACACAAGTTAAACTCAATAAAGAACTTAAAGGATTCTAAAGTTTAATCCCAACACAATTTGAATATAAACGAAAACCTAAAAACATGAAACCCATCACCTAAGGTAGATCACAAAAGTTTAGCCTTGCATCTTCATGAATTCGGCAACAAGATCGGATTGGAACATGATTTGATGGATTGGAATGAGTTGGAGAAGATAATTGACCTCAAGAATCATCCAAGTTCGTCCCTTTTTGCTCCCAATCCGAATTAGAGTTTTTAGAATTGATAACCCTTCTTAAATATGGTCAAAATCCAGAAAATTACGTCAAATCCGACCCTACGACGTAAGTTACGTCCTTAGGGACGTAAATTACGTCCTTCCCATGATATACGTGGTTAGCCTCTGTCTTACGCCCCGAAAAACCATCAGTTTTAAAAAGGAAGTAACTTAATTCCTTTAGGATGTAAGTTACGTCGTATGCTCATTTGCACCAATTTTTTCATTTTCTTCATCTCTGTTCATCCATATATCATCCAATCTTTGTGCAACCTTTGAATATATCATTTAAGCTTCCCACACCTATAATTCAAACCTAACACAAAGTGATTACGCTCGATAGGAAAATCATATTAAAAGCATACATTTAAACATTTTAAACACATACAAACATGAACGCATCATATCCCCACACTTATCATTTGCTTTCCCCCAAGCAAACTCACTTAAGACATTACACTATCATTAAACAAATACGATCCAGCCATGTTTCACCTTCTATTAGCTAGGGTCCCAAGTCATATCCACTTACAGTTTCATACATGACGCTATAAATTTGTAAGCAAAGATATTACTTGTTTGAAATATGATTTATCTAACCAAGACAGCTTTCTAGTCCTCCTTATGCATGTAATCACACCTCTCACAAGTTTCACTCCTCTCGGTTAGTATCTGGTCTAGCAAAAGGCGTGCTAGTATATCAGGTAGTACTCTCAACCAAGAACAATTCATGATTACCATAAGCTTGCATAATGATCGTGACTCCTTCGTATAACACAAACCATACACACATCAAAAGGGCTTTGAAAGGTTGTAATGTAGGGCTTTGGGTTTAGGTATGGATACGGAATTTAGAGTGGCTAAAAGTGATGAAATCCAAATAAGAATATTGAACATACTACACAATACATAACCACTACATAGTGAATTTGGGTAAGCTTGACCCATATACAACATTATTATCACTGAACATGACATTCATATTGTGGTCATTTTGACCCATTATTTCTTCTCTTTTTTATTTTTATTTTTTTATTGATGATTATATCTAAACAATTTACTGCTTCTAACAATATTATATCTAAAATTTAGACAATATTTATTAGATTTCACCACACATGCTTAAAAAGTAAAAAGGTTTGAAAAGGCTAATGGGTTGATTCGGGTTTAAACAAAATGAAAAGGTTGGGGCTCAAAGTGGCGACTAGAGGATCATTTTAGGGTAGGATAATACAACTGAAAAAGGCTAATAACACAATGGTTCATCCTAGGGCCTTAATCATATATGTGCAGCAATTGGTTTATGATCTCGAAACATATCAATTATGCAAGTTCTGGAATAATGTCATCTTTCTGGTAAACACACATGAAAGGAAAATGAGCAATAACCTATTGATGTTCTAAGCTCACGCATAGGCTCAATTCTTACTAAAAAAATGATGGTGGATAGATTAAAGATGTAACAACATGCATAAAGAGTTCACTATCTAGCTAGTCACCCCGGTTAAACTTCCCAATCAATTTTCAAATTTGCTCCTTTTGTAGTAAGATAACCATGACTAAGGACCTTTGCTTGTATATAGGTTAAACATACTTTCATGATTTACATTGAAAAATTTAAGCTTTCATGCATAAATAAGTCATTTAGGGGCATTTTGAAAACTCTTGTTCAATCGATTTTTTTTCTCAATTTTAAATCTTTTTTACAATCTTCAATCTTACCCTCATCCCCACACTTAAAACTTTACATTGTCCTCAATGTAAACTTTAATATTGTTGTGTGAAACAAGGGTCCTAACCTTTACCCATGTGAAGTTGCAAAGCTAACTTTCCAATACGCATTATGCCTACCATGATTGTACTAAATGACACCAAACTAGCGAAGCTTTCAGATTTTAGAAAAAGTACATGAACCTGATCATAGATGATAAAGATGCCTTATCAGCAATATATGGTGGTTATGGGTCAACATAGATAAGTAAAGCCGCCCACACACACATTCCTTTATGCTCCTAAAGATCTATGAGCTTCCTCATACTTGAGTATTTGCATCTGGTGTTTAAAGCTAAAAAAATAATAAACAAAACAAAACAAAAGAAAGACTAAAAGAAACAATTCATTTCAGGTTGCCTCCTGATTAGCGCTAAGTTTTAGGTCTTCAGCCAGACCGTACCTCTCACACCCCAACCTTGATGGCGGAATCGTCGAGATGTGAGGATTAAGATTGTTCACAACCATATAACGCTATATTCAAATTATAAGTTTCAAAAGGAATTACAAACATAAGTCTCATACATGAAATAAGTTCAAACATAGCATAACAAAATATAATCTTTTTATTTCATTAACTAGGTCCAAGTCCTTGATTATTGCAAGCTTCAAAAGTTCACTTTAAACTTGACGTTTACCTGAAACATGATAAAAATAAAATGTCAACTAAAAATAGTTGGTGAGTTTCCAAGGTTTTCATACATAATATGATAAGCTTACAAGTAGCAATTCATGTCATAGGTCATAAGTTAGTAAGGTTATAGAACACATATCGTTACAACCAAACCTCGACTTGATTACAAGTATATATGATTGGCTAAGTGTATTTGGTTCCCATGATGAACAAGCATACGTCATCAGGAGCCGTCAATACCTCGGCTTTAGCACCAAATAGGCTTGTCAGGCCCAAAGATCTAAGACGTCGCCAGACTAGCAATAGTTAATGATTGCAAAAAAATATGTATCTCATATAAACACTTACAACACACAAATAACCATGAAAAAAATATGAATTGCAAGTGCTTACAAGTCTAAACGTTTTCAAGTGTATTATGTATAAGTAATCATGTTTCACCCCAAAATAGTGTGAATATAAAAAGGGGCAAGGAAAACTCACATGGTAAAATAAGTATAAGAATGAAGATTAATAAGATGATAATAAACGTTTTCCAAGATGAACGTCACAAGACACTTAAATATATATATATATATATATATATATATTATAAGATTTAGGTTAATAATAAGGTTTAACGATTAAATGCGAACTAGGGTCTCAATAAGGATTGGGTATATGGGGTTTTGTCAACAAATTATATTTAACAAGTGAATAACAATTATATTTTCATGAAATAGGTGATAAGAAATATATTTACATTTTTATACAAAAGTATGAAGGAGAAAGATATTTACAAAAATTTGAAGGGATTTGATTTAAGTTGAAATAAAATTTTATAACCAAATAAGATTAACACATGTTAAACAATTAATAAATAATAATAATATTAAAATGTGTGAACTAACAACCATTTTAAATTCATAAAAAAATTATACCCAAGTACAACCCTTGTTAAAAGAAAAACATATTATTTCAATTGTTTAATTCTAATAAAAATAATACAGAAAATGATTTGATACTTTTACAAATATTTAGAGCTTACAAAATTCATGTTTATATTTATTAAAATATTTTAGGACTTTATTTTGGGCTAAAAGCCCTTAAAAAATTGCATGAAGGCCCCCGAGTTAGAACCCGGGACCTCATGCTTACACACACACACCTTAACCATTGAACCAAGGCCTCAGCCGCGAGTTTTTATTGCTCTAGAAATCTTAAAAACCTTTATTGCCAGCCATACCCAAATCCACATGAACCCTAGATTCAATCGATCCCAAATTAAAGCACCAAATGATGTTATTAATCAAATTAACCATGGGGCTTTTTTTCCCCATAAAATTTCAAGCAGATAGATGTGTTTGTTTACCCGGATTAGTTTTGTAACGACGATGAATATGATAGAAACCGTCATGGCTATACAGCAATCGATTCAAGTGGCAAATGTTGATGAAACCCAAATTCGTTGTACAGAAAGCTTCCTAAGGACCTTATGGACGAAACCACACTATCAATTGAAGTTAAGAGAGCTCGGGAGAGGGGTCTTCGAATAAGCTGCAGGTTGCGACAGTGCGTGATCGATTAATGTGTTTTGTATGTTATCTGGTGAAATTGGTAATGGAAATCGATTAGAGGTAGTTAAAAGATTGCTCAGTTTCAATTAATTGAGTTAATATTGCTTCTTAATGTGCGAACGACTATGGAGTGTAAATGGTTTCGGTTATACAATGTTTGGGGTGTTATAACCAGTGTTAAAGCTCGGTTAATGTGATTTATGGGGTTCGAATCAAGTTCCCGAAGTGATTGGAAACGGGTTGGATAAAGAAAAACGATGAATTTCGATGGTTTTCGGGGTGGCCGGAGTTTGGCCGGATTTTGGCCGAAAAAACGGGATTGAGAATGGGGGTGGGGTTTGGGTTTTGAAATGTTACACAATGGTCCCTGCAGTTTGTTTCTTATTATTTTATGCTCAAAGTTTCTATTTAAAGTTCATAAAATAACATATTAACCCCTTAAACTTTATTACCTTAAATTTTAATCACATTTAAGATTATTAACTTATAAATTATTATAAGTATCATTATTATTATAAATTTTATCATTAACATTACTATTATTATTAACAATATGATTATTTTCGTTATTTGTTATTATTAATAATATTATTATTATCTTAGTTATTATTATTATTATTATAACTATTAGTAATATTAATATTATTTATTATTATGTACAATTTATAAACTATGGCCTTTCAAATTAAAGCATTTAAAGACAAATTAAAAGATAAGCATAAGTAATCCATAAATTTCATAATAGGTATAAATAGTCCTTACAAGAACTTAACAAGATTAACTTTTAATTTAACGAAAAATACGAGATGTTACAGTCTCCCCAACTTAAAAGAATTTCGTCCCGAAATTAAGAAAGCAATGAAACTATAAGAACAAAAACGGTTACTTCTTCTTCATGTGCTCCTCACGTTCCCAAGTAAATTCAGCGCCACGTTTATTCTCCCAACGAACCTTGAAGATTGGGGTTGTTGTGGTTCTAGTTTTCTTCATTATGCGGTCCATGATTTCAACAGGTTTCTCGACAAAATGCAATGACTCGTCAATCTGGATATCTTCCAACGGGACATGCAGACTTTCCTCAGCCAAGCACTTTCTCAAATTTGAGACGTGGAATACAGATGAACTCCACTAAGGTCGGAAGATAACTCTAGTTGGTAGGCCACCTTTCCAACCCTTTTCAGGATTTTAAAAGGTCCTACAAATCTCGGAGCTAGTTTACCCTTCTTGCCAAAGCGAACAACACCCTTCCATGGTAAAACCTTAAGAAGAACCATCTCCCCAACTTGGAATTCCAATGGCTTACGTCGCTTGTCAGCATAGCTCTTTTGACGACTTCTCGCCACTTCAAGGTTCTTGCGGATGATAGAAACTTTATCGGTTGTCTCTTGTATAAGTTCAGGACCAGTGATGAAGTTTTCACCAATGTCGGTCCAGCAGATCGGTGAACGACATTTACGACCATAAAGCGCTTCAAACAGTGCCATCTTGATACTCGAATGATAACTATTGTTATACGAAAATTCCGCGAGCGGTAGATGCGTATCCCAATCACCACCAAAGTCAAGGACACACAGGCGTAGCAAATCCTCCAAGGTCTGGATCGTTCGCTCGGTTTGACCATCAGTTTGAGGATGGTAAGCCGTGCTTAGGTCCAATTAAGTACCCAAGAGTTCTTTCATAGACGATCAAAAGTGCGAAGTGAAACGAGCGTCTCGGTCGGATATGATATGCAAAGGTACCCCATGACGAATTACAATCTCATCAACATATATCCGAGCCAACCTTGATGTCTTGTAAGTGTCATGTATGGGTATAAAATGTGCCGATTTGGTCAATCAGTCAACGATCACCCATATGCTATCATGTCCTTGAGAGGTTCGGGGTAGTTTAGTTATGAAGTCCATGGATATGTGTTCCCACTTCCACATAAGGATCTCGGGTGCTCAAGTAATCCACTTGGACGTTGATGTTCAGCTTTAACCTTCGTACACGTGAGGCACTTAGCTATGTAAGTCGCTATATCCTTCTTCATTCCAGGCCACCAATATTGACTACGTAGATCCATGTACATTTTATCGAAACCAGGATGAATAGAATATCGAGTTTGATGAGCCTCGTTCATGATAAAGGTATGAATATTATCGCGATTTGGAACCCAAATTCGATTTGCAAAGTACATCAATCCATTGGGTTTCGTTTCCAATCAGATTAAAAGATTATGCTTCAGCTCATCGTTCATTCTTCCTTCTTGTTGCACCACTTGTTGAGCCTCCAAGATACTAGACTCGATGTCACTATCTATTCTCAAGTTTTGTAGCAGTACAGTAGTCTCGTTGACATCTAGTCGGATCTCAGTATCGAACTCACCCAAAGTGTCAAACCATTGACGTCGATTGCAAATTTCTTGGAACGAGATTGTCTTGTTGTGACTCTTTCGACTTAGAGCATCGGCTACAACATTTGCCTTACCAGGATGGTATCGAATGTCATAATCGTAGTCACTAATCAACTCCACCCAACGTCGTTGTTTCATATTGAGATTTTTTTGATTAAAGATGTGTTGAAGGCTTTTATGATTGGTGTAGACAATGCATTGAGTACCATACAGGTAATGTCTCCAAATCTTCAAGGCAAAAACGACAACTCCAAGCTCGAGATCATGTGTTATGTAATTCACCTCATGGACCTTCAATTGTCTTGATGCATAAGCTATGACGTTTCCTCGTTGCATGAGAACACAACCAAGGTCTTGTTTTGATGCATCACAATATACGGTGAAATCATCATTTCCATCGGGTAGGGTCAAGATAGGAGCATTGCACAGTTTGTGCTTTAACGCTTCAAAAGTTTCTTCTTGCTCGGAACCCCACTCGAAGGGTTTATTCTTTTGAGTCAAAGACGTGAGCGGTTTCGCGATACTCGAGAAGTTGGCAATGAATCGTCGACAATAACCAGCAAGACTGAGAAAAGAACGAACTTCGGTAGGAGTTGTAGGAACACACCAATTCTTCACAGCTTTCACCTTTGCAGGATCAATGTGAATTCCTTGGCTATTCACCACGTGTCCTAGAAATTGAACTTCCTCGAGCCAGAAGTCACACTTCGAGAACTTCGCGTACAATTGCTCTTTCTTCAACAATTCAAGAACCAATCTCAAATGCAGTTCATGATCGGTGTTGGACTTGGAGTAGATAAGTATGTCATCAATGAAGATGATCACAAACTTGTCTAGATAAGGCTTGCATACTCGGTTCATGAGATCCATGAAGACAACTGGAGCATTGGTTAAACCAAAAGGCATCACCATAAACTCATAGTGCCTATAACGAGTACGGAACGTGGTCTTTGGGATGTCATCATCATGGACTCGTAATTGATGATATCCAGAACGTAAATCGATCTTCGAGAAAATAGCAGCTCCTTGAAGTTGATCAAACAAGTCATCGATACGAGGGAGAGGATAACGATTCTTGATGGTAAGCTTGTTAAGCTCACGATAGTCGATGCACATACGAAACTCCATCTTTCTTCTTCACGAAAAGAATAGGTGCACCCCAAGGCGAAGAACTAGGACAGATGAAGCCCTTCTCGAATAGCTCTTGAAGTTGACTAGAGAGTATTTGCATTTCCAATGGTGCAAGCCGATATGGTGACTTAGCCACGGGGTTTGCTCCCGATATCAAGTCAATTTTAAACTCAACTTCACGCACGGGAGGTAGAGCACTAAGGTCATCGGGAAATACTTCAGGAAAGTCTCTTATGATAGGGACATCCTTAAGTTCTTTCCCTTTGACTTTCATGTTGACCACGTAAGCCAAGAAGGCCATATACTTCTTGCTTAAGCACTTTCGAGCTTGAGTGCAAGAAATGAGTTTAAGCCCTTTGGAAGATTTTTTGCCGAACACTTTCAAAGTATCCCCAGAAGGTAACGGTATACGGATGCACTTCTCGAAACAAATGATCTCGGCATGGTGTTTGGCTAACTAATCCATACCAATGATGACATCGAAGCTTCCAAGTTTCATCGGAATAAGATCAATAAGGAAATCGTGTGTGTCAAGACTTAAGATGCAATCACGAATAACGACATCAACGGTGATCGGTTCTCCATCGGCAACTTCAACAGTGAGAGGTCTTTCTAGTTTCGTATGTGGCTTAGCAAGTATGGATTCAAACTCTAACGAAACAAAACTCTTATCGGATCCAGAATCAAATAGGACATAGGCATAAGTTTTATTAATAAGAAACATACCTGTTCAATTTTTAAGGTATTTAACGATACAAGTAATGTATGAAAAGAATCGGATCACAAAAGTTAAAGGTAAGTTAACATACCATTCACCATATCGTTGTTTGCTTGTGTTTGGTTAGCGTTGATGTTGAAAGCACGTCCTCGGGCTTGTGGAACATTACCTACAAAACGAGGGTATTATGGGCGGAAATGACCAGGTTCCCTACAGTTGTAGCAAAAACGATTTGTGACCACGGCGGCATTGTTAAGTGCACGGTGGCAAGTCGTCACCAAATGACCATATTTACCGCATAAGGTGCAGATACGGCACAGTTGATTCCCCGGATGATGATACCTACAAGTGTTGCACATAGGTTGAGGACCAGCATAGGCCCTAGCCCAGGCACTTATGCCACAGGTGTTGCCGCAGGTACAAGTTGTCTTTGGGGTTGTTTGGGTGCAGCCACGGCATAGTTGCGTGCCGGTGTAAACTTGCGCTTCTTGTTGTTGTTGTTGTGAGACGGTTCAGCTTTAGTCTCCTTAACGGCCTCGGTAGCCGTCTTCTCCACCTTCTTTGCACCCTTCACAGACATGGTGCCCGCTCGTATATGGTTCTCGGTGAGTTGAGCGGTGATAGTGATGGCTTCTTCCAAGGTTGTGGGTCGGCTACCCACCACAACATCTTGAATTTAGGGTGGTACACCCTTTATGAACTTCTCAATGTTACGGGGGATAGTGTCGATCATATGGAGCAGTAGTATACTCAACTCATGATGCCTAGTCGAGTAGGCCAAATGGTCACCACCATCTTGCTTCAAGTTCCAAAACTCCTCCTCCAACTTTTGCAGTTTGCTTCTCGGGCAAAACTTTGCGATGGCGATGTTCTTGAACTCTTCCCAAGTAAGTGCCAAAATAGCATAAGCTCCTTGATTTCTCTTCTCGCTATTCCACCAGGTAAGTGCCTTTTGTTGGAGCATACTAGTGGCATAACGAACTTTGAGTGCCTCGGGACACTCACAGTTGACAAAAGTGTTCTCCATGCTCTCGAACCACTCAAGAAGACCAGTGGCTCCTTCCTTGCCACTAAAACTAGTGGGCTTGCAAGAGCTAAAGTGCTTGAAAGTGCAAGTTCGATTGTTGCACCCTAGGTTAGCACTATTCTCTCCTTGACCATTTCTATTATTGGTAGAGTTGGTCATTAAGGTGCTATTGAGTTTAGCAACCATGGTTGGGATGACATCAGCCATTTGTCGAGCAATCATGGCGACTAGCTTACGATCGGAACTTCCACGCTTTCCATGATGATGAGACATGCTGGAATATGTCAAAATGAGTTAGACACGAGAAAGAGAATAACAAGGATTATAATTCAACAGGGATAAGGCAAGGGTTGTAAGGCCAATGGAATGGTTCCATTTGGTAACGCATTACCATTTGGAAACGTTGACACGTCAAGGTAAGTTGACCCATTCGCCTTAGAAATTTGTGTATGTTGACCATAGTTTATCACTCATCCCAGAAATCCCCAAGTAAGTATAACTAGTCCTGTAGGATTTATGTGATATGCTTGCCTTAGCCTGAAGGCCTTTTGCCAGGAAAACCAGAATACAAGTGTCTATGTGTCACGCAAATTTCTTAGGTTCATGAAATCAAAACCTTGATGAGATTTTCATAGATTTGACATAAGTCTAAAGATTCAAGTCATAAGCATAAGTATACGATTCCACGTGTCGTCGAGAATAAGATTAAGAAGTTTCATTTGTCAGGGAGAGTCAAAGTGTTAAGGTAAGTTTAGGGAGACAAGTAACAAAGTTTAAACTATTACAAGGCAAACCTATGCTAAGGCATCAAGTTGCACATAAGTATGGCATAGCATTATGTAGCATGCAAACAATATATATATTTTTTACAAGAATAGCAATCCTATTCTATAAGGTTCATGCATAAACTATAGTCTAGGTCACCATTTTTAATAACCTAAATCCCTATAGTTATGTGCTCTGATACCAATCTATCACACCCCAACCTTGGACGGCGAAATCGTCGAGATGTGAGGGTTAAGATTGTTCATAGCCACATAACGTTATATTTAAATATAAATATTCAAATTATAAGTTTCAAAAGGAATTACAAACATAACTCTCATACATGAAATAAGTTCAAACATAACATAACAAAATTTAATCTTTTTATTTCATTAACTAGGTCCAAGTCCTAGATTATTGCAAGCTTCAAAAGTTCACTTTAAACTTAAGGATTACCTGAAACATGATAAAAATAAAAGGTCAACTAAAAATAGTTGGTGAGTTTCCAAGGTTTTCATACATTTACAAGTAGCAATTCATGTCATAGGTCATAAGTTGGTAAGGTTATAGAACACATATCGTTACAACCAAACCTCGACTTGATTACAAGTATATATGATTGGCTAAGTGTATTTGGTTCCCATGATGAACAAGCATACGTCATCAGGAGCCGACAATACCTCAGCTTTAGCACCAAATAGGCTTGTCAGGCCTAAAGATCTAAGACGTCGCCAGGCTAGAAATAGTTAATGATTGCAAACAAAATATGTATCTCATATAAACACTTACAACACACAAATAACCATGACAAAAATATGAATTGCAAGTGCTTACAAGTCTAAACATTTTCAAGTGTATTATGTATAAGTAATCATGTTTCACCCCAAAATAATGTGAAATATAAAAAGTGGCAAGGAAAACTCACATGGAAAAATAAGTATAAGAATGAAGATTAATAAGATTGATAATAAAATGTAAGGCCCCGTTCCCGGAAACCTCACAGTTGGTCAATCACAGTAGTTAAAACATTAAACATTATAATTATACAAACTTAAGCAGCGGAAATGATTTATCAAAAACCATTCATTTCATTTAAAACACTGTTGTTAAGCAATACATCATCATTAACTGTTTACAAAAGAATTGTTTATATGCATTACAAAACAACAACAACATAGAGTACGAATGGATGTCAGTCTTTTCCTACCGAGTAGCTTCACCCTCGTGCCATCCTCAGCAATAATTACCTGCCAACTGAAAATGTATAAAAGTCAGCGTTGCTGAGTGAGTTATAGTTTTAAAAGTAATATAATACTTTCTATATGTTGTATATGAAAATACTCTTTTTTGTAACATACAACTCTGTACTGTATATGCGAGCACGCATTAACTATATAAACAGATAATGTTCGTTCTCTTTACTGTATGCCTTGTCTGTTCTGTAAACATTTATCTTTATCTTTCACTTTCTGTACGGACCAATGAGCAATACCCCAACTGTATGCACGATGGAAAACGGGTGATGAGCCATCTATATCCCTCGAAAGGGTCAACTATATCTGTCGAAAGGGTCAACTATATCCCTTGAAAGGGTCAACTGTATCCCTCGAAAGGGTCAACTGTACCGTATACAAGGCCAACCCAATCACCCAAGGCACGCTGCAAAGGTCCTGCCAATCTTAATTGATTGGCCCTGTGTGCATAATAGGGTAGCTAACCCGCAACACAGTTGAGCTAACGACAACATGGTCGTGTACCTCCTGTAAGCTTGCAAGACTTGTTAACATTTTATTAATGTTCCTCTTCTTTTCTTTATTGCTCTTTCTCTTTATTATTACGATATACTTTACGTTACGATAATAAACATACCACGTAAAGTCACATACTATAAGTAATAATAATAATAACAATAATAATAATAAGGAACAATTATAACTATGCATGAAACATCATCATAAATAAGCCCTAGTCAACCCTCGGTCAAAACCCTAAAAGCACAGACTCCCAGAAAATTTTGTAAAAATTTCTAAGTGCTTAGACGCTTTGGCACTATTTGGGCGCATGAGCCCTGTTTGGGCGTTTCATCACTATGTAGGCGCATCAGCCAACACTTAATCCTTTTATCCCTTAGGCACATGAACTATTCAGGCGCATGGGCACTATTCGTGCGTATGAACACTTAGGCGCATGGGTTAACGCATGAACACTTAGGCGCATGAGCCACTTGGGCGCATGGGCACTATTGGGGCGCATGGCCCTACACTTAGTCGACCGACTAAAATTTCTAGGCGCATGGACCACTGTTCAGGCGCATGGGCTGTACTTAAACATTTCTAAGGTAATCTTAGGCGCATGGGCTACTGTTCAGGCGCATGGATTACACTTAGATCCTTCTAAGGCATTTTCAGGCGCATGAGCCTTATCTAGGCGCATGGACCTCCTGTGTAACATGTTTCTAGTATGTTTTCAAACCCAATCATCAAACCCATCTGTTCTAAGCTTAATAGGGCTATTCTAAACATGAACAACTTATAAGCATTCAAGAATCAACATCCAATCATGTACCTTACATACGGGTAAACATACATAAGCTTTGAAAATCATTTTAATACATTTTCAGCCCCAAAGATAGCTTAAAACAAGTAAAAACCAGGGTCTAGAACTCACCTGATGCAACTTGGGTGTTTCTTCCTTTCTAACCTGCTTGCAATTGAGTTCAAACGTCTAAAAACAACACCAAACACACACACCCGAGCTCATAACATAAGCATGTAACCGGAATATAACCCGTCATAAACACTTAAAAATTACGAATTCTTACCTTGAATTCAATTTCTTTTCTTCCTCTTATCTTCAACCGAGAGTTCCTTTGCTCTCTCTCTCTCTAAAACCGAAGAAAATAGTGATGTGAAGTGAGGGTGGGCGACCATGCCCACCTTTACACCAACTTTTTCAAAGATTTGTCCTTTTGGACACTTTTAGTCCCTCCACTTGGACTTTATTGCTTTTCTTTCATTTATTCTTCACGTCTTGTCTTTTTTAAAATAACTGGGTGTTACATAAACGTTGTTCCAAGATGAACGTCACAAGGCACCTAAATATATATATTATAAGATTAAGGTTAATAATAAGGTTTAATGATTAAACGCGAACTAGGGTTTCAATAAGGATTGGGTATTTGGGGTTTTGTAAACAAATTATATTTAACAAGTGAATAACAATTATATTTTCATGAAATAGGTGATAAGAAATATATTTACATTTTTATACAAAAGTATGAAGGATAAGACATTTACAAAAATTTGAAGGGATTTGATTTAAGTTGAAATAAAATTTTATAACCAAATAAGATTAACACGTGTTAAACAATTAATAAATAATAATAATATTAAAATGTGTGAACTAACAACCATTTTAAATTCATAAAAAAAATTATACCCAAGTACAACCCTTGTTAAAAGAAAAACATTTATTTCAATTGTTTAATTCTAATAAAAATAATATAGAAAATGATTTGATACTTTTACAAATATTTAGAGCTTACAAAATCCATGTTTATATTTATTAAAATATTTTAGGACTTTATTTTGGGCTAAAAGCCCTTAAAAAATTGCATGAAGGTCCCCGGGTTCGAACCCGGGACCTCATGCTTACACACACACACCTTAACCATTGAACCAAGGCCTCAGCCGTGAGTTTTTATTACTCTAGAAATCTTATAAACCTTTATTGCCAGCCATACCCAAATCCACATGAACCCTAGATTCAATCGTTCCCAAATTGAAGCACCAAATGATGTTATTAATCAAATTAACCATGGGGCTTTTGTTCCCCATGAAATTTCAAGCAAATAGATGTGTTTCTTTACCCGGATTAGTTTTGTAACGACGATGAATATGATAGAAACCGTCACGGCTATACAGTAATCGATTCAAGTGGCAAACGTTGATGAAACCCAAATTCGTTGCACAGAAAGCTTCCTAAGGACCTTATGGACGAAACCCCACTATCAATTGAAGTTAAGAGAGCTCGGGAGAGGGGTCTTCGAATAAGTTGCAGGTCACGATAGGGCGTGATCGATTAATGTGTTTTGTATGTTATTAGGTGAAATTGGTAATGGAAATCGATTAGAGGTAGTTAAAAGATTGATCAGGTTCAATTAATTGAGTTAATATTGCTTCTTAATGTGCGAACGGCTATGGAGTGTAAATGGTTTCGGTTATACAACGTTTGGGTGTTACAACCGGCGTTAAAGAACGGTTAATGTGATTTATGGGGTTCAAATAAAGTTCCCGAAGCGATTGGAAAAGGTTTGGATAAAAAAACGATGAATTTCAATGGTTTTCGGGGTGGCCGGAGTTTGGCCGGAGTTTGGCCGGAGTTTGGCCGGAGTTTGGCCGGAGTTTGGCCGGAAAAACGGGATTGAGAATGGGGGTGGGGTTTGGGTTTTGAAATGTTACACAATGGTCCCTGCAGTTTGGTTCTTATTATTTTATGCTCAAAGTTTCTATTTAAAGTTCATAAAATAACATATTAACCCCTTAAATTTTATTACCTTAAATTTTAAACACTTTTAAGATTATTAACTTTATAAATTATTATAAGTATCATTATTATTATAAATTTTATCATTAACATTACTATTATTGTTAACATTATGATTATTTTCGTTATTTGTTAGTATTAATAATAATATTATTATCTTTGTTTTTTATTATTATTATTATAACTATTAGTAATATTAATATTATTATGTATAATTTAATAAACTATAGCCTTTCAATTAAAGCATTTAAAGACAAATTAAAGGATAAGCATAAGTAATCCATAAATTTCATAATGGGCATAAGTAGTCCTTACAAGAACTTAACAAGATTAACTTTTAATTGAACGGAAAATACGAGATGTTACAGTACCTGCGGCCATTTATGGTGGTCGAGTAGGATGCTTGACTCTGGTATTCTTCAAATGATCTGGTGGATCTTTAACTAGATCTCATTGTGACCCAAACATCAATGCCTCAACTTTGTCTTTTATAGAATCAAGTGGATCGTCAACTTTTTTCTTCATTTTATTCTTCTTATCTTTTGTTTCCATCATCGTAATTGACTTTTTCTCTTCTTTTAATTCATCAATTCCTTCAAGTCCATATGCTTAACCCTATCATACTTAAAACCATTCTCAAAATCGGTGTTCGTGCTTACATATGTAGTATAAGTAGGAACACACACGTTAGTCATATCTACCGTAGAAACTTCATCATTAAAAAATAATTAACCGACTTGGAAAATACATCAAAACGTAACTTACGAGTTTCATAGCTCATTTTCATTGTTCTATCTCTATAATTGATTTGATCAGCAGTTGCTAAAAATGGTCGACCAAATATGACCTTCGGTTGCTCATTTGTCTCGGTGCATAGTCAAGCACCATAAAGTCCACTTGGTAGTGAAATCCTCCCAACTTAATTATAACATTCCTTACCATCCCTCGAGGACTTTTTTGAGTTAAGTTAGCTAACACCACAGTGGTGTTAACTTCCTTAAATAAGCGAAGTCATACTGATCATATAACATACCTGGCAAGATACTAACAGTTGCTCCATAATCCAAAAGTGCTCTTTTTATCTTCAACTTCCTTACTTTTATTAGAATGATTGGTGCTCCTAGATCACTATCTTCCACTTTAGCGACTTTCTCTTCCTTATCTGCAACTTGTTGTGGAAAAGGAGTAAAGTTATTGTCAATAATTAAAGAGTCAGGAAGGATACTAACTGAATTGATATGAAAATTTCTCATGTTTTCCGTGTTGGTTCCTTGATGTTGAGGATTGATTGTGGTATCACTCGGTAGTTTCCTAGGGTTCCTCTTAATTTGAGCTACATCTTCAGCTAATTGTCCCACTTGCTTGTTTAAAGCTTCATAAGCTTTATCTCTGATTTCATTCTCCCTCTTATTCTCTTGCATATTCTCTTTCATCATGTTCATTAACGCATCTAAGTTTGCATTTGTTGAGTCTTCACCACCAACTTGTCCCGATGGAGAATTTCCTTGATAACTTCATGATGAACTCCCTTGTTGACCCCCATGATTGTAGCTCCCTTGATTTTTTCTTGAGAATATGAAGTTCTTTGATAACCACTTGGATTGTAATTCCCTTGTGTTCTATTTTGATATGTTTGACCCCTTGATTATTGCCTTGAAAATTAGGATTCATTTGAATTGAAGCATTATCATATTTGAAATTAGGATGATTTCTCAATCCAGGATGGTAAGTATTGGAAGTCATATCGAATTGCTTCCTATCTCCATAAACTTGATTGACTTCCTCACTTCTTCCTATTACCAAGGGACAAGACTCACTATTATGACCCAATTCACCACATTCTTCACATACATCATAGCCCACATTTGCAACCTCCTTCACTCCTGTTCTTTCTAGCTTTGCCAATTGTTTTTCCAACGATGAAATTCTCTCTTTAGTTTCATAATCAACCGTGATTGATCTTGCCACATTAGATTTTGATCGCCTACTAGCAGAAGCTTGTGCTTTGGAGTTCCTACACATCCTCTCTAGAAATTCCCAATTTGCATCCTCATGGTTAGAAAGGAATGTGCCATTGCTTGTAGAATATAAATACTTCCTCTCTTCATTGGTCAATCCATCCGAAAAAGCCTTAATCAACTCCCAACTTTCAATTCCATGATGTGGGCACATACGGATCAGTTCCTTAAACCTTGTGAATGCTTGATGAAATTGTTCTCCTGCTTGTTGTTAAAAGGATCGAATAGCGTCTCTCGCGTCACTAGTTTTACCCATAGAATAGTATTCATCCAAAAATGTTTGTTGCATTTCTTGCCATGTGTGAATACTATTATCAGGTAAAGTGAGGAACCATTGCTTCGCTCTATCTTTCAAGGTGAATTTATACAATCGCAGCCTCACTTCATCTTATGTAAAGTGATTTCCAACAATAGTACTACATATGGCATCAAATTCAGCAAGATGCACATATGGTTCTTTGGTTGCAGTGCCTCTAAATGCAAGAAGAATGGTGAGATAATGAGGGTACATCAAAAGCTCTTCCTCTACAATTTGGAGGGGTAATAGGATTTGGGTTTTCAGAAATAGCAGGGTTGAAATGACTATCCACACCTCGTACTTGAGCTCTTTGAGGTCTTCTTGGTTGATTGGCATTGTTGTTAACCTTACCCTGTTGTTGGTTGATAGGTGGTGCATTCCACCCATGTTGATTATTCCCCCGATTGTTATTTTCATTTTGTCCATCCGCCACCAAAATTTCCATCCCAAGCATCATAATTTGCACCATTATGAAGTTCTTCATTGTTATTCCATTCATATTCATAATCTTCATCACCGTATGAACACTATGCATGCTCATATGATCAAATTCATCACCTTGCTTGAGGTTATTTTGATTCACATTGTTGGGTGGTGTTTGATTCAGGTTATTGTTATGGTTGTTATTTGGTGGTGGGGGTGAATTTGGGTTTTGATTTTGGTTATTAGGAGGGGGGTTTGGATTTTGAGGTGGTTGGTTATTTGGTTTTCCATTTGGGTCGAATCAGATGAACTGCCAGCTGCTTGATCAATAGCTTGTGAAATTGATGTAGTTGGTAGCCCTGATCGATGTAGAACACGATTATACATTGCTGATTTCTCTATCTCTGGATCGAATACTAATGGTGATTTCCTACCCGAATAGCGAGTATGCATGCAATCTGTCACCTACACAATGAAAACACCAAGCGTAACAAGGAAATAAAGAATTAAAGCAAAATGAATAACAAAAACTAAAAACAAATCAAATAGCAAAACACCAAGCACACCGATTCCTCGACAACGACGCCAAAATTTGATCGATGTCGAAGTACCAATCAAATAAGATGTAAGATGTGTGTTCCTATTCACCTTAACTAGTTAGGGTAAGTAGGGTTGTCGAACCTCGTGGAATTAGTGGTTGGTGTGTTGTACTTTGATTTGTAAGAAAATGGATTATCAAACTATTGCCTCTTGGCTGTGGAAAGTGAATTTTAGAATGATTAACAACTTAATTAAGAAAATATATTGCAAGTAATGAAAATTGATTAGAAGACGATTATGAAAAATGGTAATCCACCCCGGGATTCAGGTTTGGTTTTTGTTAATCGCCTAGTTCAACTCAGTGGAAAATCCTTAATGGGGATTCTATACGTGTAATGATTAAGTGACAGAGATAACCAAATTTTAACGGGTCTTAGTACACCATGTGAATTGAATTAACAATCAAAACCTTGCAATCATACAACTTGCGCATAATTATATGAAATTCAAATCAAGATTTACTAAAACAATTGTTTAAACAATCAAGCCACAAGTTAAACTCAATAAAGAACTTAAAGGGTTCTAAAGTTTAATCCCAACACAATTTGAACATAAACGAAAACCTAAAAACACGAAACCTATCACCCAAGGTAGATCACGAAAAGTTTAGCCTTCGCATCTTCATGAATTCGGCAACAAGATCGGATTGGAACATGATTTGATAGATTGGAATGAGTTTGAGAAGTAGAATTAACCTCAAGAATCGTCCAAGTTCGTCCCTTTTTGCTCCCAATCCGAATTAGGGATTTTAGAATTGATAACCCTTCTTAAATATGTTCAAAATCCGGAAAATTACGTCAAATCCGACCCTACGACGTAAGTTACGTCCTTAGGGACGTAAATTACGTCCTCCCCCATGATATACGTAGTTAGCCTCTGTCTTCTATCCAAAAAACTATTAGTTTTAAAAAGGACGTAACTTAATTTCTTTAGGACGTAAGTTACGTCGTATGCTCATTTTGCATCAATTTCTTCATTTTCTTCATCTCTTTTCATCCATATATCATCTAATCTTTGTGCAACCTTTGAATACATCATTTAAGCTTCCCACACCTATAATTCAAACCTAACACAAAGTGATTACACTCGATAGGAAAATCACGTTAAAAGCATACATTGGAACAATTTAATCACATACAAAACATGAACGCATAAGTTATAAATGTGTATTTTTTGATAACATATAACTTATATAATGTTAGCAGCATACATGCTAACATATAATACTAAATTTTTATTAGACTTTGTGCACAAATTCTTATTCAAAATAAGATAAAACAAGCAAGTGAATAAGTACACTCATTTACTCTAAATTTAGAGTCTAGGGCAATATAATTTTTGTTACACTACGTTGGTGAAGGTTTAATAATGACAATGATTATGGTCCTAAAGCTCCTTATCTAGATCCACCATAAAGTTTAAGAAAGAAGGGTAATTGGCATAATTTAGTGATTTCAAATTTTTAATCAAGGGAAGGAGGCAACTATCGGCGTGACCACACTCACTTTTTAGGACCATGCGCCACTTTTGCCCAACGGGGCAATGTTTTATGCCCCACGTCCTTGCCACATCACCCATATTCACTCTCTATTGAAATATAACACATAGTCTAAAATAATATAAATACATATGGTAGTTTCTTATTTGTCAATGCTACTAAATTTCAATTTAAATATAATATAACGGAGTATGTGCCTAAAAGATCCATGATTAATGTGATCATTTTTCCTTGGCATGACGTGGAATATTTAGATACAACAAACATACATGGCCACACATCATTTTTAGATTACATATTTATTATTTAATCATTTCATATAGTTTTAAAACTAAAAAATGGAATATACATTCTACTCTTCAACAATAGTAAACTAAATCAATCCTTGTATAGTAAATCATACACGCAAAACTAGTATTTAATAAACACTATTTATATTCTCTTATACTATAAACGTAAGTTGTTAATCAAACTAGAACACTAATTTTGCTGGTCAATCTTTAGTTTGTGGTTAGGCTTGTGATCCAAGACGAAGATTTGCTCATGGTGCGTGTGGGTTGCAACTCAATTTTGCAGCACTTAGTCCATCACTAGCTCCGTTTGTTGTTGCTACCCACTCAGCCATGAGTCCTCTGCATGTTCTTTTTATATTTCTACAATATTTGCTCTATCAAAGTGTTCTTTAAACCATTATAATATATCACTACTAATCTACAAAGAAAACAAAGAAAGTGAGTTGTGTCACATATAACATAGAGGATCATGCTAGAACCTCTTGGTTGCTACTCATGAACGTGCAAATGTGAGAGACTAACGGTTATGATCATGAACAAAACAAAACGAAGCCTCATATCACCAATTTCTTTAAAGAATCTTTTAGTCAAGAGCGGATGACGAGTTCTATTGCAAGATTTATGCCTCCTAATTTTACTTGGGGTGAAAAGATAGAACTCAAAATAAAGATAAGTAGAAAACATGATCACCACTTGTTTGTTGAAAAGGATCAGGATCTAGTTTGATCAATTAGATTAAGATTTACAGCAGGATAGCACACAATTAGACGAAATTTTAGCAAGAATAGTATGAATATTCAATCAAACAGTAACGGTTTAGAGAGAGAAAGTTTTCTGCAAAAAGAATGTTTTCATTCACGCACATGCTTCACAATACAAGGAAATTAGGTCACCATTCCTTTTATAAAGGAATGTGATATCATCTGACGTCACTTGATAGTGACAGCTAACTGATTTATACAAACAACTGAATGTAAACTAAACTACTGAAGATGTCCACAACAACTGAGGACACCTTCACTAAAAGCCAAGTATAAGCTAACATTACAACTACTGAAGTTATAACATCTGAAGTGTAAGAACTTCAGATGTTTTACATAATATAAAACTACTGATTACAAAATACTGAAAAGTAAACCATCACAACTACTGAAGAGAACTGCTTCAGCTGTTGTGACAACTTCTGAGAACTTTGTCTTCAAACTTTGTCTTCAGCTGTTGTCTTCAGAGTTTGTCTTCAGAGTTTGTCTTCAGACTTTGTCTTCAGACTTTATCTTCAGCTGTTGTCTTTAGACTTTGTCTTCAGCTGTTGTCTTCAGAGTTTGTCTTCAGACTTTGTCTTTAGACTTTGTCTTCAGACTTTGTCTTCAGCTATTGTAGACCGCTTCAGTTGTTTTGATGTCTGTGGGACTTAAAGGTTTTTCTGATCTGGCTCATTGGTTCTTTTGGTCCAACAAACTGCCCCTGAACCAATGCAGCCAAAACCTTTAAGATTATTGAAGTCCCACTTATTGGTAGAAACATTATCTGGATCAGCTCAGAAATCTTCAAATTAAGCTCAGGCTAGGGAAGGGGTTTCAGAAGGTTTGATTGGCAAAGGATGAATGGGAACTCTATCTTGGGGAATTGGACACAGAGCTGTTACCCCATCCATGAGACCTACTTCCCAATGATAAGTCTGTAAGACTCTCTGACATAGGCCTCAAGGAAAACAACTTGTTCTTCCATTGCGAGTTCTTCAGTTTCACTTTCAAAAAAGAACTCAGACCCATAGTACTCTGATAAGTACTTAACATGCTTTCCATTCTTCAGCTCCACAGTAGTTATTTCTCTGTATGCAAACTCATCAGGATGAGTGCCTTCAAGCAACAACTGGAGCTCATTTCTTCTTATTTCTTCAAGCTTCTTGTAGATCAACCCCTTCTTTACCATTTTGTTTTCTAGTAAAGTTTGTGGAGTCATCTTAGACTTTTAAGCTCTCTTGAAGTCATCAAGGATTTCCCGGGGTGACACTACAATGGCCAGCATTATCACAGCATCTACAATCTTTTTTACTTGGCCATTGTATCTACTTGGAATCTTCTTTTTATGAATTCTGTCACTTACTCTAGGGTCAGGCCAAATTCTCACTCTCTCTTTCTGATATTGAAATGTAAATCTAAGAGCATACAACCTCTGAGCATGTTTGTTCATAGCTTGTATGGATGAAGACTTAGGAAACTCTTTATCAATCATCCTTAACAGCAGCTCATTATGTTGTTTGTGCTGTTCTTCTGGACTTTTACCATTTGCCTTTGGAAGTCAGGTGTGATTGTTGTTGGTTGACTCCTGGGCTCAGGCATCTTTATTTTAAGAATAGCAGAGATTGGCAGACTATCATCCTCATCATCTTCTTCTTATTCCATCCTCAACACCCTTCTCTTCCTCTTGGGTGCATCATTGGTAGTGGGTTGAGTGGGTTTCTTGGGTAAAGGAGTTGGTTTTGAGGGTTGTGAAGTTGGTTGTTTTGGTTTGGGAGATTGTACAGGCTGCTCTAGCATCTTGGTTGTGAGTGAAGCTTTGGATAACTTTGCCATATCAGACCTTTTCCCAGCACCAGCTTCATCAAGAGCTTCTATGATCAATCCTTTGTTGAATACTTCAGAAGAACAGATTCTGGTGGTTATCTCCAAAATACTGTCTCTGGACCATGACTTCACTTCAATGATTGATCTTCCTAGATGTTTTGATATGAATCTTGTCATAGCTTCCAGCCTTTCCCTTTCTTTTTCACTCCAACTTGCCCATCTATGTTCAATCTCTTGAATCTCTAACCTTCTGATTTCAGAGTCAAGTTTGGCTATGTCAAAACCTTGTCTGAAGAGTTGATCAATAATCTTATCCATAGATCTGCTATGTTGCTCATCAGCTTCTTTGATCAGTTCTTCTAACTTTTTCTCACCTTCAGTCTGTTTAGAGCTTTTCTTTCTCTTGTAGGTGATCACTTCCTTTTCTTTCTTCTCTTTTTCTTCTTCCTCTTCAACTCTCTTTCTTTTGTCTACTTTCACTGACTTAGACTCCCCCTTTTTGGTTGTATTTGGTTCAGGGGTGTGAATGTCAGAAAGTCTCTTAGAAACAACAACATCAACTAAGGATTGAAGATTTAAGGAAAGCCTCTCATCAATGGCTTGATGCACAATGTTGGTGATTATGGAAGTGATGATAGGTAAGGATGATTGAAAGGCGGCAACCATTTGCTCAGAGGGGTTCTGTCCCTGAGAAATGGTGCCTGAATCAGAGGTTGGTGGCAAAGTTGTTGGGAGTGGCTCAGTGTTTGGGAGAGTTTCAGGAGAAACTGCCATCTGTGGGTGAATGTGGGCAGATGGACTTGATTCTTGTGACATTTTGGCAAGCAGTTCTTGTAGTCTGCATACCTCAGTCTCAAGAATGATGTTATGGGCTAGAACATCAAAGAAAAAGCCCAGGTCATCATTAGTCTTTGCTGAATCATCTGACCTCCTGATGAAATCAGAATGAACATGTGCTGAGTGTAGATCAGTATTCACATGTGCCCCTATTTCTTGGAACTAGAGACTTCCTGCCTCAGGATTATGTCCTTCATTGGTAGTTGCCTCTGATGAGGACTTAGAAATGATACCATCTTCATCCTGGTCATGTGCTGAAACAGGAGAAGAGGCAGCCTCACCAGATGTTCGAATCTCCTCCTCTACATAGGGAGATTGAAATCTGTAATCCTTGTGTTGTGGGTTATCAGCCACATTATAATCCTCTCTCTCAACTGTTGAGGTTTTCCCAGTGGTAATAGGGTTCTGGGGAGGGGTAAAGGAATGTAGTTGAGTCAGCACTTGTGCGATAACCACAGTTGGGCTTGTAGGGGTGGCTTCAGTGGGAGATAAGTGTGAAGAGGATTGCACCTGGGGTGAATGGTGATCTTCAATGGCAATCTTCTCAAGTGAGAGAGATTCCAGTAATGTGGTTTCCCCATTTTTGGTTGCATCAGGATCTTGTTGAGAGGATACCTGAGCGGTTTCAGCTGGTAGATTCTTGGAAACTATAGGGGGATTACTACCCATAGTTTCATCCTGCCTTTGTGTTGCAGGGGCATCATCAGGGGACTCAACTCCCTGAGTAGCCTTTTTGGTTTGTTTGGAATGTAGTTTGGAGGGGACTTTGAATCTGAGGATGAGGCTGTGGGTTCCTTCTGCTTGGGTTTTAGCAATTTGGCAGCCTCTTTGAGGTGTGGGTCAGAGTTGTGCCTGGAGTATACCTTTGGCAAAACTACCACAGCAGGGACTCCAAGGCCAACAGGGCCATCAGATTTGAACTGATTCATGATTATGACCATAAGAAACTTTGGATATAATAGCCATCTATTAGCCACAGGTTTCATTGCCAGATCTTTTAATTCTAAAAATATAATTTCAGAAAAATTTAAGCTTTGGCGTTCAAGGATAGAATACAATACCTGCTGCCACCCGGATGACATTTGATCCCAGAAGAGGATTTGGGGGCAAGGCAGACATTGATCATGTGGAAGATTAGGCGTTCAACATCATGGAAGTGCTTCTTCAGAATGGTTGTAGCACTTAGGTCACCCGCATATCCATGGTTGATGAATGATAGATCAATGGTGCCCTTTAGGTATTTGGTGACAAAGGTGGCATCATTCAGATCTAGCGTTTGGCGAATGATAGCAAGAGTGACTACCACCTTCCTCTGGTTTACAAATGACTGGAGAGTGATCGCGATATCATTCTCACCAGTATGGATAGTGACATTTGTCCAGAGTTGGCAAAGGGTATCGGGATAGATGGTTGGATTAAGAAGAAAAGCAGTTTGATACGAGGAATCAACCATCAGATCAATGGCAGCATCAAACTTAGTCCAAAAGGCCGATTTTGTGAAGTAGGCAACACAGTTGTGCCGTGGTTTGATTTGCATGGTCGCCATTAATGGAAGATGAACGTTCGGAAAATGATTTATGAAAAGTTGAAGTTAGGGTTAGGTATTTATAGGTTATGAAACGGCTGAAAGAAAACAACTTAAAGTTTTGGTGTTAGTCATCAGTTGTTAGAAAATGACTGAAGACATGGTTTTAACTTTCTGATGTTGTAAATAACTAAAGACTTGGTATTTGCCATCAGTAGTTGGAACGACTTGGTTTTGGCTTCAATTGTTTTGAAATGAACCAGCAGTTGTTTGAAACAATTGAAGAATAAAATTACTCATCAGTTGTTGTCGTCAGTTCACATATCTCAGTTGTTTCATTTGACCTTAACACTTACTCAACAGATTATCTGATTTTCAGATGTTTCATTGGTCATCTGTACTTATCTGTTAGAACAGACATCAGTGGTTGTAACCACATCAGTACTTTGCAACAAATAAAGTACTTCAGTACTTTTAAGTAATTTAGTCTTCAGTAGTTATGAAAACTGCTGAAGATAAAATAACTTATCAGTACTTATTTTTGATAGTTGTATACTAATGCTCATCAGTACTTGTGAGCTGAGATCATCAGTAGTTGTCAAATTATTCAAGCTGCAGCATACCAAGCCTTAGCACTAGATTTTGGAAAGTTGCACTGTCCAAAGGCTTAGTAAATATATCTGCAAGCTCATCAGCACTAGGAACAAAATTTGGATCAATCAGACCTTTTTCATAACAATCCCTGATAAAATGATGTCTGATCTTAATATGTTTGGTCCTAGAATGCTAGACAAGATTTTTAACAATACAAAGAGCTGAAGCACTGTCCATAAGTAAAGGAGTCTTAGTCTCTGTAATGTCATAATCCAGTAATTGATTCTGAAGCCAGAGTACCTGAGATGTACAACTTGCAGCAGCAATGTACTCTGCTTCAGCAGTGGATGTAGCAACTGAAGTTTGTTTCTTACACTGCCAAGAAACTAAACAATTGCCTAGAAATTGGCATCCACCAGAGGTTGATTTTCTTGTTAATTTACACCCTGCATAGTCACTATCAGAGAAAGCAACTAATTTGCAAGAGTGCCCAGCGGAATACCAAGGCCTAGAGATTGAGTTCCTTGCAAATATCTAAAGATCCGTTTGACTGCAATCATATGGATACTTTAGGTGCAGCCTGAAATCTAGCACAGACACAAGTGGCAAACATAATGTCTGGTCTAGAAGCTGTAAGGTACATCAAGGAACCAATCATACATCTGTAAAGAGTTTTATCAACTGCTTTACCTTTCTGATCAGCATCCAGTTGTGGGGTGCTGCACATGGGAGTAGAACAGGGCTTACAGTTTTGTAAATCAAACTTTTTCAATAAATCCTTTGTATATTTTGACTGATGAATGAAAGTTCCATCAGCCATTTGTTTGATTTGCAACCCCAGAAAGAACTGTAATTCTCCCATGGTACTCATTTCAAACTTTTGTTGCATCAACTCAGTAAAGGCATCACACAACTGTGGATCAGAGGATGCAAAAATAATATCATCTACATAAATTTGAACAAGGAGCTTATGCATGCCTACTTTCTTAATGAACAAAGTTTTATCTATGGAGCCTCTAGTGAAATTATTTTGAAGAAGAAAGTTAGACAGTGTTTCATACCAGGCTCTGGGAGCTTGTTTTAGCCCATAAAGAGCCTTATCAAGCTTATACACCCAATCTGGATGTTTATGATTTTCAAACCTGGTGGTTGACACACATAAACTTCTTCTTTTATTTTACCATATAAGAATGCACTTTTGACATCCATTTGAAAAACTTTAAGATTATGGAAAGCAGCATAAACTAAGAACAATCTGATTGCCTCCAGTCTGGCTACAGGGGCAAAGGTTTCATCATAATCAATACCTTCTTCTTGTGAAAACCCCTGTACAACCAGTTTGGCCTTGTTCTTGACAATTTGACCTTTTTCATTAGTTTTATTCCTAAACACCCATTTAGTGCCTATTGCACACTTACCTTCGGGTAGAGGAACCAGTTCCCACACTTGCTGCTTTTGAAACTGAAGAAGCTCAAGTTGCATAGCTTCAACCCATCCATTGTCTCTTAATGCAATATGATAGTTCTTTGGCTCTTGCTGACTGATGAAGAGAGCATAAAAGCAGAAATTGGACAATTGACTTCTAGTTGAAACACCAACATTGATGTCACCAATGATCTGAGACATGGGGTGATTCTTTAGTTCTTGATACTCAATAAGATCTGTGCAAGTTTTTGTAGGTGATTCAGCAGCAATAGATGGTGATCCAGACTCTTGAAACCTAGAATGAGATGGCAATTCAAATGAAGTAAAGGATTCAAAGATCTCATCAGCATTTGTTGTGAATGGAACTACTGAAGCTACAGGAACATCAATTTTAGTAGACTCAGGCAGTGATCATTAAAACTTGCATTTATACCAACATATGGATAACTAGTGGCAGGAGATGATGGATTCACAGAATCTGCAACAGCTGGAGACTGATAAGGAACATATTGTAGTATGTCCAAATCAAATAACTCCACAGGGTTTTGTGGGATTTTCTCCTTTGAAGATTCATTAAACTTTACATGCAAGGTTTCTTCAACTATCTTTGTTCTGCAATCAAAAACTCTGTATGCCTTACAAGTAGATGAATACCCAACAAAGTACCCTGCATCCACCTTTGATTCAAACTTCTGAAGTGGATCCTTTGTGTTAAGAATATAACAAGGACACCCAAATGCTTTAAAGAAGGAAATCAGAGGAGCCAAATGATGTAACACTTCATAAGGAGTCTTCATCAACCTCTGATTTACTAACACTCTATTTTGCACATAGCAAGCTGTGTTGATAGCTTCAGCCCAAAAGGTTAGTGGCAAACCAGAATCAGCCAACATTGACCTTGCGGCTTCAATAAGGGTCCTGTTCTTTCTCTCCACCACTCTATTTTGTTCGGGAGTTCTTGGAATGCTATACTGCCTCTTGATTCCCTTAAAAAAATAAAATTCATCAAGTGTGTGATTTCTAAATTCTGTGCCATTATCACTCCTCACACACTTGACAGAAATGGAGTACTGCTTTTCCACATGCAACACAAAGTAGATGATGATTTGACTAGCCCCATCTTTTGAATGTAAGAAGAAGGTCCATACAAATCTGGAATAATCATCCACAATTACCGGACAATATTTTTTCTTTGCCATACTCATCACTCTTACTGGACCAAAAAGATCCATATGTAGTAATTGCAAGCAGGCAGTGGACTTTGGTTCTTCTATTGGAGGGAATGATATTTTATGTTGCTTTCCTTTTAAACAAGCAGAGCAGTTGTCATCACATTTGAACTCCTTTAATGGCAGATCTCTCACTAAACCATGATGGATCAGCTGGTTCATGTTTTTAAGATTCACATGACCAAGCCTTCTATGCCATACTTTAGATTCCTGAGGAAAAGGCCTTGGAGAACAGACATGGATGGCCTTTTAGATCAATTTTATTTGATAAGTCTAAGGCATATACTCTTCCAATCCTGTTGGCCTTCAAGAGAGTATATTTATCCAATATCTTGTCAATCATTCTTAGAACATTGGAAGATAGAATCTGACAGTTTTGGCCGGTGAAAAGTGCAACATGCCCTTTATCACACATTTGACTGACACTCAACAAGTTGTACTTGAGATTCTCCACATAGTTAACATCATCAAATCTTATCTCACCATTTGACACAAAGCCTTTGCCGATGATGTAACCCTTAGCATCATTACCAAAAGATACAAATCCCTTCTTTCCTTAAGAGTAGTCATGAAGAAGAGAACTGCTCCCTGTCATATGCATAGATCCTCCACTGTCCACATACCAGATGCTTCTATGGCATGCTAAAGAACCCTGCATTTGTCACAACATACTAGTTAGCTTTTGAGACCCAAACCATTTTGGTTTTGGGTCTATTCTCATCAACAGATTTTATACTAACTGATTTGTCATGATAACAGCCTTTGAAGGTGGAGATGGTGCTGAAAAGGATTCCTTTGATTTTGGCTTAGTTTTCCTTTTCAGTGGTTTAATCACAGGTACATCTATTTGATTAACTCTCCCCAACAGATGTTGAACCATCATAACAAGTTGTGTTTGATTGGTTGTTAAAGCCTTCAGTTCAGCAGACACATCAGTACTTGTTTTGATGGTTCCTGTGACTCACCATGTCCTCCTTTTTGAAAGACACAGACTTAGTCTGGTGTTTTGATACTCCTTGAGGAATATTTTCAGCTGTTTTATGATAAACCCCTTCCTTCTTTTTAGATTTTTATGAAAACTTTGGGTTATCAGTTTGAGATGTTTGTGGCACAAACTTGGTTTCAAATTCATCTTTTAGTTTATTAATTTTCTTTTTAATGACTTTATCTTTGTTAAATTTGGAACCCTTTCTGTACCAACATTCATCAGTGAGATGATTGAATAGACCACATATTTCACATGGATTTTTCTTCATCTTCTGTTGTTCAACTGCTGAAGAAGATGAAACTACTGAAGGTGTGTTCTTTAGTACTTTCTTCCTCTCAGTACTTATGTGAAGTACTGAAGGATTTGTAACAACTGAAGACTTGTTCTTCAGAAGTTTTCTATGAGTACTTTTGGATTTCCTGATAGACTCTTGAGCAGTTGTCAAACCATGTTTGTTTTCATTTGGTTTGAAATGTTCTTCAGGTGTTGTTACTTGCTCTTCGGTACTTTGAATACTTTGTGAGACAACACTTGAAGTGCTCAGCTTTTCTTTGATCATGTGTTTATCAGCAGTAAGACCATCAACAGATTGATTAGCTGAGGTACTATTACTGACTTCATCCTCTGATTTTACATTATCAATTGAGGATGAGACACATGATGATATGGTTGGGAATTGATTTCACCTTTAGATTTTACTTTTGTCTTGGGAGTAAAATCTGTAGGAGGTGCAGTGTGATTATACCCAATCCCAAACTTCACATTTGAAGCAGTTTGCTTACTGAGAAGCATTTCAAACCCCTTGCAAGATATTACTCAGCGTTCACACTCTACCTGAGTAGCTGCAAGTGTTTCTTTGAGATCCTTATGATTTTCTAAAATGACCTCTACCTTTGCCTTTTCATCAGTGATTTGGCATTTTAATTTGTAGATCTCATCATCTTTTTCCTTTAAAACAGACTCAAACTTAGCTTTTCTTTTGGAAATCACTTTCTCTAGGTCAAGATTTTGATTAATTAAAGCTACATTTGCTTCTCTAATTGAGGCAAAAGCAGCTATGCATGACTCAGAACACAATTTGGCCTTAGCCTCAGAAGATACTTGTGGTACCTGTGATGATAAAGCATTTGAGCATGAACCAACCAGGGCCATAAGAGCAAGATTTCCAAAAGGATTTTCACCACCGTGTTGACCAGCATCAGAAAACACTTGTTCAGAATAACCAGAAAGATCATCTGGTAAGCTACTCCAGTCAACACCAGGAGTGAAAAAGCTTTGATGTGATTGAGATTGAGATTGTTGATTTGATTGAGATGGTTGAGGCTTAGGTAGGGCATGTGGTTGTTGAGCTATGAGTACTGGAACCTGATTGGACTGAGGCATGTAAAAACAAGGATAAGAAATGGCATTTGACCTTGAGGAACAAAATATGCAGGAGATGATTGAATTTGTGAATGATGACCAGAACTGGTAGAATGTTGCCCTTTGTTTTGTGAATTATTGCCTGGAAAGGTCACAAAGGGTGCAGAAGAGTTAGATCCAGATGATCTACACTCTCTTGCAAAATGTCCAAATCTATGGCACTTGTGACACCTCAACTTGCTCTTGTCAAAACCAACTTTGGTTATTCCAGAGAGACCAGGAAATTTCTACCTGTCCTTTTGTAAAATTTTTGAGATCTAATATTGACTAATGCCATTTGGCTCAAAATATCCATCTCTTCCAAATCATCATCAGCAATTCCTTTCAAATCATCCATCAAAGAGCACAAATTATCACTATTACATCCTGAATTACTATCAACACCAACAAAAGCAGGATCTTCACTGTTTGAAGAGAAATCTATATGCTCATCATAAGAACTTTCTGATGCAGCATATTCTGACTCATGACCACTAAAGCAGTATTCCCTGGTACAAAATCATCAGTGAGCTTCCCAGATGAAGCCAGCTTCCTTTTCTGTTCTATCTCTCTTTCAAATGTTAACAGTTCCCATGAAGTTGGGTGAGAGATAGATTGTCCAGATTTGCACTAGAGCGTAGGACAATAGTATATGTGTCCCATCTCTCAGGCAGGGATCTGAGGAATCTGTTGTTCATCTGACTATTTGTATATTCATGTTTAACCATTTTCAGCTCAGATATCAAACTGGAGAATCGCTCAAACTGTTGGGTCAGTGACTCACCCTTTCTATGAGAGAATGTCTCATATTGCTGGGCAAGGATCTCTCTATTGTTTGCCAAGACCTCATCAGTTCCTCCAAATTGTTCTTTCAGAGCAACCCATAGGTCATGAGCAGTTTCATGATGCATAAGTCCAGAATAGATTTCATTAGGCAGTGCCATGGCCAGAATTCCACAGGCTTTAGCATCAATTTCAAACAGTTTTAGATCTTCATCTGAGTACTGCTCTTTCTTCTTCGGAACCATCTCATTGGTTTTCGGATTACTCACCATAGGCTTATATGGTCCATGAACCACAGATTTCCAAGGTGATGGAGCATTCGGCGTTGCCATATGTTATACTCACTCCTAACAAGCATCAGAGGCTTTGTTGAGGAGCCAGTATTGTGAGGATCATTGATTGATGTAGCCATTTTCACCAATTCAAACAGGTTCAATGAGATTTTAACAGATCTAGCTCAAAAACTCAACAACACAGTTTAAAACAAGATGAATCTCAAATTAATTCACCAAAAGCAACAAAAAATCAAACTCTATAACCAATTCTTGCAAATTTGCTAATTCAATCAAACTTAGATATCAAAAGAGCAGTTTCAATTATCAATTGTTAAATCGATCAATGATTAACCAGCTCTGATACCATTTGAAAAGGATCGGGATCTAGTTTGATCAATTAGATTAAGATTTGCAGCGGAATAGCACACGAATTAGACGAAATTTTAGCAAGAATAATATGAATATTCAATCAAACAGTAACGCTTATAGAGAGAGAAAGTTTTCTGCAAAAAGAATGTTTTCATTCACGCACATGCTTCACAATACAAGGAAATTAGGTCAACATTCCTTTATAAAGGAATGTGACATCAGCTGACGTCACTTGATAGTGACAGCTAACTGATTTATACAAGCAAAGAAAGTAAACTAAACTACTGAAGATGTCCACAACAACTGAGGACACCTTCACTAAAAGCAAGTATAAGCTAACATTACAACTACTGAAGTTATAACATCTGAAGTGTAAGAACTTCAGATGTTTTACATAATATAAAACTACTGATTACAAACTACTGAAAAGTAAACCATCACACTACTGAAGAGAACTGCTTCAGCTGTTGTGACAACTTCTGAGAACTTTGTCTTCAGCTGTTGTCTTCAGCTGTTGTCTTCAGGCTTGTCTTCAGCTTGTCTTCAGGCTTTGTTCAGGATTTGTCTTCAGGCTTGTCTTCAGCTTTGTCTTCAGGCTTTGTCTTCAGGCTTGTCTTCAGGCTTTGTCTTCAGGCTTTGTCTTCAGGCTTGGTTCAGGCTTGTCTTCAGGCTTTGTCTTCAGGCTTTGTCTTCAGGCTTTGTCTTCAGGCTTGTCTTCAGGCTTTGTCTTCAGGCTTTGTCTTCAGGCTTTGTCTCAGGCTTTGTCTTCAGGCTTTGTCTTCAGGCTTTGTCTTCAGGCTTTGTCTTCAGGCTTTGTCTTCAGTCTTTGTCTTCAGGCTTTGTCTTCAGGCTTGTCTTCAGGCTTTGTCTTCAGGCTTTGTCTTCACTTTGTCTTCAGGCTTTGTCTTAGGCTTTGTCTTCAGGCTTTGTCTTCAGGCTTGTCTTCAGGCTTTGTCTTCAGGCTTTGTCTTCAGGCTTTGTCTTCAGGCTTTGTCTTAGGCTTTGTCTTCAGGCTTTTCTTCAGGCTTTGTCTTCAGGCTTGTCTTAGGCTTTGTCTTCAGGCTTTGTCTTCAGGCTTTGTCTTCAGGCTTTGTCTTCAGGCTTGGTCTTCAGGCTTTGTCTTCAGGCTTTGTCTTCAGGCTTTGTCTTCAGGCTTTGTCTTCAGGCTTTGTCTTCAGGCTTGTCTTCAGACTTTGTCTTCAGACTTTGTCTTCAGACTTTGTCTTCAGACTTGTCTTCAGACTTTGTCTTCAGACTTGTCTTCAGACTTGTCTTCAGACTTTGTCTTCAGACTTTGTCTTCAGCTGTTGTAGACCACTTCAGTTGTTTTGATGTCTGTGGGACTTAAGGTTTTTCTGATCTGGCTCATTGGTTCTTTTGGTCCAACATTTGTTAATAAAGTGGTGTCAAGTATAGAAAAAAAACAAGTAAAACACAAGGAGCATGGAATATGTGAGGTGAGTGAGATGTCCTTATATAGAAAATTTTTATAGCCGTTACCCAACGATCATTTTTTTTCAAATTTACAAGCAATTACTAATAAAACAATGTTACACAGACAGTTTTATTGGATTACGTAACGATCATATTTTTCAAAATTACCAACTATTACTAATAAAATATGTCAGACAACAAGTCTTATAGCCGTTATGCAACGATCATTTTTTCAAATTTACAAACTACCACTATTAAAAATGTGACATGAATAGTTTTATAGCCGCTACACAACAACTTCTTAATTACAAAGCTACTACCGATCGAGATGTCACATTGATAAAATTTCATAACCACTACAAAAGAATATTTATAGTTTCTTAATTTACAAATTACAAACTACTGCTATTTGAAAACATCACACACAGTTCACCAGTTTAGTGCTTTCCTTTAAACTTGGAAAATAATTGCCCTTACCAAATTTTGAACAATCAGAATAATCAGAATGTATTGGTGTTTTATTCTAACTTGGAAAAATAAATTTAAATGAAAAGGACGAAAAATATCAAGTTCTAGGGATGAAAAAATAAGTTACTCTTTAAAATTGTCTAAAAACAAATAATAAACCTTTTTTAATTTATCTATATAAGATGCTTTAGTGATACGAATAAATGGTAATTTAAATAACTGTTAGATATAATAGATACCGGTTATGTTTAGATAAAACTAGTATTAAGTGTCCGCATTGCGGCAGGAGATGTAAAACCGTGACAAGTCGCACTAATGTCACACTACCATCAACAACCATTTAACACCGGAAAGCTTGTATTAAAAAGAAGAAAAAAACAAAAAAATATAAAACCAAACGGAAAGTAGACGTCAAAACGTTGAACTACGCACGCGGAGCGTAAAACATAGAAAACAATAACTAAGTCGATTTAGGACCCGTTGCGTTGCGTTGACACAGTTAAATAGTAAAAAAAATAGGTGTGAAAAACATTACACCACACACGTACATTGCAGCATGTAACTCGTATACTTTAGATCGTAACGTAAAAAAGGAATATATGTATGAAAAGTGTAGGAGACAAAAATTGAGAGTGAATAAGTATAGAGTTAAATTGGAAAATATATAAAAGTATTATAGTTAAAAGTTAAAAAAATTTAAAAAGAAAGAAACCAAAAAGTATAACTTATAAAACACAATGTATAACCCATAAGGTTAAATTGTAAATATGTAATTGTATTATAGTTAAAATTAAAAAAAATAAGAAAAAGAAAGAAACAAAAAGTATAACTTATAAAACATAATATACAACCCATAAAGCATATAAAAGTTGATAATTAAAGCATATAAAAGTTGATAATTAGTATATGGTTAATATATTATTTAGCATTTGTAAATAGATAAGATTTATTGAGCTTATAAATATCATATTTAAGAGTTAGATTAGATTAGATTAGATTTACTTTGTGACTAGGATTTGAGAATGATATTCTTATTGATGTGCTACAACAAGGACTGGATATGATGATTAGATTCGGTAGGCTTCACCTTAAGCTCAGGGAACACCACTTCTTCAGCTGGTTTTGTTCTCTTCTTCTCCAAGGGGTTAAAAAAGGATCTATCTCTTCTCATGCAGATAGCCTTGAGAGACTTGAAGCTTTTTGTTCTTTTAAACATCCTCAGAATATCTTCAAACTCATAACTCCTTGTAAGGCCCCGTTCCCGGGACGCTCACAGCTGGGTTCTCATCGCACATAAAACATATATTTACATTTGTATTTAATAAATCGCAGCGGAAAACTAAAACAAACTTTCATTTTCATGTAAATGCTTTTGCAAACTAATACAACATTCATTACAAAAATTGTTTGTTCGCATTACAATGCAAAAACATTAATCAAAGGAATGCCATCCCAAAAGAGCTGAGTAGTCGCCTGTGCCATCCTCAGCAATCATTACCTGCCAACTGGAAACACATCAAAGTCAGCGTTGCTGAGTGAGTTCTGGTTTTATAAATAAAACATACTTTACTTTCATATAAAACCGTCCGTTACTTTTACATGATCACACATCGTACGTACACATAGATAATATCATTATTATCTTCTTCATTCGTTCATTCGTTCCTTCATTACCTTACTTGCGCATCGGACATCATCCCAAACCAATACCATGTGCTACACCCCGGTTAGTCGTAGCTACCGGGCCGAAGTCAACAAATGACAGCTAAACGTATGCCACGGTACTAGGAGTAACCATCCGTCTTAGCTACTGGGCCGAAGTCAACGAATGACAGCTAAACGTATGCCACAGTACTAGGGGTGAGCGGTAGAGGTTCTACATTTGGGGTCAGTCACCAAGAAGGACCCCGTATCCGATGTGTGCAAGACGTTTCATTCGTTCATCATGTTCCTCTTTCTTTATCTTTCACTTTACGTTACATAATACTTCGTTCATTCATCATAACAAGTAAAGCCACAGGAAAGATATCATACATCACATTAAGGAACATAAACATGCATCAACATCAAATCATACAGGGCAACATCATACATACATAACGTACAACATCATCACCCTCATCATGCCCAACATGCTTTCTAAGACCTCGATCGTCATCTTAAAAACTCTTATGGGAACCTTTACATCGACACTTACATCTGCACTTTCCCCCGAAAGTCAGAAGTCAATCTACACCTTCCTCGGGTTCAACAGCCCTATTCGGGCGTATGGACACCCTTCAGTCGCATGGCCTCCATGCGACTGAACATCATGCGATTGAACTAATACGGATGAACACCTATGCGAATGAACATCCAGTTGTGCGAATGGACCCTCAGTCGCATGACCCCATGCGACTGGCCCTCCAGTCGTGCGAATGAACCCCAATCGCACCCTAATCGGCCGTATGGCCTCCATTCGGCCTCCAGTCGGTCGCCTAGCCCTAACTGATGCAGAATGCAGTTCAACCCGACTGCAGCCGAGGGTTTTCGGCCTCCAAACTCATCTAAACCCATTTTAAGCCTAAATCGACCATCCTAAACCTTAGGGATGCATACCATAACATCATTCAAGCACAACCAAGCAAGAAATCAAGTCACAATCGCATCATACATATACATACACATACACAAACGGGTCAACTTACACACATACGAAAAACTCGATTTCAGATGTTTTCCAGCCCCAAATCGTTTAAAAACAAGTAAAAGAGGGGTCCTAGAACTCACCTAAACGAGCACAACGACAAGAGCTTCGATTCGGCTTGCTTCACGACGATTTTGCCGACCCGAACCGACCCGAACCAACACTTTTTTCCTCTTTTTCCCTTCTTTCTCTCTATTCTCCTCTTTGTGAGCTGAAATGTGAGTGTGGGGAGAGTGGGCTGCCCTCTCCCTACATATGTCACCACATTTCCCAACTTTTCTTCGTTGGCGGGTTTGGTCCCTCGACTTTTGGACTTTATTTTCTTTTCTTTCGCCACCGGCTTCAAAATAACAAATACCCGGGTGTTACACTCCTGAATAGAGCCTTGTGATTGATCAACTCTAAATTGGCTAGTTCTTTCAGATTATGGATTTCTAGGGAGTTCACAAGAGTAGAGTACTCTATGAAGAATTGAACTAAACCTGAAATCCTCTTGATCATGAACATGTTCCAGTCACTGTCATACTTCCAAGAAGTTATCTTCTAATCGGTCTTTACCTTTTGGAGTAGACACACCTCTAATTATCTCAGCAGTGGTGAGCCCTTCTTGAAGCTTCAATTGAGAGGGCTCAGCAAACACTCTGGATTCTTGTGGAGAACAGGTTCCAGAGAGTCATGGTCTCTTTGGGTGAGCTGGATGTCTTGTGCAAACACTCTTGTTCTAGGCTTTTTGCTAATAATCTCTTCTTCAATTATCTTTAGCCTTTCTTTCTTTTCATTAATCATCCTAAGGATAGCAGCCCTTAGGGAATTTGTCTTCATGTTTTCCAATTTTCTTCTAGTAAATCCTTGATCAGACAAATAGACCTTCATTTCCCTATCAGACATACTATAGTGATCAGGATACCGTGTTTGAGGAGTGGAAGTCTACTTAGCCATTGAGAATGACTTGAACACTGGAGCTTTAGGAGAAAGAGACTTTTCATACTCAGTCTCATAAGTAGGGTCTATCAGTTTGTTTAACTTTTTCGTCTTCTATCTTCATTCCCTCATAAGTCAATCTAAACACCTCATCAGGGCATACCCATGATTGATAAAATACACAACCTTCACCATCAAGTCACGAGTTTAGGCTTTCTATTCCATTTCCTGTACCGATTCCTCCTCTTTCACAGGGCTTTTATAAGCTATTGGTTCATCAGCCATATAGCCACCCTCTATCTCTCCTTCTTCTAGATCAATGAATTCAGCCTTCTTTTTCAATTTGGCTTTAGCCTTTTCATGCTCCTCTAAGAATTCAACAATTTCTGCAAGACTTCTGGGGTCATCCTTTTCTTGTTTCTTAATTGGTTCTTCTTTAGCCATTAATCTCTTCCCCTTTGCCTTCTCAGATAAGTATTTCCTCCTTCTGATATAGGTTTACATTCATGAACCAGATGAGGTTTCAGCCTTTTCAGCTTCCCGAGGTACCTTTTCAGCCTTTGATTTTTCTTTTTCTTCAGAAACATTAGCTAATTCTTCTCTCTTTTGTTGCTCTTCACATAATCTTCTAATGAGCTCTTTTTGTTCATAAGTCAATGATACAACATGCACTATTTGAATACTCAATTCCTTCTCAAGTGGGAGCAAAGATTGAGGAATGACCACTATTGGTTCTTTATTTTGCCCCTGATCAACAATAAACTCCCAAAAGTCATCATCTATAATAAACTCTTTTGCAGTGAAAGAGTCAAGAGCTTTAATCATATCACTGAATTCATCCTCTTTAGTGTGAGCTTCTTCTGGTTTGCTCATCTCCATGCTAGATTCATCATGTTTAGATCCACTAGTTCCTCCCTCTTTCTTAGTTCAGAGAACTTAATCTTTTTGGTAGGAGGAGAGTTATCACCACTTTCCCCTAATGAACTTTTAGAACTGTCATCTTTGTCACTTTCCCTTTGTCTTTTCTCTTCTATTTTCTCTCTTTTATCTTTCTCCATCTCAGCTTCTCTTTTGATAAGAACAAGCAACTCTAACTTAGATACTCTCTTGTTTAGAGTTTCTATCTGTTTTTGCAACTCTTTGATAATATCAGATTGTTCTTCAATCATTCCTTCTTGTTCTTCCATGGCTATAGTTTGAATGGCTAAAGTGTCAACATGACCACTTATTTCATCCCTTGAGTGTTGGAGAGCAGCCTTTAACTTTTCAGTCTCTTTTTCCTTTTCTTTCTTCTTTTCTCATTCTTCTCTTTCATATCTTTCAACTCCTTTTCTTTCTCATCCAGTTCCAGAAGTCTGTCTTGAATGATACCAGATCTTCTATTAAGTAGTCTTTCCATCTTGGATACCTTTTGTAGTAGTTTTGAAATCAACTCATTCTTTTCATCAGGCTTGTTGACTCCTGATTCAGCATAAATTTCTGATGGAGCAGCCTTAGAAGCAACTTGCCTTACATGCGTCCTCCTCATCAGATGATGATTTGGATTTCTCTGAAGAGCTGGCAGAATCACCAAACTCAACAGGCTCAATAGTAGCAGGAGAGGTTTGAACAAGTGATATGGGTGAGTGATGGATTGGAGATATATGTGGAGAAATGATGGGTTGTGTAACCTTTTGTTTGTCCTCAAACAAAATTATTTGCACACTTCTCCCTAATTAAGCACACATGCCACATTATCACTATCTTGAACAAGTAAGATCCCAATACATGCTTAGTTTTTAACTTCATGATGTAATGTTCAAAACCTAATCATTCAATACTATATGCATTTGAAATCTTTGATTGGCATATACTCACCTTTTGTTTCAAACAATCATGCATTCACATTCGTCACAATAAACACTACTCTTGGTTTATTTTGCGAACTAGTGATGATATACTAGTGTTTATGGAGCTCTCAAACCACAAATGCACATACTAATCATAAGCTAATATATTAATCAAATCACCATCAATTGACACAATATAATACAAAAATCAAGAGGTCTTTCTTGGGTGGTAATTTTAGGCTAGGGTTTAAGGTAGGATTAAAATGGATTTTAGAGTGCCTAAAGGAGAATAAAATCCAACTTAAACACAATAGATGTATCATTTATCACTCTTATTCTTTTGCTTGCACTACTTGTACATTTTTTCATACTATTTTTTGTTGCTGCATATTTTGGTTATTTTGACATCATATTTAGCTCTTTTCTTTTCTCTCTTTTTTTCTTAAGAATAACCTTACTACGATTGAACTGCTATTGACATGATTCTTCCAAATATGTTATGGCTTGGACTTCATCCTCTAAGGTTCCATAAAAAGGCTAAGGCTTTTGGGTTATTGTTTAGGCTTGAAACGATAAGTTGGGGCTCAACATGGTGTCTACAGGGAGATTTTGTTGGTTTGGAATTGAAAAGAAGGGTTTAAACAAATGGTTTAATCCTAATGCCTCTATCATATTTATGCACACATTGGTCTATGATCTTGATAGGTATCAATTACACGAGTTCTAACTCAAATGCACACCGTGGACTCCCTCTTAAGGCAAGAAAATAAAGTAACTCATAGTATATTATGAGTCTCTAATTAGGCTCAACTCTCACAGAAACAGTGTAGAGAGGTAAAACATGTGTAGCATGTATGTTCTCTACAATTGGTTTGTTACACCACCTAGGACTTTCACCTACTTTTATGAAGATTCATGATTAGGATGCATTACTCAATTAGCAAAACAAACATGCCAAGGGATCCATGAATGCACAAACTAGTAACAATTAACCATGTATGCAAAATTATGAGTTTCATGTACACTAAAGTTTACTTAGAAGAATTTTCAAAGTTACTCAATTTTTCAAAAAAGGTTTCTTTCAATTCTTCTCCTTATCCCCACACTTTGGAATATATTGTTCCCAATGTATGGTTTTAAACATTAATAACCATGATGATAATGAATAAACAAGATAAGGAAGGAGTACATAGACTTGCTCATTAGTGAGAGTTTTCGGTAAGGGACTTGCTCCTACCCACACTTGAGTGTTTGCGTCTTTTGCATGATTGAACTAGCTAAAAAACAAAACAAAGGACACAAAAACTAATAAAAGAAGTAAAACTCACTTTCATAGGAATCACGGTTGCATTTAGCATATGCAACAAGCCTTTGAACCCTTCGGTAGACCTGAGTGGACGAGTTGTAGTCTCGTGAGGGTTTCTAGTGAACACACCCACAAAGTTCTCGTGATGCCTCCCGCAAGCGCTAAGTTTTAGGTCTTCAACCAAACCTTATCTGCGACCACTTATGGTGGTTGAATTGAGCATTTTCCTGCCACAATACCAACAAATGCTCGATAGTAGACATAGCGAATCTCTATTTTCTTTTTCATGGTCTCCATGTCTCTTAAATCAATGGTTGACATTTTAAATCCACATTTTCCCATCGAGTTTCCAATGTATCCATGGTAGTTGACATGTCGGGTCCATACCTTCTTTACTGTCCTTCGCATGTATATAGAATCATTATGCGCTCTCCTCTGAATAAGCTGTCTGATGTCCTCTAAACTCACCTTTCTTTTCTTCGAACATGAGCCATTATATCCTATTTTGTCAAATGGCATAATAAATATTGAAGGACTATCAGAATCACATAGCAATATCTTAGTCTCTTGTTTCTTAGGAGAAATTATGTTATCTATTATGTTTAAACATTCAACTCTTTGCTCTAAAAGACCTATAACCTCTTTATCCACTTTATCATCACAAGCATTAACCACCACTTGTTCTACACATAGATCTTCAACAAATGAAGGAATTTGTGTGGTATTAGTCTCCATGACCTCATCCTTAACTTTAAAAGATGGTGAGATTAACTCTTCTAATTCTATTGTCAACAATAACGTGTCACGCTTATAGTCAAGTAGTAAAATTTTTGTTGATTTGAAAGACGATGCTATGACAACAACTTATCGATCTTGGGTAATACCAACTCCAATCGAGCCATAGTTTCCTCCTCATCAGATTGATACTTATTTTGAACTTACTCAACATCCTGGATAACATGTTCTTATTTAGGAAATTGACATTGATTTTGATCCTTGTACGTCACCTGAGAGTATTTTTCATGATGTGATTATAATTCTCCTGTTGACTTGAGCTTGATGTCATATCTGGTTTATAGTTGTTGCAATCCCAATCTTTCTTAGAGTTGTAATTCACCTCTAACTAATAATATCCTTCATAATATGGAGAAGATGACTCGTAGTCCGGATAAGATGATGGTACATCATCATAATAGACATCCAATAAATATAATTTTCTTCTCGCCTCTTCACACTTTTGCAAAAACTTAGGGCAATGATCTCGCGTATGAACTGGACTTCTGCAACCGGTACATGAATAATAAACTTGATTCATGGTGAGGTTTAACTTTTTGAGGGTAACCTGCAAGACATAAAACACCTAGTGTAGCACCGCAAAAGACAAACCAAAAGAAAAGAAAATAAAACAAAAAAATTAACAAAAAATAACACTTGCGCAATAATTCCCCGGCAACGGCACCATTTTGATCTGGTTGTCAAGACTCGATCAAAAACAATTTAATTTATCGGTCTTAGCTACCTTTATTGTGCAAGAGTAAGTAAGGTCGTCTCCTCAGGGAATATGTGGAAAGTGTTTAATTAACACGACTCAATTAACTAAAGACTCAAACTTTATAATTAAAAATTAAAACTTTAACTAGATTAATGAGCAAAAGTTTATAAAGCAAGAAGCTTTAGACTAATTAACTTAAATATTGAAAGACAATCACTTATGGGTTTATAATTCTTCAAGATCAACAATTGGTAATTCTAAATTAGGGTTTGTAAGGAAAAATACTTAAAGATCTCAACTTTTTATTAAAATGATAACAAAGGAACAATCTTTTAAGACTCAATCATTCACAGTGTTACTAATTCAATTATATCACGTTGTCTACTTTTCTTATGAGTTCACGATGCAAGAAAACCAAAGAACTGATAATCAAGCAAAAAACTTTATTTATAAGTAACTTGTTTAAATCAATCAAAACATAATATTTCATTCAATAGATCAATGTTTAATCCAACCCTAATCAATCATACCAATCGTCTCACTTTACAAGAATCATACTCCCGAAAGCAATCAAGAGAACCTAGCCATGCATCATCTTCCTTCAATCTTCAATCTTGATTCGATGATGATCAATGATGATATGGATGATATTGAGGAGCTTGGAAGCACCCAAAATCTCTTTGAAATCACCTAAATTTGGTTGGGAAAAGTCTTCTTTCGAACCCCCAATGGCTATGGTTGAGGGTAGGCCATAGCCATAGGTTACGGTCTAACGCAATATTTGGAGGTTATATAGGATTTAAAATTTGATATAATCCTACAAATATTGCGTTAGACCGTAACCTATGGCTATGGCCTACCCTCAACCAGACGGCCAAACCTTCTGCTTTACGGGGTTCACAGACAGACTCATCACAGGGCCGTAAGTTACGGCCTCATGCCGTAGCTTACGGCCTTCCTGCACTTTCTTTTCACCATATTTTCACATGTAACTTTTTACGAGCTTTCCGTTGATAGGTCGTGGGCCCCGTAACTCTTTTCCTAGCCCAAGTTATGTCCATTTTAAGTTATCATGGTCTTGAACCTTTGGTTTTTGCATTTCTTCACTTCTCGGGCTCCGATTTCTATCCTGCTTCATCCATACTCTTCACGTTTCACCAAGTTTAGTTCCGGTTTCCTGTTTTGCATCTTTTCATCCAAAATAAGCTTCCTTTAGCTCAAATCACCTATAATCCAAAATACAAACAACTTAAACTTGTTCTACCATAATCATGATGTAAAATCAAGCATTTAGGTCAATTAAACACCAGATTATTGACACGTAATCATTGTGCTTGTGGTGATGGGATTGGTTTTCTTTGGGGTGATGGTATTGGTGTGGGCATAAATGGTGAGGCCATATCAACATCATGAACAGAAGGTCCAGGGTGAAGATCACCCCCTATATCCACTTGGGGAGACACTGACCTCTGTCTTTCATCACTTTCAATAGCTTCCTCAGCAACAGTTTGTTGGTCATGAGCAGGTTGTTCTTCTTCTTGAACATGCTCATCAATAGGAGCCTCTTGTGCTTGTTCTTCAAGATTTATTTGCTGTAACATCAGGGCAATAAAGGAAAGAAGGTTCCATTGTAAAAATTCCTAGGATCTTTCTTCTTGATGTACTTGTATGACTTAGCATTATAATAAGGAATATCAAGCACATGTCCTTCAGGTACAATTTCAGGAAAAGCTTCATTGATGAGGCATTGCAAGAACCTTGGATACATGAGGAACATATGTCTTCTCCCTTCCTAAATGTTTGATACCAGACCATTAAACACATAAGCAGACATGTTGAATGGCCTATTAGTGCATAAAGCATATATAGCAGATGATGTGATCACTGGAATGTCATTCCATCCGGTCTTTCTCTTTTACAAACAATGTTGGCAAAGATGAATAAGGAACCTCCATTGTAAGTCAACCAATCCTTTAACAATCTATTTGCTTTCATATCCTCCCTCATATCCCATATTGGCAAAGAAAGTAGTAACATCATCATCTTCAAGCTCTAAGGGGGTGTTGGCATCATCCCCAAACTGTATACACTGTCTCACAGTTTGTTCAGTGATGTTCAGAGTATGATGATCAGTGATTCTTCCAAACATAGTCCTTACACCAGCTATCTCTGTCATCTCAGCAGTACCCCAAAAATACCTTATAAATCTCTCATAAATGATTGGTCTAACAGTGATTGCATGAGCAACTCTGGTAGTGGATATAAATCTGATCATGTCTCTCATACCTTCTACCTCGGATACATTAAGGTCTAGATAACCACTGACATTGTGGAGCTTGCTCCAAGTGAGATTTGCCATTTAGAGGCATATGAATTAGAAAGATTGATAATACTCAATAGATTGTAGAACATGCATCAAGTGAAATGTCTCATTTTGACTTTTTATGGTCAAAATCGAATGCTTATAGGTACTGTTCTATAGGACTTATACCTATACTCGATGCTATCATGAATAATCACTGTTATTATGTTATGCATGTTTGAAGTAATCATTTTTTGTTGTTTTTAACGTATTTTAACTCTTAGAATCAAGATATGTTTTCTTATTTTTAATCTTTTGTTGTGCTCTGTTCATGTGATGAACAAGGTGGTGAAAATCATGGTGAAAATCACTTGCTTGTTGTTATCTTCTTAGTTAACTTGTTCATTGCAGTTGAAAATCATCATCATTTCTTAATCCAAGTTTAATTTTGAATCACCATCTTGACCTAGGGTTCTAAGTTCATTACAGGTTCAAACATCCAACATTTAGGTTATAAACTTCAAATATTATCACATTTTGTTTGATACTACGGTTGTAGAGAATCAAAACAAAGGACAAATGAGGTAAGAAGAAAGTAGAACACAGGTTTGACGATGAAGATAATGGGTGATGAAGAATAGTGAATTTCGCTCGTCACACCATAAAGTCTCTCAAATTTGAAAAGTAATAAATGACCTTTTGAAATGGTTTTAAATAGTCAATTAATATCTTCTATAAAAGTTATAAGTTTTAGGAAAAATGTGGTCAATTTTAAAATCATTGTAGCAAATGTAGATGAGTTTTGTTTATCAACATTTGTGTACTATTACAAATGTGGAAGAGTAAAAGCTTAACAACATTTGTTCATTGTAACAAATGCGGTTGAACAAAGTTGGTCAGTATTTGTTACTGTTACAAATATGGCTGAACAAAGTTTGTCATCATTTGTGTACTGTTACAAATGCGGCTGAACAAAGTTACTCAGCATTTGTTCTCTATGACAAATGCGGTAGAGTAAAATTCCTTTATCCACATTTACTTCAACAAATGAAGATGTCAACCACATTAAAGAAATGTAGATGAGTAAAAAAAAATGTGGCAATGCAAATGTGTTCTGCATTAACAAATGCGGTAGAACACTTTTGTCGTGTAGGCTTTTCATATCAACTTTCATGTATTTTGGACACAAATGCGGCAGAGTTGTCTTCTTCGCATTGGTTTCACTTGGTTTTAAATGACATAAACCTTTACCTGCATTGTTATATGCATTGGTTACCTTCACCCGCATTAACCAATACACTTACCTGCATTAAATTTTGACCTTAGTCAAAACTTAATGTTTCTGTAGAGATATTATTCTTTTTGATTTTTCTTTCTTGTTATGAAAAGTTATCTTGATTGACTTGTCTCTTATGAAGTTGTTGGTGTTGTTAATTCTTGCTTGGATTGACTTGTATATTAGATGATACAAGTTTCCCATTGATTGACTGATCTTGGACTTCTTATGCTTTCATGAATCTGCATAAGCTGAGATACAATAGTCTAACTTCTGCACCATCACAGACAGTTTCTTTTTTATTTGTTTTAAGTTTTAAGAAAGTAATTTAAGGAAGTAAATATCTACATAAACTGATCAAAATTTTAAATTAGCCCCCCCCCTAAAGTTTATATCCATACCTAGATAGAAACTTTAAAGATTTAAAAGTTTTTAATATGAATTAATTTTGATTTTTTGTTTTTCTGATTTAAGAATTAAGAGAAGTATACCTTTTGTTGGGATCATACCAATCTTACATTACACATGTGCATTCTTTTTTAATAAAATGGACATGTTTATGAACTTATTGATTGAAGGTATGTTTGTCCACTTAAACTCATATATGGTTAATATTTTAATGCATGTGATATTTATCATGTTTTTGTTTATTTGATTATTCAACATGTACCTCACTCACAAAAGCATGGAATGATCAACCATCCTTATGTAATGTATAGTAGAACTGTTTCATAACTTTATTTATCAGGTCACTTAAGTTATGAGATATCATTTTCACTTATCCTTATTGGGATTCTTTTACTTTGATCCTTTTCATGATTTGATCCACATTGGGATTCTTTTCACTTCACTTTAGAAGGTGATCCATGGTTGGATTCTTTTTGTTCATTCACAAAGAATGTATTCTTTTGTAGATTCATCCAATTTGGATGTGTTCCTCATTGGGAATCTTTTGGATCAATACATCTGCATTATAGGTGTTTCATCAGGTCGTTACTTAGCAAAATAGAGATGAAACTTGATGTATGTGAAAGAGATTCATAAAGTATCATTAGCCGGTGTGTTTAGGTTACTACACACACATACACTTAGATAAGCCAATACATACCTATACTCTGAGATGAGTGTTTCACCATTGAATAAGATTTTAATGCATCACAACATATATCTTCTTTTCCAAGTTGAGCCTACCAACATATTAGGTAAGACATGTCAGTATTTTAAATTTTGAATTAAGCATAGTGAATGATATAACGACTGTAATTATATCATTTCCCTCGGTATAAAGATTTTTTCTTCATCAAACATGAGTTCTTTTTGTAATTTTCTAAATTATTTAATTTTTTTATGTTTTGTTTGATTTTATTCAAGGTTAATCATGCCAATGATTGAACTAAGAACTTAAACCTACTATGTTCAAATGTCTTGGTGAATAAATTAGCCAATTGATTTTCAGTGGGAACTTGAATCAAATTGATTAACCCCTTTTCAGCACAGTCTCTCAAAAAGTGATATTTAATTTCAATGTGTTTTGTTTTTGAGTGATGAACTGGATTATTTGTAATAAAAACAGCTGTTGTGTTGCCAATGTGAATTGCAGTATGCAAGAACTTAAGACCATAATCAAGCATTTGGTTTTGAATCCAGAGAACTTAAGAGCAACAAGTTGATGCTGCAATGTACTCAGCTTCTGCTATTGAAACAAATACATTTGTCTGCTTCTTGCATTGCCCGGACACCAGTCTGAGACAAAGAAATTGACAACCACCAGAAGTGGACTTTTTATTGAAATTTCATCCCCCATAGTCATTGTCAGTGAAGGCATAGAGATTGAAATCTCCTTCCTTTGGATACCACAATCCAAGAGCAGGCTTTCCCTTAAGATATCTAAATATCCTTTTAGTAGCATTCACATGAGATTCCTTGGGATTTTGCTTGATGTCTGGCACAAACACAAACACCAAACATAATGTCATGCCTATTGGTTGTTAGATACATGAGTGAACCAATCATAGATTGATAGTGAGTCTGATCCCCTGATTTGCCTTCTGGATCAGGTCCTATCTTCACTTTAGTGTCGATAGGTGTTCTAATGGACTGCCAGTTAGCAAGGTGGAATTTCTTCAACATTTTTTTCATGTATTTCAATTGATTAATGAATATTCCATTTGCCTTCTGTTGGATTTGCACTCCTAGAAAGAATGTGAGTTCCCCCATTGCACTCCTTTGGAATTTTGAATGCATGAGATCTTCAAAATCTTTGTAGAGTAGCTTGTTTGTTGAGCCAAAATGATGTCGTCCTCGTAGATCTGGACCAGCAACATGTCTCTTCCTTTTCCTTTTCCGAAGAGAATCTGATCAATCTTTGCTATTTCATACCCATTTTCAAGAAGTAAAGATGATAGAGTCTCGTACCATTTTCTTGGGGCTTGGTAAAGACCATACAAGGCTTTGTCACGCTTGTAAACCCTATGAGGAAGTTCGGGATCTTCAAAGCTAGGTGGTTGACTCACATAGACTTCTTCAGCAATCTTTCCAAACAAGAAGGCACACTTTACATCCATTTGATAAATAGTGAACTTCATGGATGCTGAGTATACAAGAAAGATTCTTATTGCTTCTAATCTGGTAACAGGTGCAAACACTTTGTCATAGTCAATTCCTTCTTCCTGAGTATACCCCTGTGCCACCAGTCTTGCTTTGTTTGATGACAATTTCTCTATCATCAGTTTTGTTTCTGTACAACCATCTGTTACCGATAGGGTATTGTCCTTCGGGGAGATCTACTAGTTTCCATACTTCTTTCTTCTTGAATTGCAACAATTCTTCCTACATTGCTTCAGTCCAGCTATTGTATTGAAGAGCCTCTTTGATGTTTTTGGGAGCTGTTTGACAATGAAAACATGAGAACAAACAAATGTTTGCAATACTCGACTTGCTTCTTGCCACCCTTTCATTGAGTTCACCAATAATGCTTTCTACCGGATGATTCTTGTGTATTCTGGTGGTCAGAATTGAGTCACCAGCAATTGTTACATCAATATTGGAGACATTCAGATCATTATGATGAGAGGCACCTTCATATTGTACTGTTGGAGAATTATGAAGATAATCAGATTCTGTTTCTGTGACTGCTTTAGGATTAGCAGCACTTTGATTGCTTCCATCATTTGATGTTCTTTATGTTCAACTGGAGGAGTAGTCTGCTCTTGATTTTTTACCTTAGTTGATTGGTCTTCTGAATGTGATGGTAAAAGCTAGGACCAGATTCAGTTGAAACACTTTGATTTTGAGATGGTTGTCTCATAGGATCAGCTTGTAGTGGAACATCTTCATTTAGTTGTTTAGAAGAGGTTGGCAGAATTATTGAAAAGTAATTCTTCTTTCTACTCCTGAATGAGGTTCAGCTAAACATGTATTTCCTACATCAGACAAATAAAATTGTTTAAACGATTTTGTAAATGAGTTAATATCAACAACCAGTCAGGACCGTTTGTAGATTTGGGAAATGAATGTTCCTTGAATTGAACATTTGTTGATTCATCAATAATATTTAATCTAGGATTAAACACTCTGTAAGCCTTTGAAACCGGAGAATAACCTACAAAGAATCCTTCATCAGACTTAGATGAAAATTTTTCCAAATAGTCTCGGGTGTTTAATATTGAGACAGGAATACTAAATGACTTGAAAAATCCAATAAATGGTTTTTTGTGAAACAATAGTTCATATGGAGTCATGTTGTTTTCTTTTATAATCAAAGTTTTATTTTGCACAAAGCACGATGCGTTGACTGCCTCTGCCCAGGTGGTAATTGGCAGTTTTGCATCGGCTAGTATTGTTCTTGCTGCTTCAATCAGTGTTCTATTTCTCCTTTCAGCTACCCCATTTTGTTGAGGAGTTCTAGCTGTGCTGCATTGATGAGCTATGCCTTTGGTTGCACAAAAGGAACTCATATCTTCATTTTTAAACTCAGTTCCATTATCACTTCTTATTGTTTTGACCTTATGATCACGTTAGTTTTCAATTTTTGTGATAAAATCTTTTATTATTTGAGATGCATCATTTTTATGTAGTAAGGAGAAAACCCATGTAAATCTTGAAAAGTCATCAATGATCGCCAAACAATACTATTCTTTCCAATACTCATAACATGAGTCGGTCCAAAACGATCCATATGAAGTAGCTTCAATGGAGTATTGTTTGTGTTCACAAGCTTTGGTTTGTGGGAAGATTTATGTTGTTTCCCTTTGAGGCACGTTGAACAGTGATCAACAATATGAAATTCTTTTTGGGCAAGACCAATGACATGGTTTCCTTTGACCAATCTATTCCTGTTTTTAAAATTTGTGTGCCCCAAACGTCTGTGCCAAAGCTGAGACTCATCAAATGATGCTTTTGACAGAAGACATGTTTCTTCTTTTGGTGTAGCAAAATTCAGGTTTAAGACATAGGTGTTATTCTTCCTCGGGGTCTTTAGGACAACCCATTCTTCAGGATTTTGGGATCCTTGTTTCAGAATGTAGCAATGAGTGTCGGTAAAGTGAATTGAATATTTCTTGTCATAGATCTGAGAGATGCCGAGAAGATTGAATTTTAATTGTTCACAATAGTTCACTCTATCAAAGCTCAGCATCCTATTTGTCACAGATCATTCACCTGTAATTCTTCCACCTTATGAATCTCCTTTGAATACCACAGTAGTTCCTTGTATATGCTTGAAGTCATGAAGGAGGGAACGATCTCTAGTCATGTGTTGGGAGCATCCACTGTCTACGTACCATAAGCTACTGGACCTATATGGATGACTCTGCAAGCACAAAAGAGCTAATTAGAATATGGAACCCAAGCCATAATGGTCTTGGGTTTCCTATTCCTATCCATGACGGTGACCTCTTGGTACTTTCCTCTAAACTGTGATTTAGAGAGAGGTGTTTCGGGAGATTTATGATGATATTTTGAATGTTTCATCTCATCAATATCAATTGAAGAGTCAAAGGAACAATGAACCCGTTGGTCCCTATTTCTTTGAAGAAATCTGACCCATTTTTTATTATCAAACATCGTTTTTGGTTTGTGAAGATCATAAGTTTGCTTGATGTTATGATATTTGTTTTTTTGACTCTTCCTTAACTCTTTTATGTTACCTATATCATTATCTGAGCTAGATGTCCTAGATTGATTATTATGAAAGTGACTTTTGACTTTGGGTTTCACAGATGATATTGGTGAGATAGGCTTATTTTGGGGAATTCTTAACCCTCTTTTCTTGAAGTAACAACTAGATATATTGTGATTATTCATATCACAGACTGAACAATATTTATTGAAAAAAGCAGTTTTTAGTGGAATGATTGTTCATGTCACAGATAGAGCAGTATTTATTGAAAAAGCACTCTTTTATTTTGTGATTAGACATTTCACATATGTCATAATACATATGTTTGTTTCTTGAATCTGATTTTGCTTTTGCTGACTTAGTTGATTTACCCGGTCTCAATTGAGTCACAATCTTTGGTTCAAGGGAAGAGGCAAAATTAGCCTTTTTAGTAGTTTGCGTTACAACATTACCTTAGTTGACTGTTTTAGGTTGTTTTTGTTTCCTCAACCTTTTCTTGACTTCTTGTTCAAACTGATTAACATGCTCCTTATTACAGATGTCAAAACTCATTTCTTGTTTTGATTTTGATGATCGGGGGTCTGACTGAATTTTAGTTTTTGAAATCAATGAACTCTTGCTTTTCTTTTGCAGTGAAACCTTGTCTGATTTGCTGAATTTTTTTAGAGATTTAATCTCACAATTAGAACTGTTTTCTGAAGAAAGTTTCATTAAAGCCACAACTTTCTTCTTTCCTTTTGAAATTGTAGGTATAAATTTCACAAAGGGGACAATGGCCTTGATTGGGCTTGATGGTTTAATGACATTCACTGTCTTGTCTGAACACTCCTTGATTTTAATTGGATGACCTAATTTGATTTTCTCCTTATTGTTTCAATGTAAACATTTGGTTTGTTTTGAGGATTTGTGACTTTTTTACTATTGTTTTTGGTTTAATAGTATTAGGTTTAATTTGCTCTTTGAGTGTGACAGATTCAGGCATGACAATATAGTTGTCATTGAAGGGTGGAAGAAAAGATTTGTACCTAATCCTAGACATATCCTTGGGATCTTTTTGTGAGTCTAGCATCTCTTGCATCTTGATTGAAGACAATTAAAACTTTTCAAGTTTCACTTCAGTAAGTGTTTGTTTAACTTTTAATTGAGCTAACTTTTCAGTTAGTTGGTCATTCTCAACTGCAAGAGTGTACTTCTTACCATGCAACTTTTCAATATCAGATATGAGAGCTTTGATTTTAATTTCAAAGCCTTTAATTTCTCTCTTAAGCATCTGTGACTTGACCTTTTCTTCTTCTATTTTATTAGCCAGATTATGATTGTGCTCACGATAACCTTGCAGTTCAGTAATGCATTCATCACTACAAAGGTTGGATTTTACCTTAGATGGCATAGGAGATCGACCATCATTGATGTGAGCCATGAGTGTATGATTCTGAAATTGAGGCTTCACTTCCTCTTCATACAGACTCCAATCACATACTCCATCTTGTCAGATGATAAGATCATTTGAGGATAACTGACTGTTTCCATGAGCTTGATTAGTTAGTTGCGGCTGATTTTGATGAGGTTGTTGATGTTGTTGGTGATGATACTGCTGTTGTTGATTGTTGGAGCAGAAGCTTGTGCTTGGTTGTGTAGATGACTGACCCTGAGAATTCCTTTGAAAATTGTTGTTGTTTCTTCTAGGATCATTACATTCTCTAGAGATGTGGCTAGTCATGCCACAATTCAAACACTTTACCTTGGATTTGCCATATCCAAGTTTGGTGTTTTCATTAAGGCTATGCTTTCTTCCTTTTCTGAAAAAATTATTGGCTCTCATTACAATAATAGCCATTTGCCACTGCAAATCCATTTCTTCCATATCATCCGGATCCATTTCTTCTCAGTCCTCCTAGATTAGATGAGCAGAAGTGAGTGCCTCCCAGGTAAGCTTCAAAGCTAGCAACAAAAGCATTGTAAGTTGATTTTTGCTCTTCTGATCTTGGGTCGTCAAGAGTAGTTAAGGGAGTTGCAGAGAACCCTATTGGTTGTGATGGTGTTGAAGGCTTGTTAGTTGGTGGAGCTGCAATGAAGCCAGTTGTCTTCACTTGATCTCTTAAGGAAAGAAAATCATCATCCTTAGTGATGAATGCATTTTCTACAGAGTGAGTATCTGTTGAAAATTTGTAAGCTTCAATAACTCGAGGCCCACCAAGATTTCTGCTCCTCTCATCAAGTTCAAGAGCTTATATCTTGGCAATCATGATGTCCAAGGTGGTACTCTCTAGATCAATAATGTTTTTCAACATTGTAACATTTTGTTTCCAACTTTTTGGAAGACTATGAAGCATCTTCTTGTTCAGTTCTTTGACTTTGTATTTACCCCTATGATTTCTAAGTCATTCACCAGTTGCACAAATCAATGAAGCTTTTTAGAGATTGACTCCCCCTTGGAGTGATGGAAGGTTTCATATTGATTAACAAGCTTGTCCTTGTTAATTTCAGCAACTTCACTATTTCCTTCACATATTATTAGCAATGCACCCCAAACAGCTTTAGCAGTTTCATACTTTTCTAATCTTTTTAGCACATCCATTTTCAATGCTTGAGTGAGTATAGAATAGGCTTTAAGATCAACTTTTATCTTCTTGTAATCATCATCATCAAGTGTGAGATCCTCAATAGGTATTTTTGAGGTTTTGTATATTGCAGCTTGATCAGCAAAAAGAGTCACCAAAATGTGAGGGTCTTTACATATTGAAATCCAGTAATTCGGATCTACACCTGTAATATACTTCATAAATCTGATTTTCCATTGTTTAAACTCAGATTTGTGTTTAAGCATAGATGGTTTTGGAGTATGACAAAGTTCAGAGAAACTATGTGAATCCATTATTAATAAGTTGTTATTTAACGTTTTTGAATAATGATTAGTTTGATTGTTAAGTTCAACTTAGTCCAAATAGTCCAAACATGCTTATGTATAACCAAATCTGTTGATTTTTTTACTTTTAACTTGGCCCCTGTAATTTTTTATATTTGAAAATTTTTTTTTTATGTTTCGGTCTATATTTTGCGAGTTAACACGATGTGTTGTGCATGTGTAGTTTAACGACATTTTTCCTCGGTTTAATGGTCTCATCGGAACGTGCTAGTCCAAGATTGACTTAGTTATTGTTTTATATGTTTTACGTTTCACCTAACAGTGGTGTGTCATTGGTTCTATGTTTCGGTCGGTGGTCGCTAACGGTGGTGTAACACCCGGTTATTTATTATTTTGAAGGCGACGAAAGAAGAAAAAAAGAAATAAAGTCTAAAGTCGAGGGACCAAACTCGCCAACGAGAGAAAGTTGGGTGAGTGGGGGTATTTAAAGGGAGAGGGCAGCCCTTACCCTCTCCCCACACCTCCAAAAATCAGCCAAGAAGAGAGAAAGGGAGAAAAGGGAGAAAAGTTGATTCGAGTTGGTTCAAGTGAGCAAAATCATCGAGTAGCTGGTCAAATCGAAGCTCTTCTCGTTGTGGTCATTTGTGTGAGTTCTAGGATCCCTCTTTTACACGTTTTTGAATGATTTGGGATCGGAACACATCTGAAAATTGTGTTTTTATGTGTTGTGTGTTTGACCCGTTTGTGTATGTGTGGGTATGTGTATGATTCGTTTGGGTCTTGTGTTTGGGCTTGTGTGTGCTTGAATGGTGTTTTGGTATGCACTCCTAAGGTTTAGGATGGTTGATTTAGGCTTAGAATGGGTTTGGATGAGCTTGGAGGTCGAAAATGGCACATTGGGTTCGGGATAAACTGTATTCTGCACCAGCTAGGGCTATGCGACCGAATGGAGGCCATACGGCCGATTGAGGTGCGATTGAGGTTCATTCGCACAACTGAGGGTTCATTCATACGGCTGAGGGTTCATTTGCACGACTGAGAGCCCAGTCGCATAAATGCCCATTCGCATTAGTTTCATCCGCATTAGGTCCATTCGCATGCCACTCATCCGCATGGAGTCCATTCGCATTAGTTTCATTTGCACAATTGGGTGTTCATTCACATGGGTGTTCATCTGCATTGGTTCAATCGCATGATGTTTAGTCTCCTGGAAGGCCATGCGACTGAAGGGTGTCCGTACGCCCAAGTAGGGTTTGTGCATTCGGGGAAAACGTAGTTTATGTTTTGACTTTTGGGGGAAAGTACAGATGTAAGTCATGACGTGGGAGGTTCCCATAGGTTCATGTAAGATGAATTTTGAGGTCTTAGAGGTTATGTTGGGCATGATGATGATGTTGCATGATTTTGCATGTTATGTATATATGATGTTGCCCTGTATGATGTTGACTGTGTATGTTAATGTTCCTTATTATGATGTATGTTTATCTTTCCTGTGGCTTTTACGTGATATGTTAATGAATGAAATGAAGGTATTATGTAACGTAAAGTGAAAGATAATGAAAGAGGAACATGAAGGAAGAATGCATGCTCTAATAAAAGACAAAACTAAAGAAAGTCTTGCAAGCAAATGTATGGAAGGGACACGCCATTAAAAGGTGTTAGCCCAACGGTGTGCGGGTTTGCTACCCCGGGAGGATGCACATTGGGGTCTTTCTCTGTGATCGACCATTTGTATAGAACCTCTACCGCTTACCCCGGTACTGCGGCACCTTGTATAGCTGTCTATTTATATAGACTTCGGCCTAGTAGCCATATAGTTTGGGGTGTAGCACATGGTATTGGAACGGAAGATATGAAAAGTGAAAGAAAGAATGAATAATGAAGATAATAATGATACTATTTATGTGTACGTACGTTGTGTGATCGCATGAATGTAAAGAATGATTTTAACGAAAGAATAAGTATATTTTATTATTATAAAACTAGAACTCACTCAGCATCGTTGACTTTTATGTGTTTTCAGTTGGCAGGTAATGATTGCTGAGGATGACACAAGGTGGCTACTAAGCTCTTTTGGGATGGCATCCATTTATTTTGCTTTTGTGATGTAATGCAACAATGTATTTTGTAACTGATTAACGATGTATTATTTTGCAAAAGCTATTATATTGAAATGGAATGTTTTGCTTAAATGTTTCCGCTGCGACGTTTTTATGTAATATGATGAAAATATATGTTTTATGTGCAATGATTTACCAGTTGTAAGAGTCCTAGGAACGGGGCCTTACAAGTTGGTATCAGAGCCAAAGTTTAAGTGAAATGGGTAAATTTTCAAAATAAACCTAAACTTAAACTGAAAATGGGACGGAAAAGGTAAGGGATGCCAACCTGAGTAGCTGCGTGCCATCAGGTATTTTCTTTAATAATAACCGGTATTATTTGTGCATGGTATGTGGTTATGTGTTGTTTGTAGATTTAAATACTAATGTAGTCAGGATAGGTAGTGCTCGGGGTGTGAAGAGTAAAGTAAGTGGCTAATCACAACTGGCCACTATAATTATGGACTTACTATACTTGACATAAACTGAGTTGTTCCCTTGAATGACCGTGTTGGTGTTTGAATCTTTCAGTGTGCGTGTGAATGGCTGGTGGAAGATCTTCGAAAGCCTCTTGTGGTGGTGGTCGTGATGAGCTTGGTGCTGAGCCGCGACCCAAAAGAGGAAGACCCAGAGTTGAAAAGGTGGTTCCTAAAGAACCAGATACCCCTCATCCAGAGGGTGGCGACGAGAGCGCCAATCTGAGTGCCTTAGTAAAGGAGGCTGTTGTAGAAGAATTTTATTAGGTCATGTAGACGATCTTACCGTCTGTAGTGACTGAAGTTATCAAGGCTGTACGAGAAGGGGAAAGAAAGGAGAGAAACAGATCCTCGGGAGGACGGGAGCAACTGGAGCTGGAAACGGTTCTTTCTGATGATGAAGAAGAGGAAGAAGAAGAGCCTGTGCAGGAAGTGGCACGAGGCTGTAACTACGGGGCATTTATGAGATACAAGCCCTCTGCTTTTGATGGTAACGGCACTGCTGCTGCTGCTCACCGGTGGGTGAGGGAAATGGAGGATGTTCTTGATATCAGCGAGTGTCAGGAGGACCAGAAGGTGAAGTTTGCTACCCACTCTTTTGTAGACTCAGCTCTGTGTTAGTGGGACAATATTGTCCAAGCCGAGGGTAGCCGGGCGATAGGAAGGATGAGGTGGGAGGAGTTGAAGAAGATGGTGATTAAGGAGTTCTGCCCTCATAAGGAGATGAATAAGATAGAGAGAGAGTTCCTGCAGCTAAATGTGGGAACCATAACACACCAGCAGTACACCACCAAATTCAATAAAATGGCACGTCTAGTGCTGGATCAGGTGACGCCTCTATCTCGAAAGATCAAGAGGTATATTCAGGGCTTGCCGGTGGATATTCGCAGGTATATGATCGTCGCCCGGCCAGGCACGTTTAAGTCGGTGGTCAATTTGGCGGGGACATTATATGATGAACTGGAGGTGGTGGTGACCGAGGTGAGCAAGAAGGGTGGTGGCGATCGGAACTAGAACGGGAAAAGGTTTGGTCGGGGTGACGCCTCGACGGGTAACAAAAAGGCATGGGTGGATGACCGTCGTGTGACCACATCGAGTGCGGGGCCAAAGAGGTGTGGCAAGTGTGGAAGGGAGCATGCGGGAGAATGTAGGTTGGGGCTGAATGTGTGCTTCAAATATGGGAAGATGGGGCACATCGCAAAGGATTGCCTTGCGGGCAAATGTTTCAACTGTGGGAAAAGTGGTCATATGAGTAAAGACTGTAAGAAGCCGAGGGCTGAGGGTTCCGGGGTAAAGAAGACGGGGAGTGAGGGCCGAGGGCAAGCGCCAGGGCATTCACCATGACACAGGAGGAAGTTAGGACAGACCCTGATGTTGTGTCCGGTACGTTTCTGGTGAACCAAACTTTAGCTTCTGTGTTATTTGATTCGGGTGCCAGTAAAAGTTTTACTTCTGTTGCTTTCTGTGCTAAGCTGCATGTTAGTAGTAGACGTGTTGATGCGCCCTTTGATGTAGAAACTGCCATAGGTAAGTCTACCAAGATTTCTGAGATGATAGAGAATTGTGATGTGGAACTAGAAGGTCATAAGTTTCCTTTTAGACCGTTCGTGATGAACCTAGGTGGTTTCGATTTGGTTCTTGGGATAGATTGGTTGGCGGACTCCGAGGCGAACATTGTGTGTCGCAAGAAGATGATTTGTTTGATAGCGCCTGACGGGAGTTGGGTAACTGTTTATGGGGATTGGGTCACGACGCTCCCAAAAGTAATATCAATAACGGTGGCGGGAAAGTGCATGAGGCGTGGATGTAGCGCCTACTTGGCTTATGTAAAGGATGTGGATACGCCAACACCATAACTATTCGATGTACCGGTTGTGTGTGACTTTCCAGACGTGTTCCGAGAAGACTTACCAGGAGTGCCACCTACAGAGAGATCGAGTTTTAGATTGATCTGACACTCGGTGCCCAACCTGTTGCCAAGGCACCGTATCGGTTGGCTCCGATGGAGATGAAAGAATTGATGGAGCAATTGCAAGAGCTGCTTGATAAGGGGTTCATTCGACCGAGAATCTCTCCTTGGGGTGCTCCGGTCTTATTCGTAAAGAAGAAAGATAGTAGTATGAGGATGTGTATTGACTACTGTGAGTTGAACAAGCTGACGGTGAAAAACCGGTACCACCTACCGAGAATCGATGATTTGTTCGATCAGCTTCAAGGTGCAAGTTGGTTTTCAAGGATAGATCTTTGATCGGGCTACCACCGGATGAAGGTGAAGGAGCAGGATATCCCTAAAACAGCTTTCCGCACACGTTATGGTCACCACGAGTTTCTTGTCATGTCTTTTGGTTTGACCAATGCGCCAGCTGTTTTAATGGATCTGATGAATCGGGTGTGTCGGCCGATATTGGATAAATCAGTGATTGTGTTTATTGATGATATCCTGATTTATTCAAAGAGCGAGATTAAGCATGTCGATCACATTCGAGAGGTTTTGGAGACGTTGTGAAAGGAGAAGTTGTACGCTAAGTTCTCCAAGTGCGCGTTCTGGTTGCGTGAAGTTCAATTCTTGGTCATGTGGTAAATCCGACTGAATTATGGTGGACCCGGCTAAGGTGGAGGCAGTGATGCAATGGAAGTTTCCAAAGACGCCATCCGAGATTCGTAGTTTCTTGGGTTTGGCGGGCTACTATAGGAGATTAATTCAAGACTTCTCCAAGATCGCTTCTCCACTAACTAAGTTGACCCGGAAGGATGTGAAATTTGTATGGGGTCAGGCTCAAGAGAAGGCATTTGAAGAATTGAAGGCGAGATTGACTCAAACTCCTGTTCTATCATTACCTGATGGAAGTAAAGATCTGGTGGTTTATTCTGATGCTTCCTACTCGGGGTTGGGGTGTGTGCTAATACAGAGAGGGAAGGTTATAGCCTATGCATCCCGGCAATTGAAGGTTCATGAGGTCAATTATCCTACTCATGACCTGGAGCTAGCAGTCGTGGTCTTCGCGTTAAAGATTTGGAGGCACTACCTATACGGTACCAAGTGCACCATATTCACCGACCACAAGAGTCTAAAGTACTTCTTTGAGCAGAAAGACCTGAACATAAGATAGAGGAGATGGTTGGAGCTTATAAAAGACTATATTGTGAGATCCACTACCATTCGGGCAACACCAATGTGGTGGCAGACGCCCTTAGCCGAAAGGAGAGGCCCGAGCCGATTCGGGTGAAGGCGTATCAGTTGATCATGACCTCTGACGTGATGAAGCAAGTTAAAGAGTTTCAAGATGAGTCACTGAAGGAAGATCATCTTAACTCAAAAAGAATGAGAGGTCTGGTTGCGGAATTGGGTGAAAACACATTTGGTGTTAAAACCTGATTTGGACGGGTATGGATTCCTCGTTCTAGGGATCTACGGGTGAAGATTTTGAATGAAGCTCACAAGACTCGATACTCCATTCATCCAGGTGCCACAAAGATGGATCAAGACATGAAGAAGGATTATTGGTGGCCGGGTATGAAACGTGACATGGTGCCTACAGGTGAAGGCCGAGCATCAAAAGTCGTATGGAAAGATTCAACCTTTGGATATACCAGAATGGAAGTGGGAACACATCACCATGGACTTTATTACGAAGCTGCCATGTACCCTGAAAGGGTATGATGCTATATGGGTTATTATTGACCATCTGATGAAGAGTGCTCATTTCCTACCGATCCGCGACACATATTCATCTAAGAGGTTTGTTGATCTGTTTATCAGGGAAATTGTAACTCGTCATGGTGTGCCGGTGTCTATTGTCTCTGATCGTGACACTCGGTTTACATCTAAATTTTGGAAGAGTTCCACGACGCGATGGGGACGAGGTTACACATCAGTACGGCTTATCATCCCTAGACCGATGGTCAATCACAGAGGACCATTCAGACATTGGAGGACATGCTTCGGGCATGTGTTATCGATTTTAGGGGAAGTTGGGATGACCACTTACCGTTAGCTGAATACTCATACAACAACAGTTATCATGCGAGCATTGGTATGCCACCTTATGAGATGCTATACGGTAGGAGATGCAGAACGCCCATCTGTTGGGGTGATATTGGTCAGAAAGAACTAGGGAGCGTCAAGGTGATCAAGGCTACGACTGAAAAACTCGAAAAGATCAAGGCCTTCATGAAGGCAGCCAAAGATAGACAGAAGTCGTATGCTGATAAACGACGAAGACCAATTGAATTCCAGGTGGGTGACTGGGTTATGTTGAAGGTCGCACCTTGGAAGAGTATTATTCTACTCAGAAAGTGGGGCAAGTTGAGCCCGAGTTACATAGGCCCTTTCCGAATCATCGCTCGAGTAGGAGAGGTGGCCTATACACAGGAGTTACCGGATGAGTTAAGTGGAATTCACCCGACATTTCATGTATCTCATTTGAGAAAGTGCTTGGTAAATGAAGATATGATTGTTCCACTCGAGGATATCGAAGTAGACGAACGGCTCAATTATGTGGAGCAACCGGTGGCGATCATCGATCGAAAAGAGAAAAGGCTGAGAAATAAAGTGGTTCCTCTTGTGTGTGTACAGTGGAAGCACAGGAAAGGATCTGAGTCAACGTGGAAGACTGAAGAAGAAATGAGACGGCATTACCCACGTTTGTTTGAGGAATAACAGGTTTCAGGATGAAACCTATTTAAGGGGGGTGGACTTGTAACACCCGGTTATTTATTATTTTGAAGCCGACGAAAGAAGAAAAAAAAGAAATAAAGTCTAAAGTCGAGGGACCAAACTTGCCAACGAGAGAAAGTTAGGTGAGTGGGGGTATTTAAATGGAGATGGTAGCCCTTACCCTCTCCCCACACCTCCAAAAATCAGCCAAGAAGAGAGAAAGGGAGAAAAGGGAGAAAAGTTGGTTCGAGTTGGTTCAAGTGAGCAAAATCGTCGAGTAGCGGGTCAAATCGAAACTCTTCTCGTTGTGGTCGTTTGTGTGAGTTCTAGGACCCCTCTTTTACACGTTTTTGAATGATTTGGGGCTAGAACACATCTGAAAATCGGGCTTTTGTGTGTGTGTGTTTGACCCGTTTGTGTATGTGTGGGTATGTGTATGATTCGTTTGGGTCTTGTGTTTGGGCTTGTGTGCTTGAATGGTGTTGTGGTATGCATTCCTAACGTTTAGGATGGTTGATTTAGGCTTAGAATGGGTTTGGATGAGCTTGGAGGTCAAAAATGGCAGATTGGGTTCGGGATGAACTGCATTCTGCACCAGCTAGGGCTATGCGACTGAATGGAGGCCATACGGCCGATTGAGGTGCGATTGAGGTTCATTTCACAAATGAGGGTTCATTCATACGACTGAGGGTTCATTCGTACGACTGAGGGTTCATTCGTACGACTGAGGGTTCATTCGTACGACTGAGGGTTCATTCGTACGACTGAGGGTTCATTCGTACGACTGAGGGTTCATTCGTACGACTGAGGGTTCATTCGTACGACTGAGGTTCATTCGTACGACTGAGGGTTCATTCGTACGACTGAGGGTTCATTCGTACGACTGAGGGTTCATTCGTACGGCTGATGGTTCATTCGTACGGCTGATGGTTCATTCGTACGGCTGATGGTTCATTCGTACGGCTGATGGTTCATTCGTACGGCTGATGGTTCATTCGTACGGCTGATGGTTCATTCGTACGGCTGATGGTTCATTCGTACGGCTGATGGTTCATTCGTACGGCTGATGGTTCATTCGTACGGCTGATGGTTCATTCGTACGGCTGATGGTTCATTCGTACGGCTGATGGTTCATTCGTACGGCTGATGGTTCATTCGTACGGCTGATGGTTCATTCGTACGGCTGATGGTTCATTCGTACGGCTGATGGTTCATTCGTACGGCTGATGGTTCATTCGTACGGCTGATGGTTCATTCGTACGGCTGATGGTTCATTCGTACGACTGATGGTTCATTTGTACGACTGATGGTTCATTTGTACGACTGAGGGTTCATTTGCACGACTAAGAGCCCAGTCACATAAATGCCCATTCGCATTAGTTTCATCCGCATTAGGTCCATTCGCATGGGACTCATTCGTATGGAGTCCATTCGCATTAGTTTCATTCGCATGATTGGGTGTTCATTCGCATGGGTGTTCATCCGCATTGGTTCAATCGCATGATGTTTAGTCTCATGGAAGGCCATGCGATTGAAGGGTGTCCATACGCCCAAGTAGGGTTTGTGCATTTGGGGAAAACATAGTTTATGTTCTGACTTTGGGGGAAAGTGCAGATGTAAGTTGTGATGTGGGAGGTTCTCGTAAGTTCATGTAAGATGAATTTTGGTCTTAGAGGTTATGTTGGGCATGATGATGATGTTGCATGATTATGCATGTTATGTATGTATGATGTTGCCATGTATGATGTTGACTATGTATGTTAATGTTCCTTATTATGATGTATGTTTATCTTTCCTGTGGCTTTACGTGATATGTTAACGAATGAAATGAACATATTATGTAACGTAAAGTGAAAGATAATGAAAGAGGAACATGAAGGAAGAATGCATGCTCTAATAAATGACAAAAGTAAAGAAAATCTTGCAAGCAAATGTTTTTGTTGCGATGTTTTTATGTAATATGATGATAATATATGTTTTATGTGCAATGATTTACCAGCTGTAAGCATCCCGGGAACGGGGCCTTACAGGTGGTATGTCTTTGGTGCTAGTTGGCATGGTTCCACGCCCCCCGCGACAATGTGGGGGGCTTAATACTAGTTTTTTTGAATTTATAAATCACTACTATGGATTTTGAATTTTGAACTATTACAAAATTGTAATTTTTTGTTATTTTTTCGATTTACTAATCACTAATGTATGTTCTAAACTCTAAACGGTTACGTAATCAATTGTAAACACTCTTGTTTGGTTAATGAAAAATAAATAAATAATAGTAATTTTAGGAAAGTGAAAAATGTAAGTTGTTAAGATATGAAATAAATATCGTTGCACAGTAGTTGACATTAGATGTTAGACATTTTAGTGTAAATGGATTGACTAATGATCAATGTAACCATAATATACATCAAACAAGTTAGGATGTGCGGAGTGCACGCTTCTTTGAGTGTATTATGATCTTCAAATTGAAAACTTTCTTAGGGGCAGAGCTTCAAAGAAACGGCAGTCCAGGGGCAACTTGGTCCAAGGGGCAGCAGCCCCTAGCGGGGTCCAAGGGACAGCAGCCCCTAGCGGGGTCCAAGGGACAGAGCCCCTAGCTGAGGCGAGTTGATAGCAGATTCTCACAACTCTCAATTTATCACGGTAATTCTCTACATTAGATAGATGGTAAGGAATTGGTTATTTGCATTGATTTATTGAATTGGAATAAAATAGACATGTGGACTAATAGAGGTATGGTACTGTAAACAATTAACTCATAATTTTATTATTAGAATTATACTATTTTCTAGCGAGTTTGAAAGGAAAGATCCAGTACAAGAAAATGAATGTTAAGTAACATTTGTAATATGTTGTATCAGGCATTGAAAATATTGTGTTTGACCTTATAAAGGTTGCATTAGCTTAAAACAATCTTTTTGCAAAAACTATATTAGGTGAAATTGCATTAAATATAAAACAACCTCTTTATTAATCAATCCAACCTTTTTGTTAACAAAATCTTTTTGTTAGAAAATGCAACCTTCTTGTTAACAAATATAATATTTTTTGAAAAATTGCTTCTAAAAGTCACAAGATGATGTTAGATCAAATATTTGACTTGTCATATTGCTAATCAATATTGTAAAAGTCACAAGATGATGTTAGATGTTAGATCGGCCGACTAGTGAGTTACGTGTAGTCGTTCTAAGCAGTACCAAGACCTCCATCTTGCATAGGTACTAACTAATGATGATGTGTATTTAAAAATAGTTAGCAGATAAATGTGTATTTTTTATAACATATAACTTATGTAATATTACCAGTATACATGCTAACATATATTAGTATTTTTTAAATTAGACCTTGTACACAAGCTTTTATTCAAAATAAGATAAAATAAGCAAGTGAATAAGTACACTCATTTACTCTAACTTTAGAGTCTAGCGCAATATAAATTTTGTTACACTACGTTGTTGAAGTTTCAATAATGACCACGATTGTGGACCTAAAGCTCCTTATCTAGATCCACCATAGAGTTCAAAGAAAGAAGGGTACGTGGCATAATTTTAGTGATTTTAAATTTTTAATCAAGGTAAGGGGGCTAAAGGTGTGATCACACTCACGTTTTATGGCCATGCCCCACTTATGCCCAACGGGGCAATGTTTTATGTCCCACGTCCTTACCACATCAACCACATTCACTCTTTCATGAAAGTATAACACATAATCTAAAGATAATGTAAAATTATATGATATACGTGAACTAGAAATTATACCTTAATTGACACTTCACATAATTATAATAAAAAGATCAATATAATTAGAATGAAAACCTTGACACAAAAAAAATATTGAATAA